>OX632367.1:2962255-3007036 GCA_951751655.1 Ophion costatus
GAGAGCTTTGCCCTGTACCTCCCCGAGGACTATATACGTGCTTTCAACTTTCTTCTGTCTCCCTTTATCGTACCTCCGCTCTTCACCTTACCACTCTCGATCTTCACTCTGCCAACTTCCCTCCAACATCACTATATAAACTCAAAGACAAAGACAGACAGAGCGAGAGAGAGAGAGAGAGAGAGAGAGAGGGCTTAAAGGGGAGGGAGGAAGAGACGAGGGCGGAAATTATAGTCAGGTTCGTTATGCTTATTAATTGACTGACGTTTCCGTCATATTATTGTACCTTGAAACGGGGAGACCGCACAACGACGCTTATAGTCGTCAGCATAGGGCGGCAATGGCAAAGCCCTCTCAACGAAACGGCCCCACGACGTTCGTTTTCGGCTGATTCAATGAAGCCGACGCGATATAATGAATTCACGAATGCCATTGCACACACACACACACACACACACACACACTCATGTGCACACGCTCGCGTGCACACGCACACACACACGCATAGATGTATTCCAAAATAAAAGATCTCTTTTTATATTTTAAGTAATACTGTACATTATTATTATTTATATATGCATATGAATCAATTAAATAAATATAACAAAAAATAAAATTACTGATTACGTATAACATGAAAATCCACATTTTATACATGGGTACACACCGGGTGTCCCATTCTAATCTAACACCTGATTGATCGCGAAAAATACTGCTCTGATCAAGTACTAAGTATAATAAAACTTTAGGGGTTCAAAGGGGGAGGTTAATAAGAAAAAATTGGTCCAAAATTCAAAATGGCGGCGTTAAGCTGGCCGACATGTTTAAAAAAAAAGTAAGATTATGATTTTATCAGGTCATTCATCCGACCATTTATCAGGTCAAAAGTAATAACGTTCGTAGGAAAAGTTTTTCGATCACGTTCATAATTTTTCGGTTACAATACCATTTTTTACTATTTTAGCGCTACACCGAATGTACCACGAGGAGACGGTCTTTAACATCCCTAGTGCAAGTGTGCGTGTGAGTTTGTTTGGGTTTGTTCTGTAACCCAAACAAAGCCATATACGGATGAGGTGTCTGCGGCTCGTCACTTCGGCTAAAACTGGTATCCTAACCTAAAAATTATGAACGTTATCAACAAATGTTTCCTACAGAAGTTGGCTCGATAAATGTTTTGGTGAAAAAATGCATAATGCAACTTAAAAGAAAACATGTCGGCAATCTTAATTCTCTAGGATTCTTCACATGGATACCGCAAACCCCACATAATTAGTGAGAAATGCTGAAATAATTTTTCTTGCTTTATTCAATTGCATTTTTCACGGCGAAAAATCAATATTAGATTTTTCTCGCACTTCCTATTCCATTCTTCAGTTTTTCAGCGTTCGAATAAAAAAAAAATACCTACGACAAACAGTTCGCTAGCAGCGTTGATTTGAAGTGCTGGGGTGCACCTAACTCCTATGTAGGGTCTTTGTTTCGTACAGATAGTGTAGAGTCCTAGGGTTAACGTTGCTATTTCGAACTTTGGACCAAAACATCCCGAGCGGAAAACGTAACTCATCGCCGCCTAGCCACAAGTTAGTAAATTTATGTTTCGAATCGCCATTAGCTAGCCGTTTTAGCTATCGACTACCCAGCCTTGTAACGCTTTGGTCCTTTAGTGACTGAATACAAGAAATTATATGCTGACTAGATAGAAAGAAATATCTCACGGCTGCATAATATTTCCGACCTAGCCATGACTTACTTTTCTTCAGCTAGTGACTGGGAATAAAAAATTAGGTGACGGCTAGATACAAAAATTGAATTTTTGTATTAACGTTGTTTACATCACTGCACAGTATTTCGCTGAGCTTCGTGATGTACTAATTACAAATAGGGTATGTTTTATGTAAATAAATTAAACATATTGAATTATATTAATAACGCTTACGTGTGAGGTGGTTTCGATCCCGGGACTCTGAATTGGGGGATGGCGACGGTGTCCACTGAGCCAATCCTACTTTCTTAATTATGATATTTCGCATCGGGTACATACTCGTATGTGGCAATGCACAAAGTGGGGTTATTAACAAGTAGGCGTAGTGACAATGTATGCAAATAACATTATCGAATTAACATGATAATTTCTTTCTTATTGAAAGCTATATTCGTGTGGAGTTACATAACCTCAAATTAAATTTGTGTACTTATTGTGGCTAGTGGCAAATTAATAGTTTTAGCATTATATAAGCTATAATGTTATAACGATGTAAATGTATCGTCAGTAAGGAAGTGAAAAAATTGTAGCGGTCACTAGCGTGTGCTGTTCTATTTGTTTTTTTTTTATTCGTAATGCTATCTCTACCTCGGGTTGGCTAGGCAGGTACGATGTAGGGGCTGCATGGAATTTTGATCATAATGCAGGGACATCTATAACCACGATCGGCGGGACGGCGACTAGCCAAGGAACAGAATGCCGCCATTACGGAGTCTTGGCTAGTTCATGGCGATTTACCCAACTGAATTTTATTTTCTATTCGTAACGCCATCGGTAACTCGAGTTGGCTAGGCAGGCACGACGTAGACACTACGTGGAATTTTTATCATAAAACAGCGACATCTATAACCCTAATCGGCAGGACAGCGACTATGCAAGGAACACATAGCCGCCATTACGGAGTCTTGGCTAGTTCACGGTGATGTACCCAACACTGCATTTTGTTTCCTATTTGTAACGGCATATATAACTCGTATTGGCGGGCTAGGTGTGACGTAGACACTAGGTGGAATTTTGACCATAACGGAGCGACATCTACAACCGTAATCGGCTAGATAGCGACTAGCCAAAGAACCCATAGCCGCCATTACATAGTATCGGCTAGTTCACGGCGAGGTAGCCACGGGACTTTTTTTTGCATTCGCAACAATCGCTCTGCCTCAAGTTAGCTAACCTGCCGTGAACTGATCGTTAGACGGTACTACATGTATTTCACATAACCTTACTTTATCCTTCGTAACTAGCGTTGGCTAGTTCATCACGTTCGAGTCACTAGGTGGCACGTTTACGGTAATACAGCGACATCTGCAGTAACGATCGCTTAGGCAGTGGCTAGACCAGGGCTAGGTTACAAAATGTTCACAATATTACTAGCTCACAGTGAGGCAGCCACTAGGTAGTTCGTATGATATCAATTGGGCGAACCAGTTACTAGCATGGAACTCAGACAGGCTAGCGCAATTTCTGCTCGGGATATTTTTGTTCACCTCCCCTTTGAACCTTAAAAGTTTAATTATACTTCATTCTTGATCGGGTCAGTATTTTTCAAGATAAATCAGGTGTAAGATAAAAATGGGAAACCCACTGACTATATATATGGTAATGAATAGGTATAAAGATGCGACGATGAATTGCTGATTGTACTTTCGTTCTCAGTTGGGCGGTGCTCAACGACCATCATTCGAAGCATCGGATTTCGTTTTGCATCGAGCGCGTAATAAGGAAAATAATAATTATTTTCTTTCTCTATTCAGTTAAGGGCATATTTATATTTATACATACAGAAGGCATTTCTCGTCAAGCTCTTGATCCTGCTCTCGAAGAGTAACAGCACCATTTACATTTTTCATCCTCGCTGCCATTTACGAAGATTCGAGGGAGTCGAGGGTCGTACGTCATTCATCGACGAGAATATTCCCGCTTAAGCAAGTCTTGTCTTGTATACGTCGATATTAACGAATATTTGAGATTTCGGGTCGCGTGAGTCGCGGGTGTTTTGTGGCGCTGAATTTTCATACCTTTTATCCGTCGAATTCGAATGGCCCTCGAAATGAATGAACGCGGTTTCACGAATTTTTCGCGTTTTGTATTCGTTGCACCTGAATGTTCTTACCCGAATGCTCCTTTTATCTCTGTTCATGGATATATATATATATATATATATATATATATATATATATATAACACTCTCTGCCTCCCTCTCTTTTTCTCTACCGTATTGATTGCCAAAAACTGGCCACCGGCAAATTTTAGGCAACTGCAAAGAAAAATGAGAAACGAAAACGCAAAACAAATATCCGCGCAATGTCTCAAGCGTTTTCCCTTCTAGTTCTCGAGTAGCAAGAGGCTCATATGCATTGGGTATGTATAGAGGAGGCTCTTTCTATAACTCCACCGAGAGCAACGTCAGCAGCTCTTTTCGCAATAATTAAAGGCTGAGACTTTAATTACCGGGAGGCTCAGAACGAGCGAGGCCGAGAGAAAAAGAAAGACAGAAAAACGGAAAGGGGAGATCGAGAAAGAGAGAGAATCGTCTCTGCAAGCTCTTCCTGCCTCACTGGCGAATTCGCTGCAGATACAAGATTGGCAGTTCCATACGCATATATGCAGGGTGCCCTGTTATGCGTGGATAATCCTGCAACTGTCGAGTAAGACAGTTCATACGAGGGTACAGTTTGCATAGTTGAAATGCAATAACATTTTTTTCCAATCGCCCATATTTCTTTCGGTTGACTTGACTTTTGGAGATCACTAAAACATTTTTAGGATCCTTATTTAGAGACGTACAATCTAAATCCACCGAATCTGATTTCTGATAATAATAATAATAAAATTAGGGGGATGGAAATATGGGCAAAAATTTTCGACGCATTCCAACGACGCAAAGCTCGCGCCTTTCCATGATATTGGATATAAGGGCAATTGCCGACTATGAGGAGTGTCCTCGAAATCACATTTCTCTAACTGGGAGTACCGATTGCAGTGACACGGTACTGAGTTTTTCGACGCTACCATGCAAAAGCCCACTCATACATTCTTCCTGTTCCTTTTTCGCTCTCCCACGTCTTTTTTCCCTATTTTTTTACCCGTCTCGTCCCTCTTCCTCGTCCCTTATTCTTCCTGTTCGCGTATATGTCGACCCCAATATTTTTTCTTCTTATTTTCCTTGGCTATTTCGACAACGACGATGACAACGACGATGAGAAGGATGAAGATGAGAGTGGCTCTGAGGGTTTCGGAGTGTAACAGGGAGAAAGAGCCGCAAAGTCGGCCCGAGGGTAGAAAACTATGGCGGCGATTCGAAGCTTGCGCTCGCCGATTGGCTCTCGGGACCCTTCGAGGGGAACATGTTTTAAGCCACCCCTGGGGGAGAGGGGAGGGGAATCTGCCCTGACTCATTGTCATTTTAATTTCAGCCACCCTTTTCCCCCTCCCGTTCCTCCTCCGCCCCTCGAGGGAGACGATGGAACAGGGAGAGAAGTAAAGAGGGCGAGAGAACGGACGAGACGAGAAAAGAGGAGGCTGTGCTATGATGGGCAACGAGCAGTTCGAGCTGGAGGACATGTAGCTAGTCGTCGAGGGGATGCAAACTACTATAGGGTGTGGAGCCTCCAAATGTACGTGTGTGTGTGTGGGTGTGTGCGCGCATCCAAGAGTTGTATCAAGGGTAACCCACTCGCGGGATAACTCGCGCACCCTTGTCGCGTTTTCCGTCACCGCGTTGCTAGCCCTATCTCTCTTTCTCTCTCTCACCTCGGTTATTGAGCACGGATCCAAAACGAGTGAGTTTCCGACCGGTATGATGATAATGGTGGAAAAAAAGTGTTTCATACACTTTCGTGTTTTTAACATGTCGCGAATATAAGCATATTGATTATCATGGACATTATTTCGTTTTTCAATTTTTAAAATATATATTTCAATAATATTTCAAAACCTTCTATATTAGTACATTTTTTACATTTATTATTAATATATAATTAATTCGATACATAATTACAATATATATAATACAAAAAATAATTACGATACATATAATACAAAAAATACAATATATAATTAATTTAATACGGTTTTCAATTTTTTAAATATATATTTCAATAATATTTCAAAAACCTTCTATATTAGTACATTGTTTGGCATTTATTATTAATATACACTAAGCGCAACAATTAAGGGATCAATATTTTTTCGACGAAAAATAGCCCTTTTTCAAACCGCTGTAACTCGGTGAAAAATGGTCGGAGAAAAAATGAAAAAAAGCATTTTGTAGTGTAAACCTTTGACTTTGATAATCTGATTATTAATAATTTTTTTCGTTTCGTTTAAATAAAGAAATTCGTTGTTAAACAAAACAAAACATAAAATCAAAAAATTTGCTCGAGTTTGACAAGGTACACGGGGAACAGAAATTTTTTTTTCGAAAATCTGTTTCGACCATTCGAAAGCTTGTATCTTTCCCAACAATTTGGTTTTTTTTCAATTTCTGTGCGATTTTTTTTAGCCAAGTTATCGCAGCTTTACGAAAAAATGCATTTTTCAACTTTGACCGGTCATAACTCTGGTCCAAATCATCGCACAGCATCCAAACCGGCATCGTTGGAAAGCTTGGATTTCCCCCGACAAAACTGTTTATTTTTCGTATTTTTCAGAAGCCGTTTTCAACATTGTAAAACTGATTGTTTAAAAGTGTGTAAAATGCCCATTTTTACACTTTTTTGTTTATCATGTTATAACATTACAACAAATGCAGAGGCACCAAAGGTTTTTGCGTTTTTTCTTAGTTCAGGGTATGTAAAAATACTCCACCAAATAGCAGATCGCTGCCTTTATTCTTTATTCGGGTCGCAACCCCGTTCTTTTGGAGAAAATCGAGATCCGTCAATTTTCACGAAAATCGAGGTTTCTCAGGTATCAGCGCGGGGTGAAATTTCTCGAAAAAAAAAAAAAAATCAGAAAATTACGAAATTTGGTATTCAAGGGTTTTCGAGGTTGCTGATTGCGAATCTGGGATAAAAAATGGAAAAATTCAAAATGGCGGATCAAATGCAAAAATTCTTGCAATCGGGCGAAACTCGATGTTTGGGGGTTTTCGAGGTCATTTATTACGGATCTGAGGTTTAAATTGAGGATCGCAAATTCGAATTGGATCAAACTTTGCATTTCGGTTCGCCATATTGGACCCGTCGTTTTTTTTTTTTATTTCTTCGACCTGAGATTCGTAATTAACGATGCCTCAAAACCCGCAGATTACCGAGTTCCATGCGATTTCATTCAATTAACGCGAATGCCGGCGGTACTTTTACAATTTTTCTGATGGATCTGAATCGCATGGAACTCGGTAATCTGCGGGGATTGAGGGATCGTTAATTACGAATCTCAGGTCGAAGAAATAAAAAAAAACGACGGGTCCAATATGGCGAACCGAAATGCAAAGTTTGATTCAATTCGAATTTGCGATCCTCAATTTAAACCTCAGATCCGTAATGAATGACCTCGAAAACCCCCAAACATCGAGTTTCGCCCGAATGCAAGAATTTTTGCATTTGATCCGCCATTTTGAATTTTTCCATTTTTTATCCCAGATTCGCAATCAGCAACCTCAAAAACCCTTGAATACCAAATTTCGTAATTTTCTGATTTTTTTTTTTTCGAGTAATTTCACCCCGCGCTGATACCCAAGAAACCTCGATTTTCGTGAAAATTGACGGATCTCGATTTTCTCCAAAAGAACGGGGTTGCAACCCGAATAAAGAATAAAGGCAGCGATCTGCTATTTGGTGGAGTATTTCTACATACCCTGAAATAAAAAAAAACGCAAAAACCTTTGGTGCCTCTGCATTTGTTGTAATGTTATAACATGATAAACAAAAAAGTGTAAAAATGGGCATTTTACACACTTTTAAACAATCAGTTTTACAATGTTGAAAACAGCTTCCGAAAAATACGAAAAATAAACAGTTTTGTAGGGGCAAATCCAAGCTTTCCAACGATGCCGGTTTGGATGCTGTGCGATGATTTGGACCAGAGTTATGACCGGTCAAAGTTGAAAAATGCATTTTTTCGTAAAGCTGCGATAACTTGGCTAAAAAAAATCGCACAGAAATTGAAAAAAACCAAATTGTTGGGAAAGATACAAGCTTTCGAATGGTCGAAACAGATTTTCGAAAAAAAAATTTCTGTTCCCCTGTGAAAATCCACAAGTGATTCAACAGCTTCCCATGCATGCACCACGAGTCACTGTTTGATACGGATTTTGGGTTGGAGGAGTGATTAGGCCGTACTTTTCCAAAAATGCTGCTGGAAATGCGGTTACCGTCAATGGGGCTCGTTATCGTACCATGATAAACAACTTTTTATGGAATTAATTGAACGGCATGGACTGGCAGCCAACCTGCTACACGTTTTATGGTTGCGCAATAAAGGTATTGTCTGTCGTGTCAAATGAAAAGAGAAAAAATTATGAAAAAATGTTCCAACTTTACGTTTCCGCTGCGCACCGTAAGTTTTTTTTTCCCAGAAAATCGGCTTCGGCGCTTTCAAAGAACATTTTGTCTCCCTCAATTTGATTCGCGGCAAATCGCCTTACGACTCTTTTACCCCAGTATTCTCATTTGAGGAAAAACAGGCATTTAAAAATTTTAAAGGTCATAGAGCGGCTAAAATGAACGTAGAGTAGACTGGGTACGGTCGTATCAGTTTTCCGTCGATCGCACAAAACGTTGCAATTATGGTATAAGACGTGCAAATCAAATGCTTTATATTAAAGACTGGACGTCTGCCTTCAAATCGAAATCGCACTTAGGTGTGCCACTCTTCAGGAATATCAGATAAAGCTCGTTTTGTAAAACATGTGCCACTGTTACAACCGTACGCATACCAGGGGCGGTTATAACTGGGCAGGAGGTTAGACATAGATTGTACTCAGCTTGACGGGGCCATCCCTCTCTGGAAGGCCAAGGTAAAAATACAGTTCTTGGTCGAGCAAGTAATATAATAGCAGACACCAAGAGTACTTTTGAGAAGAGTGGGAACGAGTTAGATGGTCTTTGCAAGGAAATCGAAGAATTTCCCGAAAAGCATGCAATCTATCTCGAACCTACTCGAATATAATAAGTAATGGGAGAAAGAGCTTTGACGACTTGTTCTTGGCACAATCCTTTGATTCTTTCTCAAACCGAGGTCTAAAACACCGAGAAGCTTTCATTAAAAAATGTCAGACATCTTAATAATCGATATGACTTCATTACAAATTGCATCTTTAATAATTAAAAACAACATGGAAAATAAAAAAGCCGGAATTCATCTAGAAAATTTGAAGACGAAGGTAAAAAAGCTTCTGCCCGAAATTGTAGCAAGCAGCTGTAGTTTTTCCAGTAAAAGCTCGGCTGGCTGTGAACGAAGCTTTTCCACCATGCATCGTATTAAAACATGGTTGCGAGCGGCGATGTGCCAGGAGCGAACTTCAGATCTATCTCTTCTTAACATACAGAACGAAATAGTTAAAAATCAAATTACAGCCGATAATATCTTAAATATTTGTACGAAAAAACCGAAAATTATTTTTGATATAGCATTATTTGTCATTTAACGAACAATTACTGGTCCTAAGAAATATTTCTTTTTTCTTTAAAGAAAAAATCAAAATATTTTGGCAAAATGAGGTGATTTTTCTCTCAATATACCCAATATACTGTATACAGGGTGAGGGACATAAAGTGTTACAGAGCAATAGCACTCAAACTATTGATCATATACAAAAATGTTTCGGACAAAAGTTTCAGTGTTCGAGAAGGCCGTCATACCGAACCACCCTATTTTTTTTATCGATGGAGGTGCTGAAGCTACATCAAGGTCAACTCTACTTTTTCAAATAGAACCATGTATTTTTTTTCGATGACATTATTACCGATTTTGAGACGAATTTAGCGACTTACATAATAAGGTCGTAAAATCGGTAATAATGTCATCGAAAAAAATATATAGTTCCATTTAAAAAGGTGGAGTTGACCTTGACGTAGCTTCAACGCCTCCACCGATAAAAAAAGTAGAGTGGTCCAGTATGACGGCCTTCTCGAACGCTGAAACTTTTGTCTGAAACATTTTTGGATATGATCAATAGTTTGAGTGCTATTGCTCTGTAACACTTTATGTGCCTCACTCTGTACAGCATAATATAACATGTGCTTTTGTTTCGTGGATGGTGAAACCTAGGCACATATTTGGTGACGCGTAGTGAAGGATGAGCGCCAGACTCCCCTAGAGAAAAGTCCTAGATACGCCAATGTATCTACACCAAGCGGCTAAGCGGTAACTCGAAGTACCGCCAGAACCGAACCTCGGCTACCCATTCACCAGTGTCGGTAGTTATTCTATTATTATTTATCTATTTATTGAGGTCTCAATTAATTCCTGACTTCCAACGTATACCCTTATGAGATTTTACCTATAACCCTTCGCACCCAATTAAACCGCTCCTGATCACTCCCTACCCGTACTCCGCTAATTTAACCGATTAGAGGATTGAATAAGTTTTCGCTGTGTCCCAGCAGATGGCGCTACCAGAACTGCGTCCGTATAATTTAAGATGGTAACGCATGTATAAATAAGTCCTATAAGCAAGCGTGAAATTCAGTGTATATCCTTTCGCCGAAGCGTAAACAATTTTTTTTCTATAGTTTTAAACATGGCAAATTTCGGACCAAAAGAAGAGTATTTTCGAGGCATTTTACTGCACTACTTTATTTAAAAAAATTGCGGCTGAAGCACACAGAATTCCTCTTGAGACTTACGGCGACCATGCTCTATTGAAAACAACATGCAGAGATTGATTTAGACGATTCAAAAATAATTATTTTAATATGTTGAATTGGAGGTATTACTTCATGGAGGTTCATGTCAGACGCTAGCTGAACTTGCAGAATCATTAGAAGTTGATCACACAACGGTTACAAAACGTTTGAAATTATTAGAAATTATTTTTCTAAATGAAGCATTAATTTTCTCGAAAAAATAGTGGGAATTTATTCAACATCCCAATTACTTCCGTTGCGTCCACAGCCGTCTTCAGCTACACTATATTGCATCTGCCGAGGATACGGAGAAGCTGTGTAAAACTCGTACCGGAATAGACGGCCCTATATTCTTCTGATGCTCTGGCGCAAAGACTTTATCTGAACTCAAGTATCTTCCCCCCACTGGTCAATACGCGAGTCAGTGCACGGTTAAGTATTGGTCGTGCACAGCACTGCTCAACTCGGTGTACCGCCGAAACTGAATTAGTATGATCAGCATTGAGTATGATCAGAATCATCATTATACTTTATATTATTATGATGATGATTATTATTATTGGTAACTATCCCGAAACGGAGTAAAAGCCTAAAATACATGCCGAATTGTTTCATAGACACGGAATCGTACTTGAGATCACAAGTAATATCTTTGTTTTCGCCACATTATTCTGGTCTGATTTTACTAAGCATGTTTGTAACTTCGGTACTTGTATGTTCGGAAATTCGATTTATCAGTGGAGAGGGGATAATAGGCGACTGAGCGTTCACCCATCTGACAAGGAGACGGCACTACCGTGGGGTCGGGGATTTGGCCGAATTTTTTTATGGTGAAAGAGGAACCCTAGCATCTCACGTGCTAATTACGTGCCTAATCGATTTTGTTATTCTCATTAAAAACCCGCCGTCGTGAATTGTTTTATTGAAAAAAAATGAAATGAGTTTTGAAAAAAGAAAGTACTTAAAAAAAAATAATGTAAATAGATTTTTAAAAAATGTAGGGATGAGAAACGTTTTGAATAATTGTTGGGATAAAAAAAAAAGATCGGAAGAAGGTATCGAAGGCGAGACCTCCGGCGCAAAAGAGCGAGCCCTAACCGTCGAGACTAGACGGCGGCTCGACAAGTGCCTGACATTTTGAACTCATAAGGCGCCTAAGAATCTTTGAATCGTTTTTTTCTCGGAATTTTCCGAGTAGTGCATCCTACTACTTTAACCACATGAGGTGCTAGGGGGCCTCTTTCACCACAAAAAAATTCGACCAAATCCTCAACCCCATGGTCGTGCGGTCTCCTTGTGATAGTCCAAGAGCCCCAACCAAAAAAGTAGGTTTGGCTAAAAACGTTCGGGAACAGGTATTTTTTTTTTTGAATGTGTTCAGGGGTGTTCCCTGAATGTAAATCCAAGTGGGCGTCGTGGCTTAAGGTTCACTTCAGCCGCCATCTTGAAAAACACGTTTTATTAAATATCTCGCGAACCGCGCATCGTACGACAAAAATTGTAGAGATCATTATTGTAGATAATAATATTTGCCATCTTTTTTATTTAAAACTTTTTTTTGTATAACGCATAGATTTTTAATGATAGCGCTCCAAACTTTTTTCAATATGGTTTTTGCTAAATATTTGGCAGTTTGGCAGTTTGGCAGTGGCCAAACATGCGACAACGTGCCAGACATACTAGATGCCATCGAAAACGAAAACGAAGAAGACCCAACCTTCGATTCGTCTCCTTCGGATATGGCGGAGGCAGAAGAGACAGATTCACAAGGCGATGAGTGTCTTCCGTCAACATCGAAAAAAATAAGACTCGCCCCGTAAAATAATGCGCCACTTTTTATATAACAAATGTCTGAGTCCGTTTTTTTGAAGTAGCATTCGTAAAATTCTTTTTATTTCAGTGATTTCGACAACAATTTTCGAAAGAGAAAATAAAGTGCTGACGAATATACACAGTATTTTACAAAATTTGCAACAATTAAAACGGTTTAGCGATTTTCCGAAAAACTCAGATTCACGTTGAATTCAAAAAAATAAAAAATTGAAATTGAATACCAACCTTCATATTCTTCTATTAAAAAAGAAATCATTATTAATATTACAACACATTACAATATACAATATAAAATAATACTGTACAATATAAAATAGCATTATACAAGCATAACGTTAATTAATAATAATAATATTAATAATAACAATAACAATTCTTACGACGTAGCGTTATGTACTATTGTTTTTTGCCACATGGACATTCTTCTATGATTATACCGTTTTAAGTAACAATAAAGGTCGATAAATTATTAGTTGTTCTCCACACTATTTATAATTTTAATTCATTCGCTACACAGCTGCATTGACATTTTTTTGCACACTTTATGCCATTTTATGCGTTATGAAATTTTTTTCGTATACAACGAGCAATATTGCCACTGATAATGTACAAGGTGCAAGTTTTACCAAGCTGCAGCTCCTAAACTATAAATACAACGGGAAAAGTTTCAAATGAAATTTATAGGAAATTTCATGCTCTACAATTCAGTTACCACCATTTTCAATTGATCATTGACCATTAACTAAATATTTAGCAGAAACCATATTGAAAAAAGTTTGTAACGCTATAATTAAAAATCTATGCATTATACAAAAAAAAGTTTCAAATAAAAAAGATGGCAAATATTATTATCTACAATAATGATCTCTACAATTTTTGTCGTACGATGCGCGGTTCGCGAGATATTTAATAAAACGTGTTTTTCAAGATGGCGGCTGAAGTGAACCGTAAGCCACGACGCCTACTTGGATTTACATTCAGGGGACACCCCTGAACATATTCCAAAAAAAAAATACCTGTTCCCGAACGTTTTAAACCAAAAAGAACCCGGCGCTTGGCCTATGAGTTGTGACCGCGGGTCAAGCCTTTGTATTCCGCAGATTTGGATTAGGCGATAACTAAAAACAAAACGCCGCGTTATGCCGGACGTTGACGTGACGCGAGGTCAGTGTTTCGGTATGAACTTCTTACGGTGCTGTTACTCTCCATCCGTGTATGTGTGTATGTCTAGCGAGGATAATACCAATCCTCTCGACTGCGTGTGACAGCCATTTTCATTCGCACTCGTCCACCCCCATAGCTTCCACCGCACCTTTTGCGGAGCGTCTCCTACGACTGATTTTCATTTAGCGAATGACGGGCAAAGCTTTTTTACAATGGCTGTACGTTTCTCTTTGTACTATCTTGAATGAACGCCGACCAGTAGATAGATAGCGTCTTCTCGTGAGAATAAGCGATATGAGGTTGAACTTTGCACATTCTGCAATGCACGATCACTTTTCAGATTTACTTTTTCTCTCTCTCTCTCACTCTTCCTTGTGCCCCTATCTCTTTATTTGTGCTTCCTACGTCATTTAAGCGCGTTCCCCTTTACACACACACTCACCCACGCATGCCCGCGCACGCACGCACGACAATACTAAAGGGTTGGACCCCCGCGTACGCATTAGCCAAGAGGGATGAAAGCAAGGAAAAGAGGCTCTTTATCGGACACATCTCTGCGTCGTCCGCTTATCTAGAATCGAATAGAAGCTCCGGCGTGTATGAACTGCGGCAGTGTTTAATTTCGTCATACATCCAGCGGAGGGCGCGACAAGCGCGCAAACGATGAGAGATCTGAATGCAAAACGATACGCCATCCCTCGAGTCACGAAAGGAGGGAGACCATGGTCTTAGTCTTTTATTTTAACCAGACAGCGCGGGGCGAGATATGTCTTATCGGCCATGGGAGATAGAGGGAACCATCCGGTATATGAGCTTTTTAATTTTCAGCGTGGCGGAATGTGGCTTTTGAAATTAGCAACGCATACACTGTGCACAATAACGACGCTGTGTTGTCTGGGTTGGGGGGCGACAGCGGGCGAGAGAGAACGAGGGAGACAGAAATGGGGGAAGACAGAGAGAGATAGGGAGGAAGAAAGAGAGAGTAAGACGTGGAAGGAAACGGGCGGGTAATCAATTCGACGAAGACTCACTAAAGCCTACTTTGGCAGCCGTTTTATAAGAAAGCGATCGTTCATTCAACAACGTGATAAAGTCAAACGCCTACAGTTTGCTAGAAAATACGTGGGTATGCCGATGTATTCTTTGAAACGTCTCATTAGGTTGAATACAAGTGGGTTTTAATTATTCAAACGGTAAAAAAGACTCAGAGTGTGCAGGGAATCCAGAGAAGAGCTCCGAGAGCGTCACTTGCAGCAGACGGTCAACCATGGAGGTGATAACATAATGATTGTGGGCTGCTTTTTCTAGTTTGAAGTTGGCCAGTTGGTGAAAATGAGTAATATATTGACGGCTGTTGAATACATTGAAATCCCCAACGAAAATCTGGGGTCAGCGGTGCTCCGAGTTGGATTGAATGGTAATTTTATGTTTCAAGACGACAATGTTCCAATACATACAGTAGACAAAACGCAAAACAGAGCGAAACACTTGATTGGCCTCCACAAGCACTCGACTTGAATCCCATCGATAACAGGACTCACAAGGAAACGTTGCGAGGTCGATGTCTCTGATTTCGATGAAATTTGGCATGCTTGTAGAATGGGTAAAAATAGGCGACAAGTATTTTTTTATATCGGCGGAACCCGATTTTTAAGGGTTGAAAAGCACCCTTGAAAATTAGGGTGTTTTTCGTTTTTCGTCGATAACGTTTTAACGGTACGAGATATGAAAAAACTTCAAATTGCAACAATGTTTATTTTTTCGTGTACTATACACTGGAGATAGGAACGATGCAAGTTTGCCTTTCGAGAGGGGGACCGTTGGGGGGAGGTGCTGGGATCTTACAAATATGCAATTGCGTCATAACACGAACGTATATTGACGTGAATTTAGACCGAAATGCCGAAAGGCTAGCTGATAATACGATGCTCTTGGCAAAAAAATCGACGGGCAGTTTCAACCCCTTAATTGCAAGATATCGGAAAAAGAAAAAATTCATATCCGCACTTTTCCATTCTCTACATGTATGCAAATTTACATCCCAATCGATTAAAAATTCTCGGAGATACGGATGAAAAAATTGCATTTTTGCAATAAACAATATGAAATTTGTTGCTGTCTGCATCGTTCTCATCTCCAATGTATAGTGCACGAAAAAATAAACCTTGTTGCAATATGAAGTTTTTTCATATCTCGTACCGTTAAAACGTTATCGACGAAAAACGAAAAATACCCTAATTTTCAAGGGTGCTTTTCAACCCTTAAAAATCGGGTTCCGCCGATATAAAAAAATACTTGTCGCCTATTTTTACCCATTCTACAAGCATGCTAATTTTCATCGAAATCGGAGACATCGACCTCGCAACGTTTCCTTGTCAGGTAAATGGTGTAAAAAATGTCGCCGATAGCAAGAAAGGTCCGAAAAAGTGTATCAAATATATTAATTTATATTCTACGAAAATGGAAAACTGATTCAAAGAAGATTTATTTGAGCTTAAAGTACTTAAGACTTTCTTTTTTTCACTTTTAAGGAAGAAAGCTTATTTGGTGCGTAGTGGAATCTTATTTTCATCAGTCACTATGTATATATATTGATATTATTATCTAAATAACTATATAATAATTATTAATATTATTATAATACATTTTATTCCTCCGGGCAACACACTTCCTCAGTCCGCACTGGGAAATGTTCACCTACCCCCGGGAGTTAGGCTTGATCTTAATCTAGACCGGAACAATAATGCTAGACAGCACTCGAGGGCTCCGACATCATCTCGAGTGTCGGAAGATGGGATAAAGAACTAATAAACTCGCTCCGCGATACTCGCTCTCTCAAGCCAGAGGGTGAGCGGCTACTGCGGTCCACAATCGTGTTGCCTGTATAAACGGAGGTATCCAAAAATGACCGCCTTCAGCATCCGATCTGCTAGCATTCAGAAATTGGGTTTGCAAACTCGTATATTGGCAAGACCCGATACAAAATACACCTTCATCTCCCCCTAAGTGCGTCGCAGCTAGGAATACGAAAAGGGTGACCCTGAATTCCCGGTGCGAACAACGCAACTTGTCCAGGAAAGGTTGGTTTTGAGCCGTTTCTCCTCTTTGTTCTGCGGCACGCCTGCCTCGGCCGGAGCTGTGACCTCAACGACGTATATCGTCTTGTCATTGGAAACGAAGGGGGGAATATCGGGCTTAGTCGTTTAAAGCAGCCCGATGGTCGCGAACGAGAAGTTCCAACAAAATCTTGCACCTCTCGCTCACGACAATAGACTCAACATTCCCTGGTAAATAAGACGGCAATGGTTGTTCTCGTCGGCTGACCCATAATGGTCATTACAAAATGGTCGTCAGTGGCTGATCCATAACGCTGGTGCGATAAACCAGGGTGTTGACAACGCCGGCCTGGTAGGTGTAGATGAAGTAGATCAGTCCAGCTGACCGGAACAAAAAGGTCAGCACTCGCTCTTTGATGTGTCGGAAAAACACACCGTGCATGGGTCTGCCCACTTGGTGTCGAGTCAGGTGATTTATTGTAAAGGTCGCCATCCGAAGACGGTCGACTTGTGCTTTCTCACCTTCATAGGCATGCAACAACAAGCCACTGCCTACAATCCGGAAGTCCCATGCCAAGTCTCTAGAACGGGCGATCGGAGAATCCTTTTGCTATCGCTGGTCCCTCAAGCGGCAGAGGGTCTCTGCTGTCATAAAGAAATCCTCCAACTCCATGAAGCTCATGCTGGTGCACGATTTCCAGGAATGGGTCCAGGCTGGTTATTGTGTCGCTTGCTATTCCGGATACAATGCGGTCATGAAGACACTCCAATCCTAAGAGCCCACGCCGCCTACTCGGTCGTGGCATCTACACGCACGGAGTGGAAGATCGAGGTTGCAAATTCCGCTGGATATTCGTTATCTAGCCTGTGCCGATGTTCAGCTATTCAAGCTCGTCTTTACGCCATTTGATGATGCCAAATGAGTAGAGCAGGGCCGCGAAAACGAGCACAATGGTGCGAATGATTTTGGTTTTCCCGGACAAATCCGTTTGAGACGCCGCCGATACTCGCTACACAGGGCTCTTTTGACACCCTCAGCGTCTTGTACAGAGTGCTGATCGATCCCATGGTAATGGTAAGACCCTCCGGCCTCCAGGCGTTTGAAGACGATCCCGTCCACCAGTTGAACATCAGGTGCAACACCCTCTATTCTCCCTCTCCTGAGATTAAGAACAGTGCACGTATCCAGCCCAGCCACCCGCGTGTACGCCGCTACGATGTTCAAGAGGAGTCTAAGTCCACCCTGACTAGGAGCGTAGAGCTTGCAGCCGTCCATGACAAATTTTAGTTATGCAGAATAACAGGGTGGTCCTGCGCCCTGTTATTCTGGGTATAAAGCAGGGGCCCCTGGGGCCCCTGCTTCATACCAGCGTGTAGTCCGCAAGGCGACAAATAGAGGTAATAGTGAGACGCAAAACAGGATAGGGCTGGGAGAATCTCCGTGGATAATTCCGCTCCTATACCCCACCACTCCAGTCGACACTTTGCTTTCACTAGTTTTACCTGTAAAGCGTGTTTTTCAGAGCGACATGAGCTGCCTAATGCATCCCGCTTTGTAAAGACTTACCGAACGGCATTCGATTACGCGAATAATCAGGTTGTGGCTGAGTGTCAAACGCCTTGCCGTAGTCTATTTAAGCGATTGAAAGGTTACGTTTGAACTGCACGACGTTTTGCATGATGGAACAGTTCACCAGCAGGTTTTCCTCACAACCTCCTAGCCCCCTCTTGAATCCCCTTCGTTCGTATACCTCCCACCATACAGGCTCAATCTTCCGCAGAATATGCTCATAAAGTATCTTCGTGAGGATCTTGCGGAACTCACTCACGCACGTTATCGTTCAGTAGTTTTCCGGATGCGAAAGATCCCCTTCTTGGGGAGTAGCGCTGTCCTTTTCTCTGTCGGCCAGATGGGTTTGGCTGCGTGGGAATTTCTTCCGCCCGAAGCTGTTAAACGCATCTGGCCCAGGAGCAGCGTGGTTCTTCGTGCTACTCAGCGCGCTCTTCACCTCAATCCACATGGCTGGAAGACAGTCGTCATGCTAATGGGACTGTTGTCGGCAGAACCCGATGAACCGCCTCAGAGCTGGAGTGCGTTGATCAAAATGACTCGCCTCACTATAGAGCTCTCCTAAGAACCGCTTAACCTCAGTAGCTGTTGGCGCTTAGTCGGGGACAAGCACAGGTAGTTAGAACCAGCGACCTGGGTCAGAGCGGAAGAGGGGTTGTCTAATGCCTGACCCATCCGCCTCTCTAGGGACTTCTTCAAAGCCCCTAAGTTCCGCATGTGTTCCACGTATCGTTCCTTCATAAAAAGACTGATAGCTTTGCTCAAGGTGTGATGACAGCATTTCAGTTCGGAGCTGATTTGTCAGATTTTTGGGGCTAACACCATTCTTGCCGTAATAAAGTTTACTACACTACATTATTGCAACGAAGCCTTCGTGCTTCATTGAGCTTATTCTTAAACTGGTCAACGCGCCGCCAAGTTTGACCACGAAACGAACGCCGCCTTCTCGTTGCGTGTTTGAAGCTTCGCTTCAACAGTTGCGTGATACACAGGTCAGTTCGAGCTAAACAGGTCAGCGGTCTAAGGATTTGTCGCACGGTTCTCATTTGCCGTTTCAAGGTGACCAGACAGAAGAGAAAATTTCCAGCGATCTTACCCCTCCTTGTTAGTTCTCTGTCAAATCGACGTGTCAATGGGGGCGGCGAGTGGACCGATCTTGTGGCCGCCCGGAAGTGCTCTGCACGGAACGCGCAGGAGAGCGCTGGCCACACAGCCATGGTTATAAAAAGAAATCGTGCCTTGTCATCGCAAGCGGGCGGCCTGGACTCGTAGATGTTGTTGCGAGAGGCGTACAAGCTCTGGGTGCACTTGGCTCCACAGGGCCTGTAACCTCGCCATGTACCGCCACCGCGGAGGCCTGCTATCCCTTCAGGAGCGGATGAGGTCTCCCTTGAGTACCTCCGTCCATTCGCGGCGCCGATTACGAGCTGTGGTCGTTGTCGTGGGTTCTATCCTGTTGCGCTTCTTAACCAATTCTTCGTCTCCATCTAAGAGGGATCGGTTGGGAGGGGCTCGACTAGGTATTGTTGGAACCAACTTTTCGGGGGGAGCTCTACACTGGTGGGGAGCTCTACGCTGCCAAAAAATATTTAATTTACATAGGATCTATTTATATCAAATAGGTTTTTCGCTAGTCTCACGGCTTACTACGATCTTATTCATTTCAAAGATATTTTTGAATTTGGTCTAGCTATTCTTTTTGAATATTAAATATATTTAAATTTAATAAACAAAGATTCCATGTAAATACATTTTTCTTTGCTTACCATATACACGGTAATCCCAAGTGTACGATATGCATAAAATATTCCATAATTCCAAAATGAAATGAAACAATTAAGAGTTTTACCACAATGATTTTGTATCGTGATTCGTCATTCGCTGGCCTTCTGGAATGATTTTGTGCGAAGAAAATATTTTGCCTCTAGGAATAGGAATAGCAATCGAATCTCGAACCTACCCACGCTATAGCTACGCACGCTGTCCCTATGCTAGCGAGTGCTTGTAACCTCCTGGTCGCAGATATAGTATAGGAGACCAAATGAATTCGTACAATTACTTGTTGTATCACACAAATTATATCAATTAGTTAATATCATTGTAATAATGAGAGTTTTATCGAATAACACACAATACATTTTTCAAACATAACATATATATACACTACCGGCGGAAAGTTTCCGGACAAGAGTTGGAAAAAGTGCCCGAACGGTTCTTTATGCCATTTCGCCGGTAGTTGGGCTAGGCCAATTTGACCCACGGCATTTTAAAGAGGGCAGATTTACCTACATTTTGGCTTATCAAAAGAATTTTTACGATTTTTTTTACACTTGGCACCCAGTTTTGAAAACGACCATTTTTTGTCGTTTTTTTGTTGTTTTGTGAGTGGACCCGTTTACAGTAAAAATCTTTTTTATGCATTTCTCCTATTAAAATCATAAAAGGGGAAGCCTAAGCTTCCATTTCGTTTTGTAGAAAAATTTTTGCGATTTTTTTTCCCAAAAATATTTCGTTTTTTCGATAAAAATATACAATATGAAAATTGCTCAGGAGTACAAAAACGACGAGGTTTACAACAAAACCTCAAGACGGTAAAAAGTTGCGTTACTTTTTGTTGAGTTCATGAGAATCTTCTCAGATTTTTTTTGCGAAATTTAAAAAAAATTTATTTCTGGTCGGAACTCGATTGATCTCAACACCATGATAATAATATAATTAATTTTTTTATTTACATATTATACTTTGGTCTCGTAGAAAAAACCTCCTCTCGCTGACAGCACGCTCTTAATCGTTGCAATTGAAATGTTTTTTCCACGACTTTCGACAAACTGCGCTTGGATGTTTGCCGCCGTGAGTTTTCGATTCCTTTTAGACATCACAATTATTGATTAGTCTTCTGCTTTGGAAGTAACAGGAGGCCTCCCGGAACGATTTTTATCGCGGTTCGATTGTGTCTCTCTGAAACGTTTTATAGCATCCCCAACGGTTGATTTGGGTATTTTCAATCGATTTGCAATGTAGCGAATTTTGAACCCTTCATTGTAAAGTACAAGGATTGATGCACGCTTTTTTATGCTTATATTGGGTCGACGACCCATTTTCTTCTTCAAAAAAAAAACTCTAATGAAGTCAAAAATTTTATTTAATTAACCGTCAATAAATTAATAGTTAAACACACTTCAAATTCAATATATTATTCGACACGATACGGGAGGCCTCCTGTTACTTCCAAAGCGGAAGACCAATCAATAATTGTGATGTCTAAAAGGAATCGAAAACTTACGGCGGCAAACATCCAAGCGCAGTTTGTCGAAAGTCGTGGAAAAAACATTTCAATTACGACGATTAAACAACGCTTGCGCAGCGCACAATTATACGGAAGAGTCGCAACGAAAAAGCCACTCTTGCGCCGTGGAAACAAAAAGAAGCGATTGAATTGGGCACGCAAGCACAAGAATTGAACGATCGAAGATTGAAAACGGGTGTTATGGACCGACGAATCCAAATTTGAAATATTTGGAGGAAAACGTCGAGTTTTCGTTCGTCGCTCAGCTAACGAGAAAATGCATCCTGATTGCGTAATTCCAACCGTTAAACACGGCGGCGGTTCTGTAATGGTGTGGGGATCTTTTTCGTATGCTGGTGCGGGGGACCTCTACTGAGTCAAAGGAATCCTGGACCAAAAAGGATATCACGCGATTCTGAAGAATCACGCTGTTCCTTCTGGAAATCGACTCATCGGAAGGGGGTTCGTTTTTCAACAAGACAACGACCCGAAACATACTTCAAAATTCTGCTCGAAGTATCTTGAAACGAAGCAAAAAAGTGGGGAGCTTCAAATTATGCAATGGCCTCCTCAATCTCCCGATCTCAATCCCATAGAGCTGCTGTGGGATGAAATGGATCGGCAAGTGCGCAAGGTCACGCATTCATCCGCCGAAAAGCTACGGGAATCCCTCCAAAAATCATGGAAAGAAACACCCCGAGAGACATTCGAAAAACTTGTGGAGAGGATGCCGCGTGTGGTAAAGAGCGTGCTGTCAGCGAGAGGAGGTTTTTTCGACGAGACCAAAGTATAATATGTAAATAAAAAAATTAATTATATTATTATTATAGTGTTGAGATCAATCGAGTTCCGACCGGAAATAAATTTGAAAAAAATTTCGCAAAAAAATCTGAAAAAATTCTCATGAACTCAACAAAAAGTAACGCAACTTTTTACCCACTTGAGGTTTTGTTGTAAACCTCGTCGTTTTCGTATTCCGGAGCAATTTTCATATTGTATATTTTTATCGAAAAAACGAAATATTTTTGGGAAAAAAAATCGCAAAATTTTTTCTACAAAACGAAATTGAAGCTTAGGCTTCCCCTTTTATGATTTTAATAGGAGAAATGCATAAAAAAGATTTTTACTGTAAACGGGGTCCACTCACAAAACAAAAAAACGACAAAAAATTGTCGTTTTCAAAACTGGGTGCCAAGTGTAAAAAAAATCGTAAAAATTTTTTTGATAAGCCGAAATGTAGGTAAATCCCCCCTCTTTAAAATGCCGTTGGTCAAATTGGCCTAGCCCAACTACCGGCGAAATGGCATAAAGAACCGTTCGGGCACTTTTTCCAACTCTTGTCCGGAAACTTTCCGCCGGTAGTGTATATATATATATATAAACTTCTTCTGTTCCACCCTCTCTACATTACCCACCTTTGCTGTGTATGTTGCAATAAAGACAGACCATTAGTTTAACCAAATAGAAAAACGGTTGACTACGAAAATTCTACTCAATTACATTTAAAAAAAATTAAATTGATACATTTAGTGGATTCAACTAAATTATTTTTTGGACAATCCGAATCACAGATTGATTAGGATTAAATAACATATTTAGTTATTAGACGATATTAAATAGATTTTGATTTGAATAAATAAATAAATTTAAATTGAATAGTTCCAATAATGGAATGCAATAAGAAAAATTTGATTTCGCGGGAAATCTAGTTAATTCAAATTAGACGCAGTTAGTCAATATCAATAGAATTTTTCTGTCAGTATTCCGCTCCTCTGTGCGATGGGCACGCCAGCTTCCCTACGCATAAGTATCACTCTTATTATTAGTATTATGTAATAACGGTTCAAATAAATGACATATTTCCATTGCTCTCCTCAAAAGTCGCTTCTCCAAGTAAAAAGGGAACCACGTCAATTCGTTTCAGAAAACAAAACAAGAACCAAAAACGTAAGATTCTTCCGTAAAAATCGATACAAGCATCTATTTCGTGACCGAAGTTAAAGATCTCTCAAGGGGTGACAAGTGTGTCCTCTACTCTGGAAATTTTTCACTAGTTCGCCAATAGAAAAATGCCGAATGTCGGCGAGTGCGTCTTTCGAGCGGTATACCGCGCCTAGGATGGTATACCGCGGTGCAGTGCAGCCAGATCGCGCGCGAAAGTTACCCTCTCTCTAGTCCCTCGCGCGCCCATCACACAATCATAGTAGCACGTGTCCGTGAGCGAGCGACGCTCGGACATCTTCGGAAAGAGCCGAGTGCCGTCGAACTGACCCGACCGCGCCTTCGGCAGCTACACCAACACATAGACACGCTGAGCACGTCATGTGCGGCCAAGCCGAACGAAGTAACGAAGGCTTCGAGGGAAAAAGCAATCTGAGCACGGCCGTGCGTGACGTCACGCGACGGCACGCGCGAGGCTTTTAGATGATTTCAATGCTTATTTAGCTCTTGATTCTCTGCGTTATTAATGTATACAAAAAAATGTATCGCGCACTCTGAACGCTTATTTTTTTAGTTTATACGTTAATTTAAATATAATAATAAATATAAATTACAACTTATTTATCTTCTAAAAAATTGTTTACGCTTTACTCGCACCCGTCCTTATGCCAAATAAATTATACTTCAGAAAAGTAAGTGAAAAAATATTTATATTCGTATTATTATATTAATTCTCATACTTTCATCAAGCGATAGAGTCTTATCTCCAAAAACAAGTCAATCATCAATCCGGCCGCTAATCGTAAGTGCCAGAAAATGCATCTTTAACACAAACGATAGGATAGTCCCGTTGGTAGCGTTCCTGGCTTCGGTCCGTAGGAGCGCAGGATCGTTCCTCACGCTCAGCGCTTTTTTTTTTTTTTAATCATGGTTACTATTAAGGATGTTGAGTCCCTATAAAACATGTTAATGTTAATTGTTCAATAAATAGCTTCTTATCCGTCATGAAATTTTTATATGACCTCCTGAATACTTCATGTAAAAACATACAAAATTTTCAGAATTCTATCATCATTACTTCAACCTCCTTAAGGGTTGAAATAAAAAATGATGAGAAAATTCTGAAAATTTGGTATGTTTTTGTATGAAGTATTTAAGAGGTCGTGTTAAAATTTCACGACGATTGGGAAGCTCGTTATTAAAAAATTAACATTTTGTTAAGAACAATTTTTAAAGGAAATAAAAAAAAATTTATCAATAAACTTCGTTTCGTTTCCGTTGCTTTCAGTATATTGTAGATATTACAAAATTGAGAGGTCAAAAGAAAAACTTATTGCAAAGTTACATCAGTTTCCATACGACAGCATTTAATTTGTGAATGTTAATTGTTCAATAACGAGCTTCCTAATTGTCGTGAAATTTTTACACGACCTCTGAAATACTTCATACAAAAACATACCAAATTTTCAGAATTTTATCATCATTTGCGCTTTGGGACCCAACATCCTTAATTCATATTTGATTAGTTATTTTTATTAGTTATCATATTTATTTTAATTAGTTATCTTTTAGTACCGAAAAATTTATCGCGCACTCTGACCGCTTATTTTATTAGTTTTTACGTTAATTTAAATATAATAAATCTAAAATACAACTTATTTATCTTCTAGCAAAATGTTTGCGCTTTACTCACACCCGACCCTATGCAAAATAAATTGTAATTCATAAAAGTAAGCGGAAATATATTTATCTTCGTACTATTATATTCATTCTCATATACTTTCATCAAGCGATAAAGTATTATCCCCAAAAACAATCATCCATCCGACCGCGAATCGTCAGTACCAGAAAGTGAACATACATTGACACAAAAAATTAAAGGAGCAAGAAAAGTTGACCTTTGTCAAAAGTGGTCGTACAAAAAAAAAAGGATTTTAAAGCTTCAAGTTTCTAGTTTTAGATCCGACAATGATTTTTTTTTTGAGAATCACTGATTGCGCGGTCGGAAGAAATATCACGGCAAAAAAAATTTTGCAAATTTTTACGTTTTTCAAAGTTCTGCACGTGTTTTGGAGATTTTTTTCTGACTTGACCAATATCAAGGTCATTGAGCTCATTCAATTCACTTCAATTTGCTTTTTTTCTCCGTACGACCACTTTTCGCTGAGATATCTCAGGAACTAATGGTCGTACGGGAATTCGATCGGTAGTTTTGGAAACGTGAATACTCTACAAGCTCCGATTATTATTGTAGTGAAACTTTTATTTTTTATTATTGCCATTAGTTTTAGAAAAGTACAAAAAAACTATGCCTTCTTGGTTTTTATGAAATCCACCGCTACTTTGCAAATATTGCGATAAAGACTAATGTTTATGAACGGTCATTCAGCTCAATATGTCCCCAAGAGCCATGAAAATTCCAAGTTGATCCGATTATCGGTCTTTCTTGCCCGATTAACCAAAATTTGAAAATAATTAAAGGCGCAAGTTTCCTACTTTTCAGACATCATTTCATGATTATTAAGAGGAAAAAAAACTTTTCATTACTTTTCGTACAATTGGGTATTGAGTACGCATTGAATGTTGGAAAAAAACCGTGAAAATCATATTGACTAAAAATTTTCGAAAAAAAAATTTTTTCATAAAAAAAATATTGAAAATTTCTTTTTTTATAAAAAAAATCAGTTTCGAATTTTTTTTTTAAATGTTGAAATTTTTTTCAAATCAACATTGTATCGCCAGCATTAGAATTACCCAACGCATACCACGGGGAGGTACGCTTTGGGTAATTCAACGTACACTTTGGGTAATTCTAATGCTGGCGGTACAATGTTGAATCGAAAAAAAATGTCAACATTAAAACAATAAAAAAAATTGAAATAGATTTTTTTATAAACAAAAAAATTTCAACATTTTTGTTATTAAAAAAAAAATCGAAAATTTTTAGTCAATATGATTTTCAGGGTTCTTTTCCAACATTTAATGCGTACTCAATACCCAATTGAACGAAAAGTAGTGAAAAGTTGTTTTTCCTCTTAATAATCATGACATGATGTCTGAGAAGGAGGAAACTTGTTCCTTTAATTTTTTTTCATATTTTGGTCAATCGGGCAAGAAAGACCGATGAACGGATCAATTTGGAATTTTGCACATCTCTTGGGGACATATTGAGCCGAATGACCGTCCATAAACAATAGTGTTTATCGCAATATTTGCAAAGTAGCGGTGGATTTTATAAAAAACAAGAAATCATCGATTTTTTGTACTTTTTTAAAACTGATGGCAAAAATAATTTTTTTTTAAACCTACAATAATAATCAGAGCTTGTAGAGTACGTGTAGAGTATGTATTTACGTTTCCAAAATTGCCGGTCGAATTCCCGTACGACCATTAGTTCCCGAGATATCGATGACTGAAGACAAAAGGACGTTTTTTCATTCAGAGGCCGACGAGGAGGCCGATATCTCAGCGAAAAATGGTCGTAAGGAGATAAAAAAAGAAGCAAATTGAACTGAATTGAATGGGCTCAATGACCTTGATATTGGTCAAGTCCGAAAAAAATCTCCAAAACACGTGCAGAACTTTGAAAAACGTAAAAATTTGCAAAATTTTTTTTTCCGTGATATTTCTTCCTACTGCGCAATCAGTGATACTCAAAAAAAAATCATTGTCGGAACTAAAACTAGAATCTTGAAGCTTTAACATCCTTTTTTTTTGTACGACCACTTTTGACGAAGTTCAACTTTTCTTGCTCCTTTAATTTTTTGTGTCAATGTATGTTCACTTTCTGGTACTTACGATTCGCAGTCGGATGGATGGTTGTTTTTGAGGATAATACTTTTTTGCTTGATGAAAGTATATGAGAATGAATATAATAATACGAAGATAAATATATTTCCGCTTACTTTTATGAATTACAATTTATTTGGCATAGGGTCGGGTGTGAGTAAAGCGCAAACATTTTGTTAGAAGATAAATAAGTTGTATTTTAGATTTATTATATGTAAATTAACGTAAAAACTAATAAAATAAGCGGTCAGAGTGCGCGATGAATTTTTCGGTACTAAAAGATAAGTAATTAAAATAAATATGATAACTAATAAAAATAACTAATCAAATAAAAATTAATAGTAACCATGATTAAAAAAAAAAAGCGCTGAGCGTGAGGAACGATCCTGCGCGCCTACGGACCGAAGCCAAGAACGCTACCAACGGGACCATCTTATCACTTGTGTTAAAGATGCACTTTCTGGCAGTCACGAGTGGCGGCCGGATTGATGATTGACTTGTTTTTGGAGATAATACTTTATCGCTCGATGAAAGTATGAGAATTAATATAATAATACGAATATAAATATTTTTTCACTTACTTTTCTGAAGTATAATTTATTTGGCATAAGGACGGGTGCGAGTAAAGCGTAAACAATTTTTTAGAAGATAAATAAGTTGTAATTTATATTTATTATTATATTTAAATTAACGTATAAACTAAAAAAATAAGCATTCAGAGTGCGCGATACATTTTTTTGTATACATTAATAACGCAGAGAATCAAGAGCTAAATAAGCATTGAAATCATCTAAAAGCCTCGCGCGTGCCGTCGCGTGACGTCACGCGCGGGCGTGCTCAGATTGCTTTTTCCCTCGAAGCCTTCGTTACTTCGTTCGGCTTGGCCGCACATGACCTGCTCAGCGTGTCTATGTGTTGGTGTAGCTGCCGAAGGCGCGGTCGGGACAGTTCGGCGGCACTCGGCTCTTTCCGAAGATGACCGAGCGTCGCTCGCTCACGGACACGCGCTACTATGATGGTGTGATGGGCGCGCGAAGGACTAGGGAGAGGGTAACTTTCGCGCGCGATCTAGCTGCACTGCCGCGGTGGATGGTCGAAACGAGCAAGAAAACGAAGCAATAAAAAAGGCAAAAAGTACGAGAAGTCAATAGAAAGATAGGCTATCCAAAAAATATGTCGGTGCAGCAAGCAAAGTTCTGGGCCTTTTTTTCGTACAGTCCGCAGCCTGTGGCGCACTTTGTGTGTTTGTGCGTGTGTGTGTGTGTGTGCGGGTGCGCGTGTGTAAAGAAATCTTTCTCTCTCCTCGGCTTCTGCTCGTGCAGATGAACCGTTCGATTGTCGTCAAATCTCCGGTTATGTGGATTTCTCCCGCTGTCACCTCCCACCTCCTTCGTATTGGCAAAGTTTCTCTTTCTCTCTCTTTCCTTCTCTCGTGTTTCGTCCCCAGATTCGCGAAATAGAACGCATTCTCGTAATTTTGTCCTCTCCTCGTTTTTTCGCCTCTTCCTCCTTCGCCTTCGTCATTTTCCCTTCGTTCTCCCTTACATGTATATCTATCTCATCCCGAGACCGCCATTTATCCCCCGAGTTTTGCGCGCGTTCACCTCTCTCGGCCTATGTTCACGTCGACGAACTTTTCATGGCGAAAAAAAGGTCGCGTGGAAACACTGGAGAAGAACCTTGGGAGAAAGAGAGATAGAGAGAGAGGCATATATGTATAGGAACGAGCGATAAAGAGGGCGACAGTTGTTAAGGGTAGGAAAAAGGGGAATGATGTGACGGAGGGATGGAGATGCGCGAAAAGGAGGCTGATGCTGACAGCATTTTCACCGTCGCAGCGTACATATACGATGACAAAAAAGAGGATGGGAGGGATAGCACGAGAGGAAAAATCCGGAGAGAGCGCGAGCGAGAGAGAATTTCATCCCCTTCGCTCTTTTTCTATTTTCTTGTCGACTCCTCGTCTATAACTCTATAGATGTCTACACATCGCGGGCCATCTTCTCTTCTCATTACTCAGCCCTCGGTGCTCTTCGCTAATAGACTCTCCCTCATCTGGTGCTCTCGCTCCGGCGTTCGCCGGAATATCGCTCCACCCATCCCTTTTACCATCTATTCTTTTTGTATCTCTCTCTCCCACTTGCTCTCTCTTATTCTCTATCAGCGCGTCTCCTGGTACACTCGGTACTGGCTCACCGGGGGCGTCTAATAATGTCGCCAGCCAGGCGTTCCTCGTTCCCGGCACGCCAGCAGCAGTAGCAGCAGCGGTGGCATTCACCACCCTCTCTTGCTACCCCTTTTGGTTGCGTCACCGCTGCTCCTCGACAGAATTCACCCTCTCGCGGCTTTCAGAATTTCTGTTGTCCCCTCCCTGAACCCCCTTCTCCCGTCTCCTCGCTCTCTCCCTCTTTCTCTCTCTCTCTCTCTCTCTCTCTCTCTTTCTCTCGCTCTCTCCCTCTCTCTCTTTCGCTCTCTCCCTCTCTCTCTCTCTCTCTCAGTCCTCTTTCAGTGACAGAGAGAACAAGAAAGAGCGAGAGACAGCTATATTATCCGTCATCCGCCACCGACAAAATGAGCCTCACAGCTTCCGCGTCTCTCTTTACGCGCGCGCGGGCACGCACGCACGCACACGCACGCACGCACACACACACACACACACACACACACACACACACACACACACACACACACACACACACACACACACACACACACACACACCCACACACGCGCGCGCGCACACACACACACACACACCCACCCACCCACCCACCCACACCCACACCCTTATTTTCTCATCCTTTTTCTACGAAGTTACCACTATCTCAATTTTTTTCACTTATCCCCGCAACCCATCCTTGCTTCGCTCTGCCTTCCGCTTTTCCATTCCCCTTAGCGTGACTCCTCTCTGACTCTTTCGCCCGGTGGAGCCCTTGTGTTCGACGACGTCGTCATGTATTTCTCGGGACACGAGAGATTACGATGCTGTACGGAAAAAAAACAAAAAAAGAGAGGAAAACAAAGAAATCCTACACAGCAATATCTCCCATTCTCCGAAAAATTCATCTATCGCCCGAAGCTCATCGCCCGCATTCAAAGCATGCACACGAAATAAATTGGACGTAAGAAATTATTATTATTATGATCAGTTATTATTTTTATCGTTATCTATTATTATTATTATTATTATTATTATTATTATTATTATTATTATTATTATTATTATTGCTGTTGTTGTTGTTTTCGATTACTGGCATTATTATTTTGGTTATTAAAGAGGCATAAGGAGCTTCATGTACCAACGCAGTTACAATTTTTTTCGCAACCGCCATTTTCTGTCAGTCACATACAGGGTGTTTGGCGCATGACCCGACAGAATTTTTTGGGCAATTGGGGGAGTCATTTGCTATTTTTTCACCCTTACACCCCAAGTCCTAAGTGTCACGGTAGTGAACCCGACTAGAAATTGAGATACGGGACAGAATGAGATCGGACCCGGTGTTCCGTATTTGGCAAAACGGTACTGATCCGGTAACCGGATTATGTATCTGTTAGGTGTGAAGCGCTTTTTCTGTTTTTTGGCCCTGATTACATTTCCATCTACGGTGCACACAAAGCCTGGTTCCAGCATTATGCCGTATTCAGTAATAAGATTCTTTTCCGACTGCAGGGTCATTGCCCTATGGTAGTATGAAACGCTTTTTGTCCCCCGGCCTAGGCTATAGTTGTATTCACGAGCCGGATCGGTTCCGGCTCGGCATTTCGTTGTCTACCGTCGTATACCTGAAGTAAAAATAAAAAGATAATAGACTGATTAATATATTTAAAAAAAATTGGTTGATCGTTTTGTGGGCTTTTTGCTTCACTAGTTTCCTGGAACAGATGAAAATTCAATTAAATCGTATTCTGCCTAATTAAAGTTTCCGTCTCAGTACGTGGTATCGAACCTGCGACCTATCATTCTAAAGCGAAACACGCTAACGATTTGGCTATCGTGACAATTGAGTTCGGTTTCGATAGTTTCGGTTAATATATATCCAATACGGATTACACGTACACGCAGCATTTCTTGCTCGGGGTTTGGCTGATCCGGTAGACACCCTATGTAGATACGGCATGCACGTCGAAGTGTATGACTGATCTCCGCCGGGTGTCTACCGGACTAGGCAAGCCCGGCGCGCGGATGTGGAAGGCAAATCGATCATGTTTTGGTCCGGTAACCTTACCAGAGCCATGTGAGGGTTGCGTTACGGGCGGCTTTATATGAACTTGATCAATGCTGCCTTCTCACATCGGTATTTGGGATTACCGATCGCGTAGACATACAGCGCAGATCAGGCGGGCACATTTACGGTTTCCCGGACTGTATCTCGAAGTCTGCCCGATCAGTGATCCGGCCGTCGGAACAACATTTCTAGTCGGGGAAGATATGATTTTTTTTTCAATTACCCAAAACTTCGCGTTTGAATAGTCATAACTTTTTTGTTTGTGGTTGTATTAGCACGAAGTGACTTAATTAACTTATAAATAAATAATTATTGGATACAATTGATTAAAAAAATGACCAATGAGCTTCCAAAGTCTTAAAAATGCGTAAATTTATTAAAAATGTCCACTTCTAAATTCATTATCAAAAAAATAGAAGCTATTTTTCGCTTTTTTTAAAAAGCTAACTTCGCTAACTTCGCTTTTTTTTAAAGAGTTCTCTAGTTTATACCCTTTCCAACGTTATGCTACATGTCATATAAATCCCTCACTATGTGGTAAAAATAAAGAGAATATTTTTTTTTATGATGAATTTAAAAGTCGAAATTTTTCATACATTTTTAAGACTTTGGAAGCTCTCAAGAGTCACTTTCTTGAAAACAATTGCATCGTAGAATGATTTATGTATAATAAACAAATATTTGAGAATACAACAGAAATTATTTCGTGATATTACGACCACAAACGAAATAGTTATGACGACTTACAGGCAAAATTTCGGGTAATAAAAAAAACGAAAAAAATCATATCCTAATTACCGTGACACTTACAAGGAAAGGTTGCCAGATCGATCTCTTCGATTTCGATTGAATTTGGCATGCTTGTAGAATAGGTAAACATAGGTGACACTTATTTTTTGATATCTGCGGAACCCGATTTGATAGAGATGAAACGCCCCCTAAAATGGGGGTGTTTTTCGTGTTTCATCGATGACGTTATCGTTCTCATCTTCAATGTAGAGTCGCCTATTTTTACTCATTTTACGAGCATGCCAAATTTCATCGAAATTAGAGAAATCGACCTCGAAATCTTTCCTTGTTAGGGCAAAGGGTCTAAGAGTAAAAAAATTAGCAAATGACCCCCCCAATTCCCCAAAAAAAGTGTCGGTTCATGCGTCAAACATCCTGTATATGTGATTGACAAAAAGAACATTCCGCAACATAAATGGTACACTTTATATATATATATATATATATATATATATATTCGAGAAATGAATAACATTCGTGTTTGCAGCATGTTCTTATACATTCTTACTTATCCGTTGAGCAACACGAATGGTATATATATATATATATAATAAAGTCTAAAAAACTCTACTTCCTTACACTGTGAGCAAAAATTCCAACTCAATGTCTACATATGTATCTTCACACCGTAGTCAATATTCTCACCCGACGGTGAGAATATTTACAAGTTCTTAGCGGAAAATATAATTTCCGAAAAAAAAAACAGAGAAGAGCGAATAAAGATCACCCAGAAATAATGATTCCGGAAAAATCGCGTGTAAAATTTCCGTAATAATGGGCCTCTCACCCGTTACAATTATTCGCAGCGCTTCATGAAGTCTGTGAAATGTTTATATCTATAGACACGTAGCCAAATGTACAGTACGTGTAGGCAGCCAAGCTGTGCCAATATATCGCCACGTTGGAGGGCTTGTTCACAGCGAGGGTGGTGGGTAGTCATGGTTACGCCGGCACCCGCGAGAGTGTCGGCTCCAACGCTAACCCGAATCCCTCTCACTGCTTTATGCCATGTAGTAGATATAGCTCCTCTTTACTCTCGGTGTTCACTCGCGACGATGTTATATATATATATATGTATGGAAAAATTTACCACCATGGAATCCTTGTTCTCTCTCTCTCTCTCTCTCTCTCTCTCTCTCTCTCTCTCTCTCTCTCTCTCTCTCTCTCTCTCTCTATCTCCTTCTCCGTCTGGGGTGGAAGCTGCTGGAGCTGTTCACCCTCGCCATCACCACGGCAAACGCCGCGAAATACGCCGTCCGTCCTCGACGATGTATATATGCGCACACGACGACGCCGCATAGGAGCATCCCCCGCTCTTATAGGATGCCGCTGAGCTACCAACTCACGACCCCTGTACTCACCATTTATGTGTGTGGGCGCGCGCGCATACGTATGTATGTAGAAAGTGGCGTATCTCGCGTGTAGGAAATACAACCCTACGCTGCCACCCGCCCGCGATCAATATGGTGGACAGACTCGACGAGAACACGCGGCGTGAGAGGTTGGTCCTGGTCTCCTCGCCATTGGCGACGAGAGCCCGCGACGCTGCCCGGCGTCTCGCTCTGGCCAACTCAATTTGCGAAATCACTTCTCTTTGCCCGCTTCCTGTATTCATTTCGCTCGGTCACTTTTTTGTCAAGTGCTGTTATTAGTGATTTTTTTGTGTTTTGGGAGTTTTTTAATATCTCGTTTTGTGTATTTCTATATTTTTATATTTCTCTCTTTGTCATTTCTTTTTTATTTATGTATTTCTCGACCTTTTTACACTACTTCTCTCTCTCTGCCTCTGTCGACATCTCTCACGTGTCTTGGCGTCAAGATCTGCAATACGTTATCATGACGAGAACATTTAACAACTGTGTCAAGCCGGACATGCAGTACGGCCCATAGGCTTAAATCATTACGTAGTCGCCTACCCTGTGAGGTTCGAGAAATCCTGGTACGGTCATTGGTTCTACCTCACATAGACCACTGCTGCCTTCTTTTCACTGATGCCACTGTTGAGCTTGATCTCAAAATACAACGAGCCCTGAATCGAGGCGTACGCTTCATTTTCGATATGCGTCGTGATGAACGCATTACGCCTTTCTATCAGCGCCTCGAATGGCTAGAGGTGGCTGAGCGTCGATTGTTCTTTCTTGGGACTTTTGTGCACACCATTCGCCTCCGCAGGTCACCCGAATACTTGGCCAAGATACGAATAGCTCCGCCGCCGACTGTGCATCATAACACCAGGAGACGAGCACACGAGTTGGACCGTGTCGTGCCGCACCTCCGTACAGAAACGTACAGAAAATCCTTCACCGTTGCTGCTGTTGTTTATTGGAATGCACTGCCTATTGGTCTTCCGAGGCTGACCGCGCCTGGAGCCTTCAAAGCGGGGTTGCGGACTCTTCTCATCAGCAACATAACTTAAAGCTGTTTCTCGGTTTCTTGTTTTTGCAAACCTCCTTCCACTTCCTACACCCTCACGTTATTTATACCTATATTTTATACTTTTGTTTATTTATACTTACATATTTTTATGTTTACTTTTATTCTATTTTTAAATGTTATGTATATATTTTATGATTCCAATGTTACACACTTCGCAACTGAACACATTTACAAACATGAAAGCACGGTGCACTTAGGGAGCTTGTTCCGGAGCACGCAATAAATCTCTCTCTCTCTCTCTCTCTCTCTCTCTCTCGCTCTCTCTCGCTTTCTCTCTCTCTGCCTCTCTCGACGACGCACACGAAAAAAACGCATGCCTGAGTTTTGCAAATCTGAAAAAAATCGACTTTCGAATTCAACTCGAAAAACTCGTTTGTCTTACCGCGATACGTGTGCAGGTTTACGGCCAAAATGCGACGAGATATAAAGATAGATAGCTTTGCGCAGTGGCGATATCGTAACCAATGAGGTTCTACCGAGGTGCGACTATTGCTAGTATAAAGATAGATAATTTTATTATGCCTCAGTACCTAATATTTATTGATGTTGCAAAAATTATTATAATCATAACACTTTTAACTATGGCGCCCTCCGCTACTCCGTCCATATCTGGAGAACATTTTTGCAACTATTCGCTATATGTTAACTTAAAATTGTGAAAGTGGGAGGGGAGGAGAGAGGGAGGGAGCGGGAGAAAGAGGCAACCCTGAAAGTAAGTCCCGTAATACGTCAGATGTGCAAGCACGCCTCTGGCGATATAAAATTGCGCATAGGGAAGGAGGAGAAAAGGAGAGAAATCCCGATTTAGTCCGACCTATACAAGCACGCGCGAGTTTAATCACTAGCTTCGGGCAATTTTCTAGGATTTTTGCCCCCCTCCGCCCATGGTTGGCATTGTAAAGAGCCGGTGAAAAAAATCACCAATATATAAAAAAAGGAGAGAGAGCTGGCTCGAAACATCAACAATGCTTGGGTCGTTCACGCGCTCTCATCCAAAGGGACCGATACACCACGCCCCCTCCCCCTCCGGCGTGCAGCCCTTCATAATGCACCCCTTAGTGCATTATATTTCGGGCCAATACGCCACTGAATTTGTGCGCAAAGTTGCCTAGGTGTATTTGCCCCGCGGACAAACGTAGGGTACGGAGAGTATCGCCTAAAAATGTTCCTTTTCTTCTCTCGTTTCTTTCATTTTACTTTTTCTTTCAAGGTTGTTATGGAGTTAGATCAACATGTTACCACCGACCTGAAATGGTTTCTGGATGATTATAACCCCTATGCTGATTATCCTGTGCAGTTTGGACATGGTCCGTAGTACCGTTTTTTTAGAAAAAGAAATCGGACACTCGATGTATTTCGTGAGCTACGAGGGACGTATGAAAAGTCCGTGCAAAGTCAGAGGGATGGCACTACTGGTGCGTATCGAGATTATTTTCAGTTTGTAGCATCTCTTGGAAGAAAGCATACCAAGTTTCAGCCAGATCGGTGTATTTCTATGTGTTTAGCATTCGTTTGAACTGAGGAAGTCGAGTGATTAAAAAAAAAATGGACGAAAAGGAATTTCTTGTGTTGATTAAACATTACTTTATAAAAGGCAAAACGCCTCAGGAGACTAAAGAGAAGCTTGATAAACAATATGGTGACTGTGCACTTCCGATTAGAACAGTTTACCTCTAAGTGGATTCAAAACTTTCGGAGTGGCCATATGGGCACAAGCGACGCTGAACGTTCTGGACGCCCTGTTGAGGTCACTACTCCAGAAATCATTGATAAAATCCATGATATGGTGATGGATGACAGGAGAGTGAAGGCGCGTGAGATTGCTAGTGCTGTGAGCATCTCGAATAAACGGGTACATAATATTTTGCACCAGCATTTGGCCATGAAAAAGCTATCCGCAAGATGGGTACCACGCTTGCTCGCGATTCACCAAAAACGAAATCGGGTCAAGTGTTGCAAGGACGGTTTGCAGCTGTCGCAAAGGAATCCTTATCACTTCAAGCGTCCTTTCGTCACTGTGGATAAAACATGGATACATCACTACACTCCTGAGATCAAAGAACAATCTAAAAAATGGGTTGGCAAGAGGGAATCGGCACTAAAAAAGGCGAAGACCGTGCCGTTGGCCAGGAAGGTTATGGCGACTGTCTTTTGGGATTCGTAAAAAATAATCCTCATCGACTATCTGGAAATGGGTAAATATATTACAGGCGCATATTATTCATCGTTATTGGACCGTTTAAAAACCAAGCTGCAAGAAAAAACGTCCACGATTGGCCCAAAAAAATTCCTTTTCCATCACGACAACGCACCACCTCACGCCTCAGCAGTTGTGACCACAAAATTAATGGAAATAGTGTTCCAACTCGTTTCACATCCCCCCTATTCTCCAGATTTGGCTCCCTCGGACTATTATTTGTTCCCCAACATGAAGAAATGGCTGGCGGGAAAAATATTTAATTCAAACGAGGAGGTGATTGCAGAAACGAATGGCTATTTTGCAGACTTAGACAAATCCTATTTTACAGAAGGGATCACCAAACTAGAGCAGCATTGGATGAAGTGTATAAGCCTAAAAGGAGACTATGTTAAAAAATAAAAAGGTTTATCCCAAAAAATTAAGTAGTTTACATTTTTGCACGGACTTATCAAACGACCCTCCTAATTATATTACGGTTATGGAACAATCCCGACCATTTTTCAGTACATTATTAAGATCTGCTAAGAAAATGCTACGGCGGAGCTGAAAAAATAGGTACGATTCGGCTATCGAAATAACCCTTGGTACCGTGAAAATGAGGATTCACAATACTGTTATAAAATTATTGCTTTTAATAGTGAATTTGTGCAAAAATCGAGCACACAAAATATTAGGCTGGCGGTGCCATGATCGCACAAATCATGGCAACGTCGTCGAGGGCACAAATGGAGGGCTATCTTATTCGTATTCGGTAATAATGCCCGGGAATCTCAAACAACAATCGATTAACAATGAATATTATTTGTTCTTATTCTCTTAATTAGTAACAATTACATAATCTTGTTCAGAAATGATATTTTTCTAGATATTTCTAGGCAAAGACATAACAAAGCGAAATTGTTTTCACACATAACATTTTAGTATTGGAAAATTATTAAAGTTTTTGATTTCTTTCAGATTATATACAGCTTTAGTTCAGAACTTTTCTTTCCAGCAAAATTTTTTTACTCGGATCGACATTCATTGTAGACAGCTTCTTGGGCCTATATTGACGTTACGAACGGGACGCATATGTCTCTAACTTCGCGACAATCCTACCAGCCTGAGCATTATTGTATACAATCGTGGTACACCATGATTCTCGACGTTGCCAATTCGTTTCGCGTTAATTGAGCGAGAAAAAGTTATACAAAATAATTATACAAGGTAATAAAAATATTTAATATAATCACCGAATATTTAAAAAATCCATATTTTTACGAATAGATGTAGAAAAATAGTCGGAAAATGTACGACTAATATGACTATTATTAGATAGCTAACAACTGGTAACTGGTCAGTCAGCTCCATGCATAAGCATGGGGCGCTCACCTCGTTCTTCACCTCCGACGGATAGACCCCATAATGACCTTAACCACCCTGACTCTATGGCACAATGTATATAAATAAATAAATGAATGAACGAACAAATGAATCAACAAAGGAGTACATAAAGAAATAAATATATATTTGGATCCCGATCCATTGTTAATTAATTACTCTTTGGTATCCGCACGTTTGACATCCGGAACTGTCTAACAATGTACTCGATCGCACGAGTTTTAGAGCCCACCGGTACAAACAACTTTGGGTAGATCAGAGTTGTCTGGAATGAAAAAAAAAATAAAATAAAAAGTAAACACAGATGAAAACGCGGAAAACCCGCTCACTCGTGCGATTTCGCGTCGAGAGCGACTGCCCGTTAATCGACAAAGGTAGAGAGGTGAGAGTGGGGAAACACGATTGCTCGCTCTTTTTCAGCAGCATCAGTACTGGATAGACCCAATAGAGTGTACGCACACATAAGCATGTACACTTCCATGTAGCTCATTGTGCCCACAGTCTGCATGTAAAATAGACAAACGTGCAAGTGTGTTACGAACATCGATCGGAGCGATTGGTGTAATCGGCATCGATTTGCGCGTCGAATTGCATACAGGTTACAGCCCTTTATTCGCTATCGTTCGGTCGGATGTGTCTGGTGACAAATGTGTCTGCGTGCACACGCGGCATAGGCGGATTCTCCGTTCACGCGGCGATTTTCATCAGGACGCAGCGTCCGGAGAGAGAGCCCCCCTCTCTTTCCGGTAGAGAGGGGGGGATATAGGAAAACGTTCTCTCGCGTCAATACTCCAAAAACACCGCAAAATTCATGAGAGGTTATTACTTATGCTGTTCACTGAAGCATAAAAAGAAAGTAACAAAGAATAAACGGGTCCAGCAAAATTAAGACAATTTCTTTAAAATACTTTTTCGTTTTATTTGTATATATATATTAGGTGTACAACTTAGTTCGGTCCGTTTTCAAAGGATGGCTCTAGGTGCTATAAATGGTTGACGGCATCAGCTGATTTTTGCTGTATCGTGAAGTATCAACATCTCTTAACCAAGTATCGTTTACAGACCATTGAGTTTTGCGTATCAAGTCTAATTTTTACTGCGGTGAAAATGTCGAATTTCGTCCAAAATAAACACCATTTGCGGGAAGTGTTGATTTTCTGTTTCAATTGGAAGAAAAGTGCAGCTGAAGCCCACCGAATGCTTGTGGAAGTTTATGGTGAATCTGCACCGTCGGATAAATCTTGCAGAGAATGGTTTCGACGGTTTCTAAGTGGTGATTTTAGTGTTAAGGACAAAGTGCGGTCGGGTCAACCGAAAAAGTTTGAAGATGAAGAATTAGAGACATTACTCGATGACGATTCGTGTCAAACGCAAAAAGAGCTCGCACAAACATTAGAAGTTACGCAACAAGCTATTTCGAAACGACTCAAAGCCGCGGGATACATCCAAAGACAAGGAAATTGCGTCCTATACGAATTGAAGCCGAGAGATATTGGACGACAGTTTTGCATATCCGAAATGTTGCTAGAACGTTACAAAAAAAAATCTTTTCTGCATTGAATCATTACCGGAGACGAAAAATGGATTCATTATGACAACTCAAAACAGAAAAAATCGTATGTACAGCCCGGTCAACCCGGAACATCAACGCCGAAGCCGAATATCCACGGTGCCAAGGTTATGCTCTGTATTTGATGGGATCAGAAGGGTGTGATCCGCTATGAGATACTAAAACCTGGTCAAACCATCACGGGAGACTTCTACAGGCAACAATTGATCCGTTTAAAGCGAGCTATAGCCGAAAAACGTCCAGAATATGCGACCAGACACGTGTCCATAATCTCTCAACATGACAACGCTTGGCCTCACGTTGCTATCGTGGTTAAAAACTATTTGGAAAATAGCGGGCAGGAAATTCTGGCTCACCCGCCTTATAGCCCAGACCTTACCCCTACCGACTACTATTTGTTTCGATCGATGCAGAACGCTTTGATTGGAATACGCTTCACGCCACAGCAGGGTATCAAAAATTGTGCTGATTCATTATTGGCTTCAAAAGTTGGACGCTTCTTCGCGACGGAATTCATAAATTACCAGAAAGATGGGGAAAAGTAGTGGCTAGCGATGGACAATATTTTGATTAATGAATTAATTCATTTTATCATTGAAATAAGTGCGTATTTTAAGCAAAAAAACGGACCGAATTAATTTGTACACCCAATACATATAAGGCTTACTATAGGGTGTATCAAAATGACCTGGCATTTTAATTTATTAATAAAACGTATTATTTATTTCGAGAGTACGAATATTTTTATTTCAATGTATGGTACAAATATGGAGGTTATGGGAGATAATGCGACCATGAAACCTAGTCTGCATTGTTTCGCCCGCAGTGTGGCAGGTTGCGCCATTATGTTGAAAGACTATTACCCGTATTCATAGTCCGTCCTTGAGGAATAAGGATTCCTTGTTCCTCATTTCGCGTTTCATATACCTTCCTTGACAGAACAAGGAGCTTTATTGGCCTCCTTATTTCAAAACAGGTCTCGAGCTTCCTTGAGGAAACCTCCGGCGCTGTGATTGACTGTTTCGTTTCATATGATTAACGCTTGCGCTTGCGCTTGTCGGCTATGTAGTTTTTACCTGTATCACAGACCAGTCTACAGGTTAACCTCAAAAACATTTAAAAGTGGAGCACGTAAAAAGTTTCGAAACGTATCGCAGTGAACGGAGTTTAAAAAAAAAGCTGAGGTAATAACAGCCTTTCGCGCTCTGTATAATGAACATTCTTTCCTTCATCCATAATTGTACTCGTCGCAACTCAATTTCTAATTTTGAACTTTGAGGTTATACACTCGAGGCTATACAATCAAGAGCCAAGCGGTTTGAGTTAGTTTCAAATATAGCCGAGTGGCGCTTCTATCAGCGGTTTTACCACCATAAGCAATCACATATCCCTAAATATGTCTTCCTTCCTGAAGGGAGAGTCGAGTTGCGACTATGAAACAAGGACGCCTCTGAGATTCAAGGAAGCCTTCATCAAGGCGTCTTTTATCCTTGAGATAAGGAGAGACTATGAATACGGCCATATGTCTTTCAAGTCCATGCCGTTTATGTCATGTATCGGATTTCGTGTTCCACGCATAACACCTCCATGTTTGTACCTTATATTAAAGTTAAAATATTCGTACTTTTCAAATAAATAATACATTTTAATAATAAATAAAAATGAACCGACAGAGGTAGGCGCGCAGTCGGTGTGCGGGCTCGGCGGTCACTGAAGTTAAGCAGCATTGGAGGCTGCCAATACTTGGAGCGATGACCGCTTGCCCGTGCACTGGTTTGCGCGTCAACCTTTGAGCGGGAGGCAGTTTGTCTGAGTTTCTGATGTTTAATACAACTGAAACTCAGCCAAATATAGCCGCCTGTATCGGCCCAGGTTTTCCGCAGTTTCCCTGGGCCCTCGTGCAAATGCGATACAGTAGTGCATTAGGAAAGAGTGGCTGCGGTCAACACTCTGCGGGGGAACTCTGGAAGGAATGTAGGGAGCTCTGGAAGGATTGTGAATGTCGGAAGGAATGGAAGGAATAAAAGGAGGGGATGGTAAAAAGGGGAAGGCCCCCGTACCTCTGAGGAAATACATAATAATAAAAAAAAAAAAATAATAAATAAAAATGTCAGGTCATTTTAAGGCATCCTTTATAAGACATAAAGTAAGAGCCCAGACGAGTAGGTTCGCCAGGATTTCAAGGTACACAAGCAGATATACGTATATATACAAAAGTGGGCCTAAAGTCGGCCTCAAAGTGCGCTGAGGTTCAGGCCGACATGTCGGTAGGCCTTTAAAATTAGAAATTATTTTCGTCCGATATGAGACAGCACGCCGCGGCGACGACGTGTGCAAGCGCGCGCGCTCCCGAAGGAATCTCCAGCTACTCACAGGGAGGACACACGTCGTCGGGTTCAGCAAGTTCTCCGGTTTCAAGCATCTAGCCGCCTCGCCTCGCATAACGGAAAAACGCGAGCACACTTGGCTCAAACTCTCACCTGACTCTGCGTCTGCATATATACATACATGAGTGTGTGTGTGTGCGCGCGCGCGTGTGTGTGTGTGTGTACGTGAAACGACACATTAGGAAACCAATTCCGCACATATACCTGAGGTACTTTATCATTCTGACTAGGAAACATGGACCACACTTATTTCCTGTGACAAGTCGTCGCCCGAGTGACGATGAGAAATCGATACGATAAGGAATGAAGACGAAAGAAATAAAACAGGTCAGTGACTCATTACAGGAAAACAAAACAATGTTAGGTGACAATAATTAAGAAAATGAAGGATGATAGTTGAGGGTCAATAATTAATGCCGATAATCTCTCTCTCTCTCTCTCTCTCTCTCTCTCTCTCTCTCTCTCTCTCTCTCTCTCTCTCTCTCTCTCTCTCTCTCTCTCTCTCTCTCTCTCTCTCTCTCTCTCTCTCTCTCTCTCTCTCTCTCTCTCTCTCTCTCTCTCTCTCTCTCTCTCTCTCTCTCTCTCTCTCTCTCTCTCTCTTTCTCCAAGATCCTTGGCATTCCAAACCCAAACAAGCTCGCCCTGTCTTATTTCGTGTCCCAGTTACACGAAGAAAGTAAGTGAAGTCCTCTCCAATTACGTTCTGCATCATTACATGCCATATATAAGATCCTCAATGACTATTCCCTTAAGTACATCTGGTCCTTCACTCCTCTTTCCTTCCCCGTTTCACTTTCATCGTTGTTTCACATGATTTTTCCTCGGCGGCTCTCTCCCGCCCTCCACTTTCTGGTTCTCTCCACGTCACCATAATTGCAGCCATGGTTCCAAAGTGCCTGCTGCACTCTCATCGTTAATTATTCACCCCGTTTTCAAAAGTATACATTCTCCTTTCTGCTTTCGACTTTTTTCACATTTCGCTTCGTTTGTTTCGCTCCTTTTGTCGTAGTCGCGAGGAACTCTGACAGTTTACGCAAGCGTGGCGGGGAATGAAGAGGAGAGGAGGGGAGGGGGTAGTTTTCACGACGTATTGTTTGTAACCTGGGCATGAACTGTGCAGATATGCGCAGATGAAAGGGTCCATTTTCATCTCTCCTTTTCATCTTTGCTCTCTTGACCCTTCTGTCCCGGTCTTCACGGAGAAACTGAAGGAGTTCATGCTCTCCATACGCATATGAATATATTTACATTTACATATATACATATATATATATACATATATATATATATATGCAAATGCCTCCACCTATATCTCATTGGATGCCGTGAGCATGGAGGCAAAGAGCTAAGAGCGAAGAGGCCTCGCGGGGGTGTACATAGCTAGCTGGGAGTCAGAGAGTGTACGAAGGGAGGCTGAGGACAGCCCAGAATCATGCGCTTTCCACACTCTATGAGCATAGACGACAGAGGAGAGAGAGAGAGAGACAGAGAGATCGAAAGAGAGATGGAAATAGCCTGACACACGTCGAGGGACGCTCTCTCGCCGGAGTGAAGCAGCAGAAGCAGCTCGAGTCTTCTATCTTGCCAGAGTACCTCCCCGTCTAACAAGTTACCACATGGCTGCTAACAAGCTCCGTTTTTTCCCTCGTATTTCTTCTACCTTCTACCTCCCAGTCCTCCCCCTCGATGTTCCTTCTCTTTCGACCACCGTCCAGTCATGTACGGTGGAGAGCAATGATAACGAAAGGTGGAAAAGGGAAAGAAAAAAAGGAGAATACAACGATAGCGGCTAGAAAAGGATAACAAGATGTTCAGGTTCCCGTTTTGTCGCGAAGCCACGAACAAAGTAAAAAAAATGCAAAAAGAAAAAAATTATATGCGCATTGATATAATTTGTTTCATTGTGTATTTTATATGTATATACCATAGTGCCATGTGTAAAGTCTTCTATATAACAGTATAATATATGTCTATATTAGGGTGGCTCAAATTTGAGCTATATTTTTTTCCATTTTCTCACCATCCAATTATTTTCTTTAAAGAAAAAAAAAATGTCGCGAAATCTGCGGTCGGTCAAAAAATATGTAATGCCTTATAATTTTTAAATTGACCTCGCGAAAGCGCTAGCCGGTCAATACATTTTTAGTGATAGCTCAAGAGCTTCGAAATTGCCAATTTTCACCAAGAATTACAATCTTGTTCTCATAAAATAATTCTTCAAACCTCATGTCCGTAAACAAAATTATAGGTCCCCCGTTTTATCGGGTTAGAAGTGTGAGGTAAGTTTGAAAAATCTGTTTCTAAAGAAAAAAGGATTAACTGTTTCGAAAATTTTACAAAGTGTTACCCTTATGAGTGGGGGGGAAAAAAAAATCGCAAGAATTTAAAATTTCGAAGCTCTTGAGCGATCACTAAATATTCATTGGCCGGCTAGAACTTTGGCGAGCTTATTTAAAAAATTATAAAGCGTCAAACTCATAGATGAGAAGTGAACAAAAAAAAATCGATTTTTAAATGAAAATTTGAATTTTTTGGAGGCTTGTGCGACCTCTAAATATTTTATGACCGTGCGCAGCTTTCGCAATAATTTTCTTTTT
>OX632367.1:3007236-3014736 GCA_951751655.1 Ophion costatus
GGTAAGGCCAAGTGAGACATAACAAAATAGATTGAAGAGAGGGGGAGAAACGTTGCCTGTTTCTACACAACGCGGCTCCACGTCCCTCTTTGTCTCGTTTGCCCCTTTTACAAGCATACTACTACTAGCTCCGGGGACTCCGCGCAAGCAACAACAATGCTACTAGAAAATATAATACGGCAATTCTTACTGGTCGCTTCTAGATTACCCGGATAACCATTCGTGACCTGGTCGCGAACTTATTCTATGTTTTCGATCGAGAGCGCGAGAGCAAAGGAGAAAGAGAGAGAGAGAGAGAGAGAGAGAGAGAGAGAGAGAGAGAGAGAGAGAGAGAGTGCGTGTGTGTTTATGTGTGAGAGGGTGAGAGAGGACACCGATATTGCCATTCAATGCGAAAGAGAAAAGGAATACACAACACATTGCGTTTGTCTCCTTTCTCCATTTCCGATCCAAATAAAAGCGCCGGTGACGAAAGACGGAGAGATTTCGGAGATCATATAGAGTTACAGAATCCAACGAGGTCCCTATCTACTTCTCTCGATCTCGATCTTGCTCTCTCTTGGTCACTCTCTCCATTTTTGGAAGAAAGGCTATTTGGACATTTGTTAGTAGGGAACCAGCCATGGACGAGCATTCGAGAAGATGTTCCATATGTTTTGATGATTATTCTATTTATGATAGGGAATAGTGTATAGTGGGCTTGACAAATTAGCGACAAGGGTAAGTGAACAAATTCTTTTTTCAACTTCCACCAATTGGTACTTTTGAATGAAAACCAAATGGACAGATATTCGCTCATAGTTCGCTGATATTAATTCATTCTGAGGGGGTAATACGTCGCCAATAAGGAATGTACCATATATGATACATCAGGTCTTGAAGGTTACAAGCTTCCGAATTTTTGATGATTCCATGTTAATTTTTGTTTTTATTTTTGAACTTTTTCTAGGTCTAAATAGGTATAAGGCCCTTCTCTGAACCCAACGGAGAAAAAAAATCAATGTCTATCAACTCTCTGGCTGGCTGAATCACTTCGCTATGACGGAGCTGATCACCTACCGTTCTTTCAAGACGAGCGTATGCAATGCAGATTTTGCAAAATCCGAAAATGTCAAATTTTCTGTAATAAATGAAACGTTGTTCTATGTTTCAACAGTAAAAGCAACGGTCTTGCTGCCTTCCACTTCAAATAAAATTCTACGTGAAGCTGACCATATTCCCTATGTGAACATTAACAAAGATATATACTGTTATTTTTTTCAACGAAAAAACAATTATTATTTTTGAACCGTTAAGACCTGTTTTTCTAAATTTGGCACATACGAATCTCCCATTTTCAGTTATCTTATTTTTATTTTTTCGTCTTCCAAAAGTTGCATAGGGGCAAACTAGAGATAAATTTAAAAAGGAATAACTTTTACACATGTGGGACTAGGTACGAGTATTGAAGGGTTGAAATTTGTCGAAATTGTATGAGAGCATGTCCTTTTCGCATTAACTCTCCGAAATATTGAGCTTTCGAGGAAACCTCCGTAATATTCGTAACCAGCGGAAAATTTCCCGTTGGATAGGAAATGAAATGGTTTATCCTTGAGAAATCGAAGAAAAAATAATTTCCGCTTTTTTCGGCCACCTTTCCGAAACACTCGGAGTCCAGAAATTTTAAATGGCCGTAATATCGTTGCTATTTGGGTAACGGAAGTTTAATGGGGGTTTTTTGGAGGATTTTCATAGACTTAGAGAAAGTCGTTTGATTCATTCCACTATTTCGATTGGTTCGCCACAAAACGTACGGGAAAGATGGCTGAAAAAAAAGGTATGGGAAGGTATGGAAAAATTCGCGGACATGAATGGTCTGACTTTGAAATTATGCAGAAAATCGAAAACTCATTCCGATTCCGAAGAGAATGCGCGCAAAGCGGACTTTCAAATCAGCACAGAAAATATTTGTGTTGCGATTGCGTGAAGGAACTTATTTTTGGACGAAATAAGCAAAAAGATTTGGATTTTCGAAATATTTTTTTACAAATTCCTAAAGATGCATTTTTACACGCTCAATAATAAATCACCATTCATTTTCCCCTCAATCCCTAGTGTCTATTCAAAATCGTCGGACGTGTTTAACCAATGTAATTTTAAGCAATCGATAAAAAATACTCCGTAACAATGATCGGTCGAAAATTTCCAACGGATAGGCTCTTGAAATGATGTAAAAGTATGAAAAAAAGTTTTTCGACCGTTTGAGGTCACTTTTTCAAAATGGCCAAACGCGAAAATTTTGAAAAAGCCGTAGCGGCGTTCTCATTTGCGTTATGGAGTTTTGTTGAGGAGGTTTCGTAAAGGATTTTGGTAGACTCAGAGAATAGCGCTTGATTTATCTCGATAACTCTATAAGCTTTCCCGGGGAGTGCACGTTAAGAATGGCGGAAAGAAGCAAAGGGTAGTTGGAAAAATTCGGGAAAATCGGAGGTCCGGTTTTGAAATTCCGCTAAAAGTCGAAAAACTATAGCAACTGGACGATTCAAGCGGCATTTTCAAGAGCAATTGATTACGAAGAGAATGCACATAAAGAGCAGGCGTGATTAGTAAAAGGCAACGAAATATCAAGTGATACGATGAAGTAATTTCTTTTTGGCCGTTAGGGAAACAAAAATGATTTCTAATGGTTTTTTTTATAAGTCCATATCGATGCGATTTGACTCCCTGAATAGAAATTGACCATTCATTTTCTTTGGGACTAGAGAGTTTTTATAAAAAATTGTCAAAAGCTTATGAAAATACGTTTTTCGCGTTTAGCCATCTCAATTTTGTGCTTCTAACAAAAACCCGATGCTATTCGTAATCTGCGGAAAATTTCTCATGAGGTAAAAACTTTAAATCATTTAAAAGTCGCAAATTTTTTTCCAACCGTTTTAGTCAATTTTTCGGAATTCCCAACATACAAAATTTCAAACAGCTGTAACATCGGTTCTATTTGGGTACATACACTTGATGGGGGAGTGAGGGTGCTGCAAAAAGGATTCCGAAAGACTCAGAGATGCCGTTGGACTTATCCCGATCTCTCGAACAGTTTTCCCGGAAAGCACTTGAAAAATTGCCGAAAAAGTTACAAAGAGGCCTGCCTCGTGGCCTTCGGCCAAAGGTGTATCAAAAAATTAGCGCAAATCGATGGGCCGACTTGAAAACTCTTCGACAAACCAAAAAATGATAGCAGCTGCATATTCCAAGCGGCATTTTGAAACGTAATCGGTAACGAAAAGAATGAGCGCAAGGAGTCTCAAATTCAAATGGCAATGAAATGACGGGCGCTTCAGTGAAGCCAGGCTGGCCATTTTTGGTCGAAGAGAGATAAAATGATGGATTTTTTTCTCAGGTGCCCACAGAGATCGATTTCACGCCCTGAACCCGAATTTAGGGCTCTCTTTCCTTAGGGCCTCTTATTTTGATTAAAATCGGCAAAAGCGTATGGAGACAGGTTTTCCACATACACTCCCCGAAACGTTGAGCTTTCGTCACAATCTCTGTGATATTCTTCATCACCAGAAAATTTCCCATCAGTAAGAACCTTAAAATCTTTAAAAAGCAAAAAAAGATGTCGACATCCCTGGCCTACTTTTTCGAAGACCCCAAAATTTAGAAATTACAGATAGTCGTAGCTTTACTCTATTCGAGTGACATAGATTTATTGGGGGGATAATAACAATTACGTGTCATCAATTAATTAATATTTCGTCCCCAGTGAGCGGTTATTGTATCACCTAAACACACACACACACACACACACACACACACACACACACACACACACACACACACACACACACACACACACACACACACACACACACACACACACACACACACACACACACACACACACACACACACACACACACACACACGCACACACACACGCACGCACGCACGCACGCACGCACGCACGCACGCACGCACGCACGCACGCACGCACGCACGCACACACACGCACACACACAACAAAGAGGAATGACTCACTGAGGAACATTGTAAGTGTGTCCCCGTCTCCAGCTTTTTCTCCAGGGACATTTCGTTGATCCGAGCTGGCCGTGGGTGTGGACGATCTCAAAACTGTAGGGCTTAAGGGCGGCTCTCATTAAATTCCCCAGGCTCGAACTCACCCTTGGGATCGAGACTGAGCTTGTGGTACAGGGAACGAGAGCCTTGCCTTTGCCCCGCTCCTTGCTATCCTCTCGAAAGTTTTGCTAGCACGACCTGAGGTGGTGAAATGTTGGTTGAATTTTCCTTCGAACCGAGAGATCAGGAGCAACGAAAGAGAGAACGAGAGCAAGTATATATTTTATATACCACAATCATGTTTTCCTCGCTTTTTTGTGCGTATAAACGAGACCTAACAGAGGTCTTTAAGAGCATAGGCTTAAAAAATTCGCGCATTAATTACGTTGACGCGTTATTTACGCGAAGAAAGAAAAGCTCACTTTCACGTGACACCGTGACAAAGCATTATCGATAGTGGCGAGTCATAAAGAATTAATAAAATAAATATGCTGATACATTTCACAATTATGTTTGGTGTCTACGGGGCGGGGGGGGGGGGGGGGGGGGGCTCAGCCCCTCTCCGCCGCGGCGTGCGCGATACAGCTTTCGTGTGGAATACACCTTCTGCGCGTGCTTGCAGCCATGTGTATTTAACAATACAGGCTCGGAAAATATGGTTTTGTTATTTAAATACTCCTGTGCACCGGGGAGGCAGGGATACGCCTCGCGCGCTTGTCAACGACTTGTACTGAAAACATCGCGCCAGGCGTACAAGTCCCACTTTGTATCATTCGTTGCACGATGTACTTATTTAAAAAAATACTAAGACGCAAAAACAAAAGCGAGGGATAAAGTTCCGAAAAGCCCATACCGCTTTTTTCCTTGAAATTTTGTATACTTATGTATTTCGACTCACTGAACACGAATATAATCATTAAAATTGGCGCAAATTTGATTTTCAAGGTCAAAACTCGAAAAAATTGTATATTGATCTTAGAGAAAAATGTTTAAAAAATGATTAAAAAATGTTTTAGACAAAAAATGTATAGAACATAAAATGTGTATTTTTCCATAATCTACCACTTTTGTAGGAAACATTTTCCTCTAAGATCAATATACAGTTTTTTCGACTTCGGGTGGGTTTGTTGGGCACCTTGGGTCGGTGCGTGGAATCGTGGGGTGCGTAGAACACTGGGGTGGGTTTGTTGGGCATCTTGGATAACATCGAAGCTAATAGAGTTTAGTAAAATATACTTATTGCAGTATTATCCCATTTTCTTGGAAAATAATGATTTAAGACAAAATTTGTATTGAACATAAATTATCAATCTTTTGATGGGCTACAACTTTCGTAGAAGACATTTTCTTCTACGATCAACATTTGTTAAAATAAAATTAAAAAAAAACTACAAAAACCGTTATTTTCAGTTTTTATCTCGAAGATCAAATTTGCGCCAATTTTAATTATCATATTCGTGTTCAGCGAGTCAAAATACATAAGTATACAAAATTTCAAAGAAAAAAGCGGTATGGGCTTTTCGGAACTACACCCGAATCCTCTTCGAAATTGTTTGGATACATATATATGTATTTCTTTTCAAGAGTGCGACGAATCGAGAGGATGGAGGAGATGCTGTGTGCGAGATACAGATTGCGTGGGAGAAAGGCGACAATTCAGCCGTGTGGGTGATATTCTATAGAGAGTGAGACAGAAAGAGAGAATAGAGTGAGAGAGGAAAAGGGAGACACAAGAGAATGGGCGTAGTCAACGGAGTCGCTTTCGTCCAATCGTAATTCTGGGATCTCGGGTGGCAAAAGGACAATATACATCGTCGTTGGCGAGAGGGACGTTAAGATACGTCATCCTATTTCTCTGTGTCCTCCCCCCTCTCGCGCTTCTTGGCTCGCACTCTCTCTCTCTTTCTCTCTCTCTCTCTCTCTCTCTCTCTCTCTCTCTCTCTCTCTCTCTCTCTCTCTTTCTCTCTGCGCTGCACAAGAGTTATGTGTGCATCTGCATACCACAACTGTGTATACACAGCCTGTATATACGTATATATATATCTACGTGTGTGTGTGTGTGTGTGTGTGTGTGTAACGCGTATGTATGAGGCATTCCACCTAAAGTCAAAAAGATTATTGACCAAGATAATAACATTTTTCAGACTCGTGTCTAATTTGTCAACGGCTCAGTCAGGAGACGACGAAAAATGGAGCGCATTATAGAGAAGAAGAAAACACAGGGAGAGAGAGAGAGAGAGAGAGAGAATCCGAATGATTGTAATTTGTTAATTTGTGTATATGACGATAATTGTAATAATGATAATGATGATAACAATAATAAAAATCTAGAAAAATAGAAAATCGCTCTGCGATTGTCGCTCTCTCAACACTGCATAAACTAGGCGTGTTTGATGTGTGTTCAAAGTATGTGGAAGTAACATAACCTAAAGGCTAGACACGTATTGCCATGTTGATTTTACACGCGTATGGATTTGGTAACACGTAATGCGTCAAAGTTATACACACTTCCGGAGCTGTCTCCGTCGATAGCATGCTTATTCGAACACACATAAAGCGTGTAGAATCACACACAAGACCCATATTTACACACATTGTACTAAACAGCATACGTTGATAGCAACACACGAGCAAAAATAACACGGGAAAAAGCAACACAGTTTAAGCTTGTCAATTGCGGGTTATAGATCATATGTGTTAAAAATCACCTTGGTTACGGCATCACGTGAAACTCATTAGTTGATTTGACATCGATCGATTAACCGGTTAATTGAAGACCACATTTGGTCTTAACTTTTTGTTTCATTTATAGATCATTTTTGAGTTTGTCACGTGGAAGAACCTGAAATTGGAATCAATTTTCCAAAACCTCGATAGCTGCATTGAATCTTTAGCGATTTATTTTTGTTCCGAGGCCATCACCGGCAAGCAAAAAGCAGCCGTCATCGCGAAGTTGTATGAGAACCCGTCCTGTGCGAAGAGCAGAAAAACAGTGACACTTCTCACGCATACTACAGTGTAATATATAAATTCTTTTGACTTTAGTTCAATAAATGCGTATATTCTGACGATGAAGAGCTTTTGTTATTCAATGTATTATTCCGACGCATCCCATGTACAGTACAGTACATACAGTACTGCAAAAATAAGTATGTTGGTCTTACATACTTTGAATGTGTGAACGGCTGTACACACTTTTTTACACGTTTTAACGTGTGTAAGAAAATAACACACGTGTGTTGTCGGATGCATCTATCTCTGATATTTTTCCACCATTATTTTTCACACACGTTAAAACGTGTAAAAAGTGTCTAAAGCAATTTACACACCTAAAGTGTGTAAAAACGACACATTTGTTTTTGCAGTGAAGCCAGAGCGTGCGCGGCTACCGCAGTCCACAATCGTGTTACCTACGGAAATGGGGGGATCCAAGGATGACAGCCTTCT
>OX632367.1:3019736-3047236 GCA_951751655.1 Ophion costatus
TGCGAATTCTCGTCATGTAGAAAACAATGCCGCACGGAGTCCTCGACAATACCCGAACGCGAAACTTCTCTGTCGACGTCGACGTCGTCGTTCTGTCCACGTTTCCTTCCTCTTCCGCAACTAGCATCTGCTTATATATGTATTTACGTATATATATGAGTATGTTCATTTGCTCCGTCTCTTTCTCTGTATCTTTCTCGAAGCCGAAGTCACGGGAGGACAAATGCACGTACAGCTATTCCAAATTACTCTCTCTCTCTCTCTCTCTCTCTCTCTCTCTCTCTCTCTCTCTCTCTCTCTCTCTCTCTCTCCCGCGGCTTCACTGATACGACGAGAACGAATCTTGCGAATATAGAAAATGTGGAAAGAGTGAGCTACTCGAACATATCAACTCGCGATGGCGCAAACGAAGAAGAAAATAGACCATACTCATTTTTATAGGTTGAAGCACCGTAAAAATTTTCGTCAGAGTTTAGACACGAGACAGGAATGTTTTATCACTCATGCTCCTGCATCCTCGAATCTTGAGTTGGAAGAAAAGGATGGACTTTTTTTTCATATATTTTTCTTATATTTCTTATACTTTTTCAAAGTGTATTGTCGTGTTCAACAAGAATTGAATTGAAAATTGTGTAAGATACGTAAGGCGGAACCAATTTTATTAATGTTAATTTAGCATGAGAAGTCTTTTCGTCTCTTTAAAGAGTATCATTCTGTCGATTTGATTAAAAAATTGGAGCTACTTTTATTTCTATTTGAAAAGAAATATCGATCCATTTAAATTAAAAATTAACCCTCAATCCGTCAAGGTATTTGACGCACCTTAATCCCGTTAACCTGGGTCGTTTTCGTCTTCGCACTACCGAACCGACAATTGGCAATGAAAAAAATCTGGAAACAGTCATGGTATTCTCATTAAAAAAAATTTTTTCAATAAATATTAAGTAGTCTGCGAAGAAAATTATTTTGGGCAGGACGAAAACGACCGAGGTTCATGGATTGAGGGTTGACATTAGTCTATTGTTCAAAAATAAAAATCGGCCAATATCAATTGAAAAATTAAAGTTCTTATGGTTTAATTCCGAATTTTTATTTCCTAATTTCGATTCCACTTATAAGTATTGGTAATTTATGTTCATTTTTTTTACTAGATTTGAAAATGACTAATTCTCATATTTTTATTTAAATCTGGACAATTGCCAATATATGTTCACTGAAAATGATGCACTTTTCAATTAAATTACGATCAAATCGCCTTTATCCCTATTTTAAATTCAAACCATTTTATCAATGAGTTTAAAACACATAAAAAGAAAAATTCACGTACTATACGAGAGAAAACGGAAGATGAAGAAAATCTTTGTGGGCAACGACGGATTGGAAATTTCGTCCGAAATTTCCGTTCTTTTAAATATTGCCCGTGTTTGGAAAAAAGATATATACACCGAACCTGCGAACTTTTTCCGTGTCACAGTGCATTCTAGTCCCTCACTATGGACGCCGTTCCCGCATCCCTGCAATATCCCGAAGAAAGAGCCCCCCCCCCGCCCGGTCCACCCCAATGATACCACCTTTGGCTCATCTTTGGAAGATCCACGTTTTGGCGTTACAAAGAGAAGTATTGTAAAGATAAAAGAGGTCTCCCGCACGGTTGGTCGCTCCGTCTCGCTCACTCCATCTTATTCCCGTTTTATTCCAAGGATCCTGGGAGAGTAAGACATGTAATGAAACCAATCGGGATTGGTTTTCGTGGTTTCCTGCATAACTCTCCATCTCCCTCTCTCTCTCTCTCTCTCTCTCTCTCTCTCTCTCTCTCTCTCTCTCTCTCTCTCTCTCTCTCTCTCTCCCTCCCTCCCTCCCTCTTTCTTCTTTACCCTGGTCGTCCCGTGCCTTCTGGCCAAAAAGAGGACGAAAAATAAAGCTTTGCTTATTGGGGGTTCAGAATCCGAGATGACAATGGTACCATTCCTACGCATGAGCAACATCGCCTCGAGGAATCTCGCAACCTTTGACAGTCGCCTAGCGGCCATTTTTTGTCTTTTTTATTTTCGCGTGTTTTTTTTTCACTTCTACATCAAAAGAAAATATGCAATTTTTGTTGTTGTTGTGTGAAAATGTTTAATAATTATATCTTACTATCTGTTTATCAGCCGAGCAATACCATCATTATAGGCGACAAATATCATTTCATTTAGATGAGATACGAAACATTTTGGTGCTTGTGAATGATAACATGTCATCGATACCATTGATGATAGCCAAAGTAGAAAAGTTCCATATAATAATCCAACAATTATAATGATGCAATCTACTGTTGGCCTGCCCAGTATGCAGTCTCCGGCAATATCCGTCACCGTAACGCGGCCCTGAGGATATTGTATTATCATCTACGACACTCTTATGGGAGCCAGTGCCGTCTTATTTACCAGATCTTGAGTCTGTTGTTGTGGGCGATAGGTGCAAGATTTATTGGAACTTCTCGTTCGCGACCCTCAAACCGCTTCAAGCGACTAAACTCACAAGGAAAGGTTGCGAGATCGATCTCTTCGATTTCGATGAAATTTGACATGCTTGCAGAATGGGTGAAAAAAGGCGACACACATTTTTATATCTGCGGAACCCGATTTTTAAGGGTTGAAGCGCACCCTCGAAAATAGGGGTGTTTTTCGTTTTTCGTCGATAACGTTATCGTTCTCATCTTCGATGTATAGTACACGAAAAGATGATCAATGTTGCAATTTGAAATCTCGTACTGTTAAGGAGGAACGATCACTTCCCCGGGGTCAAAAAAGAGTCTAAATTTATTTTACCCACAGCTGCTCTGATTGATGTTTACTTATGTTGATTATTCGTATTATCGATCATAGTGTGCCAAATGTTGTGGTAAATGATGAATTTATTGCACGTGAACAAATAAAAACTGAAAAATTAGATTGTCAACGACTCGGTAGTAATCTTCGTAATAAAATTAACGTGATAAAATTCAAGCCTATTAAAATAGGCTTGAATTACCTCAGCGGAATTAACACGATAGGCAAAATATAATTATACATATTATTGATAAGTGATAAATCATGAAACTCCATAAATTGTTGTTTGCATATTTTGTGGCGGCTTCTATTCAAATTAACTTCAAAACAAACCTGGGTTATGTTCGCCAACCGCATCAGCTGTCACTCGCGACGTTTCCAAGTTTGTGGGTGCCATTTCGTCGTTCTGACTATTTTCAACCGGAAATTGAAACTTTTTTGTAATGTAGTGCTTCAACTACACGGTGAAGATTGATTTTCTTTTTTTTTTACAATATCTATTATATCTAATCTATTGAATTTCAGTTTCCGAACGGGTTTAGTTGGATACGTAAGCAGAAAAACCACGATCATCGCACTTCCGGTTGACCGTCTCCATAAGACGACGTGCTTCGGTAACTCAAAGTGCTCGATTTTGCAGTTTTGCGAAAAAACTAAACGGTCGAAATAGCTCAAATTTTGGCAATACGCGCATAAAGTATTCGTCAAAATCATATAACAATTTCAAATCCGAAAATTGGATTCGTAATAATGATCGTACCTCCTTAAAACGTTACCGACGAAAAACGAAAGAACCCCCAATTTTCGAGGGTGCATTACAACCCGTAAAAATCGGGTTCCGCAGATATAAAAAAATACGTATCGCCTATTTTGAGTCATTCTACAAGCACGTCAAATTTCATCGAAATCGGAGAGATCGACCTCGCAACCTTCCCCTGTTAGTTGCTTCCTTTTTTATCTCGATGACAAGACGATCAATGCGTCATTGAGTTCTCGCCCCTTCCCGAGCAAACGTGTCGCGAAAGGAAGAGGAGAACCGACTCAAGTGCCAACCTCTGTTGGACGAACTGCGTCGTCTGAACCAGGATTTAGGGTGACGCTTGTTGTCCTCATCATCATCGGCACGCTTGGTGGGATGTATCAGGCCTCGCCGGTATACCGGATTCGCAAACCCAGTATCCGGCTGCTATCAGGTCGGATGCAGAAGGCAGTCACCCTTGGATCCCTCCGTTTACTCAGGTAACACGATTGTGGACTGCGGTAGCCGCTCACCCTCTGGCTTGAGGGGGCGGCTATCGCAGAGCGATTTAAAATCTTTCTCGCGTCTTTTTGACCGCGCCGCAACCGAGGTGGTGTCAGAGCTCTAGAGTGCAGCCCAGCATCGTTGTTCCCGTCTAGATTAACATCGAGCCTAACCCCCGGGGTAGGTGTATGTTTCCCAGTGCAAACTAGGAAAGTGCGTTGCCCGGTGTAATAAGTCCATGCATATCGAGAGAAATAATGTAATAATAATAATAATGATAATAATAATGCGATTATAGTTATAATTCAATGATAATATTACAATAATAATCAAAAGTCTATATAAAAACCTACATTTAACGTTATTGTTATTATTATTATTATTTGATGTTGCAGTCATTACAATAATGAAGATGCAATAATATAGGATTGCTACGCATTATTGACTCAGAAATTCCCTGACTTTTCCAGGTTTTCCATAAGGTAAATGTCCCAATTATTGAACAGCTAAGGATCTGGGGGATTGAATTCGGTGAGAAAAAATATAAAATAAAGAAAAAAACCATCGCTTTCATGTTCAAATGATATTTTGATATTTTTACTTTCGAAAAATCACCCTTTAAATGATTTTTAAATGATTTCAAATGAAAAAAGGAATAACAATGTGAAGCATGCAAATGTCCCGATTATTGAACACTGGAACTGCCTATGTCCCTAATATTGAACAGGCATGTCCCAGTTATTGAACACTCTCGAGAATTCTTTTTCTGTTCTGAAAATATTATTTTGGGTACAATGTTAAGAAAAAAAAGCAAAATCAAACACTTAAATAATCTTTTATTAATCATGTAAAAATACAAAAATACACGGAGAAAACAGGGGCCTTCGAGTTAAGAATTAATACTATGCTTCTAAAAAAAATATCATTAAATATCAAAAAGTATTCAATGGAAGATAAAAATTGTAATTATGGTATAGTAATAATGAAGAAATTTAAATTTTAACCTACGATATAGCACGTAAACCGACACAAATAATACATTTTATTCGGCATATTGTGATATTTCGTAGTATTCAAAAAATATTTTGCCCACGAGATTGGAACAATTAGTTTCCAGTATTCTACAAAAAGTACGGTATAAAGAGTCACATTTTACTAATAACTTCGTAATATTTTTCGCTATACGCCGAAGATTTATGCTATGCGTATAGTGAAATCTATACATACACGAAGATTCATGCTATACTTACAGTAAAATCCATATGAAAGTATAGCGTGTAATAAAGGTTGGTATTTTACAAAGCACGCATTATTTTTACTATACAGCGTATAGGACTCGCGCCTATGCGAGAATAGTTTCAAATGTAATATGCACGCATCATTTTTACTATACGGTGTGAGAATCATTCTAACAACAAGTCTTAGAATTCCCGAACTGGCAGTAAACTGCTATATTTTCTAGCACTGAATATTAGAATTCTGGCAACGAGTGCTATAATTTGAGGCCGTATTTTTCTCCGTGTATATATTTAGTCCCTCTTGACAGGTTTTTGGTTCATTCGCATTTGGTTTATTTTTGCTTTTCAACTCGAACTTTATTTAATTTTTTTTCCAGCTTCCTCGTTTTATGTTCTGTTTTTGTTTGATTTTGTCGCAGCTTTCTTGTTTTTCGACTCCAACTTGATTTTCTTTTTATTTACCGCTCTGCATATAGTGCGGTTTTTACAACTTCTGCACTATATGCAGAGCGACGTCTTTTTGTCGCTATGTCTATGGCGTTTTATTGGGAAAATGTTGTCCCTGAAATATCGGCGAGCCAAAAATATTGAACATTACATTCGTATTTTTATGTTACATTTAGGTTATATTCTCTTTTTACTTTTTTATGTTTATTGCACGAAAATACAAATAAAAATATGTTTGACGATCTTAGAGTTATTATTAAAAGAATAAAGGTAAGTTTATTCAGGAACTTACAGTTTTTGTTTGAATAAATCCGATTCACACGATCTGTCACACGTTAACTGTCTCGATGTTTTGATGGGTTTAATGACGCCATCTTGGAGAATTCGAGTGTTCAATAATTGGGACACACGACATTTTCTATGTCCCAATGATCGAACACCGTATTTTTTAACAAATAATTAATAAAAAATTTTTTTTCTTAATTGTTATTTGTGAGAGATTTTCTGAGGAACCTGAAACGCCTTTACTTTTTGAGATGTGACAGTTTTTGAATTTTTTTATGCCCTTACGCATGAAGCGGCGCGTTTTAGCAAAAACGATAAGCAGTTACCACGAGACGTCAAATCGGGTCACCGTTGCTGATTAAATAATTTTTTTCTCTATTCATTGAAGCTTTTTTTGCACAAGTAAGGTAACATTTTGATAGCTAAAAGTTCCATATATGTAATGAAATTTTTATAAATAAGTAAATGCATGCAGGTGAATGAGAAATAATAAAAATGCAAGATAGTGTTCAATAAGTGGGACCTATTCAATAATTGGGACATTTACGTTACAGGTTTTGCAAAACTTCCAGGTTTTGCAGACTAGCCAGATTAGGGCCAAACGAAGAACACTTTCTTTTCATCAAACATATATTTTTTGAGTTAGAGAGATATTAGTCTTAGTAAACGTTAAAAACTATACGGCAAACTTATATACGTAAAAATAGCAATGACTGATTTTTGTGAAAAAGAACATTTTTAACCGACTTGAAGAAACAAAGGAAATTCTCAACTCGATCCTTCTATTGAAGAATTATGTTGAACTGAATAACATAATTTTTTAATACCAAATATATGGAAATTTAATAAAATTGATATCTATTTTTTTCAACTGAAATTCGAAACATAATTTAAACATTATAAAGTAAAAAAAGACATTAAAAGCAAATACAGAACCTGTTCTTCATTATAAACAAAAGTTTCTACGCCGGTGAAAATAAACAAAAATTAAAAATATATATACTTATCTCTAATGATAATGATGTGGTTGTGTATTGACAGATCGAATGCAAATGTATTTTTATAGCTTTACTTTTAATGTATTTTAATTTACAAATGTGGTTTTGCAGTAAATCAGTTTTCAGTTTTTTAAATTCTCAATTTTTGGCACTGACATAACTTTATTTTGTGTACAATAAAGAATAACATAAACATTAAAAATATAGAAAAATATTCATTTTTATACCGTTCAGTTTTTTCGTCGAGTCGATTTCATTTTTTGTATCTCTTTTAAAAAGTAAATTGTGAGGAAATTCCAGAGAATTTCCAAAATTCCCTGATTATTCCGGGAGGAAAGAAATTCCCTGAGTTTTCCCTGTTTTCCATATGCGTAACAACCCTGTAATAATTCATAGTTCATATCGACAATGGGCACTTCCGACGTGTTCATTCTGCAGGTCGCTACTCTACCGATCTATTTAAACATTGAGGAAAAAGAACTAAGCACGAACACCATCCAATTTCGTATGAAAAGCAGCTAATTTCTTTTTAAATTTCCCTTTGATAGTTAATTCTTATGAAAGTGTACTGAGAACTAATTTTGTCTCGTTTCTCCACGGTGTAATGATTTTGCCATGAGCATCCGTTCGTTTCTCGTACACCCTGTATAGAAACGGCAGTGGTTTGGGTCGCTGCTAAGTCCGAGTGAGTCGCGCCGCTACGAGTTTGCGCCGTTCGCCGAGGGATGGCGCCACGCAGCGGAGAATCGCGCCCGATCTTGTCATACCAGGGATGTTTCTCGGACGCCTCGTTGCTTGCCTACGGTTGAATCTTACGGTGGTATTTTTTATTTATTTTTTATTTTCTTGAAAATTTCGTCAGGACAGGTCCGAATAGAATACTCCTTGGAGAAAAATATAGTCACATTGAATACCTGACGAACCTGACAGAATCAAATTCGAGGGCGAAAAAAAAATTCTCTCGGCGTTACTCGAAATTAAAACATCCGAATTATGACCAGAGCTCGGACAAACACGATGTGTATATTTCGGTCGATATTGATCAAAGAGCTTTCCCGCCGCCCCATGTATTACGATTAGAAACACGAATTAAAATAAAAGCTCGACTGGAATTACTATCCAGGCCAATAATTCTCACAGGGCAGGCAAGGCTGATTGACAGAAACGCGGCATCGCTCGGAAAATCGCACATAAAGAGTGAACAAAGGGAGGATACCATAAAAACAAAACAACAACTCCCTCTACGTGTGTAGAAAATTGTTCAGTTTTACCGGGTGGGCAAAGTACACGGAGAGGTGTGAAACCTTTCTTACAATTGTATTTCCCTGAACACATTACAACTGTACCCTTGCAAATTGCCCAAGAGCACGTTTGATGCGCGCGAGTACTTTGTGCAACAATTGATGTTTGCATACATATATATAAATATATATACATATATTTAATGAGCGAATGCCAGAAGTGTTGAGAGCTCTCCCAAGTAATCGGGTCGTTTGTGAACGATGCCGCGCAATTAAGGAAAAATTAAGAGTCATTAATTAGTATTCACTTCCCGGAGAGGTCGGCGTAATTATTTATACGTACTTACTTGCTCGATCGAGGCATCCTAGAACGTGTACGCGCACGGGCCTTTTTAATGGCGACGGAAAGCTTGCAATACGCACCGACTTATATATATATATATGTATGTGTGTGTGTGTGTGTGTGTCTAAGTTAATTATTGAGCGAATTAATCAGTCCGATTATTACTATTACTATGTCATAAATAATTAAACCTGTAAAATGTGAATATTATGTAAAATGAAAATGTTATGATTTACTTTCCTCATATACCGGGTGAGGCAACAACTATTAGTAGTAGAAATATTTTCCGCACCTATCAGTCTAAGGAGCGAACTTTTCCTAAAAAAGTTGGTTAGTTTGAAGGGGGTCATCAAGTGGTGGCTACGAGGTTCATCTGGCCTCCTTCATTTTTCAAAATAGGACCAGTGTTTAGAATTTCGCCAAGGAACTAAAAATTAGTTCACACCCGTAATGTCAGGGTTGCCGATCAAGATTTAGCATAAAAAATTGATGAAACAGGAACTTCAATGTTTTTAGCCTTAAATCGATTTCAAAAAACCGTGCAAATACTTACGTTGACGCAAGATACGAAGTACACTTCGTTAACGAATACTAGACTTTCGTTGAATTTCTCGCGTAGCAATGTGAGGATTTTGAGGAGCCATTGCCAGGACGCCAGTCTCAGTCACTTAATTAGTTACTGGTTTAAAACCTACTCGACTACAGCACTCGAAACTACCGGTTTCCCTAAGTTTATTGTACACATTGATAAATGTGTAACGCGAAGGCGGATGACGATCCGGATAACACTCAGCATATACAATTGCCGCTTGCGGTGCATTTTTCTGACATTCGCCGTAAATTCAGATCCTATGAACTTGCTCTTGATGAAACACTCCGCGGGAAATGGAATTCTGTACTGTCAGAAGAAAAATTCTGTGGTAGTAGTTTAGATAAATTAGCAAACACTTCGACTGCCAATAGCACTTGCCTCACCCGGTATATGTACACTTCTGACAAAAATTAAGGGAATAAAAAATGCTGGAAAATTTCAGGTTATTTTCAAATTGCTTTAGCTCCGCGAAAAATCATCGTAGGAAAAAACTTAAAAAAGCATTTCGGATATTGAAATCTCTAGTTTTCGAGCTTTGATTTCTACTTTTAGTCTGTTACTAATGAATAAAAAAATCGCAAACGAAACACTTTAGATTTGCTTTTTTTTTTTGGAAAATGATTTGCTAAGAAGGGGACTTTTTCGATTAGTCAAGCAGTTGGATTCCTTTTCCTTGTTTGTTCCTCTTTAATTTGAGCGTTTACAGAGGCCTGTACGATGGTTTGTTGCACAGTTATGGGCTATTAAACCCAAAATGGCGCTTTTGACTTTGATAATCAATATTTCATTGAGTAATCATCGTACAACAAGTTAACGGGCAGTACCGGAAAACTAAAAGTATGCCTTTAAAGGGGAACATTTTTTTTTGATTTTTTTTTTTTTATATGGTATATCGAGGTGGAAAGATCGAGGTGGAACATACATACATATATATATATATATATATATGTGTGATTACTCCACCGGCTCTCTCCCTTTCGCGTAAAAAGTTGTAGGTTCGATTCCATGTATAGGCGAAACATTTTCTTTGAAATAAATCATTTCAGGAGGACGAGGAATGAAGAATCATAATATAAAACCATTGAGTTAGGACTCTAAATGGAGTACTTCATTTAATTTTGGTTCTTTCAACCAACTTTCAAAGTACTTTCAACCAACACCCATGCAGATTATAAAAAGGTATCAAATAACACACCTAATATGCATAGAAATGATACCCTTAAGTGTGTCATATAAAGCGCATTAAGCGAATCCCGAAATTACACGCTCGGAAATGTGTAAAAAGTGACCGCAACATTTAACACATGTAACTGTGTAAAAACAACACACTTAGATTTGCAGTGCACACAAACGCGCGCACGCACGACACGCACGCACGTAGATAAATACGAAACACCACAAGCGATAGAAATGGTGCGAGCGCGCGGTCGTAAAATTCTTGACGCACTCGCTGTGGGCACATTATAAGGCACGGTGAACTCGTGCCTTATTTCGGGTACTCTCGTAACGAGACTCGCGAACGCACATATTCGAGCGACCTCCGCCGCAAACCTTTTCTTCTCTCCTCACTCATCATCTCTCTTTTTGTTTCGCAATTAAAGTATTTAGTTGTCACTCAGTCGGTCAATCATGAGGCACTCCTTTTACGCGTGTGTCTCCTGTTTGTTCTGTTCTTTCTATTGTTTCGTGTGCTTTTGTTGCGATTAGCATCGTAAAAACGATTTTCTCACCTATATCAGGCTCGCCGAGGGGGACGCCACCACCCATCACTCACCCAGACTCTCCACTATTCCCGGAGCATTCGTATTTTTTAAAATTTATAATGAAACTTCTTTCAGAGAGATTTTTTACTGTCACGGCTATTTGGTAGGAATAAAATAACATTGTTTGAAAAATATTTGTGCGGAATAATAAAGTAATAAGGCGATTGGCGGATGGGTACATTCTTTTTCCATCTACGAAATGATTAAGAAAAAATCGTATTTCTGTAAGTCTTATTCGTAATTAAAAAATAAATAAAAGAAAAGGAATGAATTATTTTATGCTGGTTTTGCATGTGTGTGTATATATATATATATATAAATGTTTTCATCGCTTATTTCAACTTTATATTCTTATAATTATTGAAATAAAATATAAATTGTTAACAAAGTTCAAAGAACAAAAATTCCTTTTCGACTGGTTATTTTTTAAAAAAGGTTTTTTTTCGTGTTTTAATTATTTAAGCTGGAACACACGAAGCACACGAGAACACACGAGTATAATTGTTCAACGTCACGTCTTGTTCTAATTAATCGTATATGCGGGTGTCCCGATATATATATATATATATATATGTAGAGCGCAATTGTCCGGGTTAATTAACACCCGCTTGGACTATCGAGAGAAGTGGGCAGGCCCGACGGGGCTTGGGCTGTATACGTGGAATAATTACATAATAAATTCGGCGAGTTATAGCAAGGGGTGAGAAAAAAGGGAATAGGTTTGTACGCGAGAAATCAAGCGTGTGTACAAAAGGGAGAAGCAGAGGGGAGAGAGAGAGAGAGAGAGAGAGAGAGAGAGACCGTTCTCACGCGAAGTTACAGTCGCGACGTTCATGTGTGAGTCGACCCGATAAAAAATTCAAACTGCTGACCATTTTTCTTGCTCGTTCGTTTTTTCCTCCTTTTTCTTTCTTGCAATTCATTCGCAACTCGTCAAAAGTGCGTGAACCAACGAGGGTGTCATAATCCTGCGATTTTTTAATGTCGCCTCGAGCCACTAATTCTCGCCGCTTCTGCCTCTATCGTGCCTCGTTTCCGATCGTGTCCTCGTAATTCGACGATAATTTCAAAAGTCCCGTTGGCATTTGTGGAAGATCCAGTGACACCATCCAGAATCGATGGAGTTGAAGTTTGCATCATTGGAATGCAACGATATTATTCTTTCATTTTGTATTTATTTATTTTTATCATCATCAAAAGCCTTTTTATGGCGAATCGATAATTGAGAAGAAAAAAAATTCGTTGCATTCCAGCGATGCAAACTTCAACGTCATCGCGAATCGCGAGTCTAATTGAATGTGAATCCACATGATCTTTTGGGTTTTTTCATCAGTATGAATGCATACTTCCCCAGATGTTTCATATCTTAGCACGATCTTCGATTACGATCGCCTGCTTGGCGACGTGCTCCGCGCGCGTTCAACACCGAATCCTGCTTTTCAGAAATTACTCTTCGTTATTGTCGGCGCAAAATCGTGAATTTTTCGAATTTTTTTTACGTTCGAGCGAATCGACACCTACGTATGTACCGTAACGATTCCTCCGCGCCATTCCGCGTATTCCGGTAATGCGAATACAGAGGAAATGAAGGCAAAAAGAGCGCGCAAAAGACAGAGGTAGGTAGAGAAGAAAGACAGAGCTTTGGCGAACGGAAGGTTTAAAGAGAAAGAGAGAGAGAAAGATATATATATGTAGATCGCACACACGAAGAGTGCGTGCACGCGCGACGGAAGGGGCCAGAAAAGAGAAGGCGCGGCAAAACTCTTTGATCTCGTGTACAGTCTCACGCACACGACGCACTTTAAATCGCACACACACACACACACACACACACACACACATATATATATATCGTATGTAACGGAGTAAAACGAAACGGGAGACGATACGCGGTGAACGAGAACGACAGAGCGAGACAGAGAGAAAGAGAGAAAGAGAAAGAGCGATAGAGAATGAAATTAGCACATGACGAGATTCGCAAGGACTCTATCGTTTCGTTCCCAGAGCATGGAGAGCATGAAGAAGTATATACGTCTGCGAGCCCACATTTGTGTCCTCGTATTCGTTGTGTGTGCATATATATATATATATTAGATAAAGTAAAAAGTTCTGAGCGTTTTTTCGCTTTATTTCGACGATGAAATTAGCATAGTTAGGATTATCCGATTTAGATCAAACATGCGCCGTTTTGTTCGATAACTTTTGTCCATTTTGAAGACAATTTCATAATTGGTAAAAAACTTGACCAGCTCATTTTCACAAGCCTCTCTTGAGGCCAGTTTTGTACCATCAAGAAAATTTTGCAAATTCTCGAAAATGTGATAATCGCTTGGTGTCAGGTCTGGACTATACGCCCGGTGCGATAGAACCTCCCATCCTAGCTCTCGGAGCTTCTGGCGCGTCGTTAAAGACGTGTGCGGCCTGGCGTTGTCTTAAGGGGTAAGGCCACTGTAAATTTTTTGAAAAATCGATTTTTTTTTATTGGCTTAAAAAATAGTTTAAACCCTCTAGAATAAGAAAAAAAAGGTCTTGGGCGAAAAAAAAATTTGTTGTCCTTAGGAAATGAAGGTCGCCGCCAAGCGTGTCAAAACTTGCTCCGAAAGGACTGCAATTATATCGGAGATGGCGATTCCAAAACTTTCAAAGGCATCGTGGATTCGAAGCCTTATGAAAATGTTGATGTTAAAAAAAAAGAGTGCATAGATCACGTGCAAAAAAGAATGGGCACTCGATTGAGAAACTTAAAAAAAGGAACAAAAGGTCTCGGGGGAAGAGGAAAACTCACTGCCAAATTGATTGACGAACTAAGCATTTATTACGGCTTAGCAATCCGTCGAAATTCCGATTCCATCAAAAATATGAAAAATGAAATCTGGGCAACCCTTTTTCACAAAATGTCAACGGATGAAAAGCCTCAGCACGAAAAATGTTCGGAGAATTCGTGCAGTTGGAAGAAAGCGAAAGCAGAAAATGCCTTGGATGCGTATCATCACAATCAGCCAATGAGTGAGGAGGTTTATCAAGCCATCAAACCCATCTACATGGAATTGAGCCGGGACGAGTTGCTGGAGCGTTGCTTGGGGGCCTATACTCAAAACAATAACGAAAGTTTCAACGCTACCGTTTGGAGTTTGGCCCCCAAATCATCCTCAAGCGGAAAAACTGTACTAGATATTGCGACGGATATCGCTGTTTGCATATTCAATGGCGGCCTTACCAACGTCTTGCAAATATTCAAGATGTTGTAGGTGGAAATTGGTGTACAGTTATATCATTTCTGCATCAAAGCCGACGCCAAACGCATCACGCACGCGGAGACATCTCTGAGCGACGCGGCCAAAAGTGCGCGCGCGCTCCAAAAATCAACCAGGAAAGACGAAGAAGACGAAAATTTGGCTATCGAAGGACAAATGTATGGTGCTGGGATTGCAGACTAACGGTAAACATTTTTTTTAACTTCTTTTTTTAATTTTTTCCAATAAAAAACTATTCGCAAAACTTTAAACGCGTTTTTCTCGAAACATGGTTTTTCAAAATGGCACGCAGCATAACTGGAACAATTTTCATTTTTTTTACTTGAAATTTTAACCAGATGTGAACATTTACATTATCTTGAGAATGTCGATCGGAATTTTCAAGAACTTTATTTATTGATTTTTTATTAACAAAAAACTTGCCGTTTTTTTCGTCAAAAATCAATTTTTTTTTCAAACGCACGCCAAATCCACAAAAATTGATACTTTTTAAAATCCGATCGACATTCTCTAGCTATAGCCCTCTAGATTAATGGTTTTTTTTTTTTTTGTTCTAGATTCAAAAGTGCACCAGTGGTGCTGCGTGCCGCGGAGCCCTGGAAGCAAAACATGTCCCGGGAAGATAGCTGTGGAACCGCCATTTTGTTTTTTTTTACTGTAAAAAAATGTTATAATAAAGTTTAATGTATGCCCGATAACACCATTAAAAGTTTTTTTTCAAATACCTTCAATTTCGGGAGCAAAAAATTAGTGAAAAAACCTTTTTTTTTGGGCCGTTACAGTGGCCTTACTCCTTAAATGATAAACAACTTTAACTGATCGATGTAAATAATTGTGAATAAATTAAATTGTTTTTTAGTTTATCTCCAATTGTTTTCAACTAACCACCAATGTGGTGAACCACATTAGTTTGAGGTGCGGGAGTTCAATCACGAAATTGCAGTGTCGAATCACACGCGTTCGGTATCAGGATTTACGACCCTGGTTGACTTGCATCAGTAAGTCGAGTCGCACTGTGACCGTGAATGGAACGGTTCGTAAAGACAGGCTCCACTTTTCAGGATATGGGTGGGGTACGGGTGGGGATCGAAAATTCGAACGATCAATATTCAGAAGGACCGAATTGTCGAATTCAATAATGACGAACGTTCCAATATAGATACATCAATCTTATGATAGCCGGTAAAATAGTTAATCGAAATTGTGAATACAAAAATTTCAAAGTTGATTTATAGCGAAAACACACCAGACTTGACAAAATAACGAGAGATATAGTATCGACTCACCTTATATATACACCAAACAATTGAAGACGTTAAATCGTCGAATTGTAAATATTACGACAGTTTACAATTTCGAATTCATTAAAGCGAAGGGCCAAAAAGTCGATCAGATGAAATGGCGAGGGGTCAAAAAGGCGAACGGTCCGGACAGCGAAAACAATGGAACAATGGATCGAGAAGTACGTTACTTGCGCTTCGGAGTGAAGTTGGCAGATGACGCTGGCGGTCAGCGGGTCGAGTCAGTGCAGCCAGATCGCGCTCGAAAGTTACCCTCTCTCTAGTCCCTCGCGCGCCCATCACACAATCATAGTAGCGCGTGTCCGTGAGCGAGCGACGCTCGGACATCTTCGGAAAGAGCCGAGTGCCGTCGAACTATCCCGACCGCGCCTTCGGCAGCTACACCACACATAGACACGCTGAGCACGTTCATGTGCGGCCAAGCCGAACGAACTGAACGAAGGCTTCGAGGGAAAAAGCAATCCGAGCACGGCCCGCGCGTGACGTCACGCGACGGCACGCGCGAGACTTTTAGATGATTTCAATGCTTATTTAGCTCTTGATTCTCTGCGTTATTAATGTATACCAAAAATGTATCGCACACTCTGATCGCTTACTTTTTAGTTTATACGTTAATTTAAATATAATAATAAATCTAAATTACAACTTATTTCTCTTCTAAAAAATTGTTTACGCTTTACTCACACCCGTCCTTATGCCAAATAAATTATAATTCATAAAAGTAAGCGGAAATATATTTATCTCCGTATTATTATGTTAATTCTCATACTTTCATCAAGGGATAAAGCATTATCCGCAAAAACAAACCAATCATCCATTTGACCGCGAATCGTCAGTACCAGAAAGTGCACAAATTCTACAAGCGATGAGATGGTCCTGTCGGTAGCGTTCCTGGCTTCGGTTCGCAGGGGCGCGGGATCGATCCCGCGCTCGGTGCTTTTTTTTTTTTTAATTACTATTACTATTAATTCTTATTTGATTAGTTATGTTTATTAGTTATCATTATTATTTTAATTAGTTATCTTTTCGTGTCGAAAAATTTATTGCGCACTCCGACCGCTTATTTTATTAGTTTGTACGTTCATTTAAATGTAATAATAAATCTAAATTACAACTTATTTATCTTCTAAAAAATTGTTTGCGCTTTACTCATACCCGTCCCTATGCCAAATAAATTGTAATTCATAAAAGTAAGCGGAAATATATTTATATTCGTATTATTATGTTAATTCTCATATACTTTCATCAAGCGATGAAGCATTATTCCCAAAAACAAGCCATTCATCTATCCGGCCGCGAATCGGTAGTGCCAGAAAGTGCATTTTTAACACAAGCGATAAGATGGTCCCGTTGGTAGCGTTCCTGACTTCTATGGGGCGAATTGTTTATTCGAGAAATCATACAATGTATGAACTGCGGACCGAAGCCACGAACGCTACCAACGGGACCATCTTATCGCTTGTAGAATATGTGCACTTTCTGGCACTACCGATTCGCGGCCGGATAGATGAATGGCTTGTTTTTGGGAATAATGCTTTATCGCTTGATGAAAGTATATGAGAATGAACATAATAATACGAATATAAATATATTTCCGCTTACTTTTATGAATTACAATTTATTTGGCATAGGGACGGGTATGAGTAAAGCGCAAACAATTTTTTAGAAGATAAATAAGTTGTAATTTAGATTTATTATTACATTTAAATGAACGTACAAACTAATAAAATAAGCGGTCGGAGTGCGCAATAAATTTTTCGACACGAAAAGATAACTAATTAAAATAATAATGATAACTAATAAACATAACTAATCAAATAAGAATTAATAGTAATAGTAATTAAAAAAAAAAAAAAGCACCGAGCGCGGGATCGATCCCGCGCCCCTGCGAACCGAAACCAGGAACGCTACCGACAGGACCATCTCATCGCTTGTAGAATTTGTGCACTTTCTGGTACTGACGATTCGCGGTCGAATAGATGATTGGTTTGTTTTTGCGGATAATGCTTTATCCCTTGATGAAAGTATGAGAATTAACATAATAATACGGAGATAAATATATTTCCGCTTACTTTTATGAATTATAATTTATTTGGCATAAGGACGGGTGTGAGTAAAGCGTAAACAATTTTTTAGAAGAGAAATAAGTTGTAATTTAGATTTATTATTATATTTAAATTAACGTATAAACTAAAAAAATAAGCGATCAGAGTGTGCGATACATTTTTGGTATACATTAATAACGCAGAGAATCAAGAGCTAAATAAGCATTGAAATCATCTAAAAGTCTCGCGCGTGCCGTCGCGTGACGTCACGCGCGGGCCGTGCTCGGATTGCTTTTTCCCTCGAAGCCTTCGTTCAGTTCGTTCGCTTGGCCGCACATGAACGTGCTCAGCGTGTCTATGTGTTGGTGTAGCTGCCGAAGGCGCGGTCGGGATAGTTCGACGGCACTCGGCTCTTTCCGAAGATGTCCGAGCGTCGCTCGCTCACGGACACGCGCTACTATGATTGTGTGATGGGCGCGCGAGGGACTAGAGAGAGGGTAACTTTCGAGCGCGATCTGGCTGCACTGGGTCGAGTAGCCATGCCATGTTCGCCTTTTAGGTATTCGCCATTTCGGACCATCGATCATTTGCGTTTCTGAAATCTACACATTTGAAGTTCGTAGTCTCAATCTATGGGTTTTTGCTATAGACGGTATTACGAATATTAGATACTCGCTTTTTTCTATTTCGATATGAATGTTATAGATTGTTCGAATCTGTATTTGAACGACTCAAACTGCAGACTATCTGAATATATGTTCTCGAATCAATGAGCTCTCGAATAAATAATCCTCTGGTATAATAGTTATTCGATTTTGCCATCGGGCAATGGATAAAATTTCGAATAATTTAACCTTCGTTATTTTGGGAGTTCATAATTCTGTCGTTTCGAAATCTTTGTCGTTCTACATTTGTCATTCAACATTTTGACCCCCACCCAACGGGTACATACATACATACATATATATTTATGGGGCGGGGGGTTCTATAGATCATTTAATGAGTAGCAAAGCCGAGAGGTCGGGAACGCGAGCGAGTTTAATTATGCTATATCCAAGAACTCGCGATCGCGACCACGTGTCGCAGTGTGCCATTCGTTGAGAGACTTTAATCGATTTAATCCTGTGAAAGAACGTGAGAGAGCGAGCGAGTGAGTGAAAGAGAGGGAGAGAGGAAGAACTTTGCTATTGCTGATGCTCTTTTACTGACTTGGAGAGACAGATCGCAACTCAATGATTATGTTGCACGACGAGCCATTCTTTTTTACCGCTAGATCCTCCTCGGCCATTCTATGTCCTTTTTTTCGTCATATATCTGTACGTGCTTGATTGCGTGTCTGTGTGTATGTGTGTGCGCGCGCGTTTTCATACATGTGCGCGCGCATTTGTGTGTATCTACCTTGGTCACAGAAAGCGCGTTCGAACAACGAGCCTAGTTAACACGAGAACGATACGGATCTACACGTTAGTCTGAACGACTGCTCTGATAAATACTTATGAGCCACCTTCCGTAATGATCTCTGCCATATATATATATATATATATGTAGATAGTGCAGCGACAAATACATGTATATTATATTAGAAATTCTGACGCTTTCGCGCGTCACGTAATATCAGCGATTATATTATAAATAAGAAGGAGAAAAAAGAACGTTGGCTCGTCCGTATTAGCTTATAGATTATAGCTGGGTATAAGTAGAGAAAACAGGTTGTAATTACGGTAGAGTGTCGGGTATAGTTTCATCATAAACGCGAACGCGTTTTCTATATACTTGTTCAGGCTACATAATCCGAAATAAGGAACGAGTATTTTTTGATAATGGCCCGAGTGAATTATTACGTGACGCATGAGCGCCGGGAGTTTCTAATGCCCGATAATTCGCCGTTATGCGGTCGATTTCTTCTTCCCTCGCTCTGCTTTTTGTCGTCTTTTTCTTACGCAATGAAATTCTTGTGGTGAGGAATTGAATGGCGAATGGAAGAAAACGGTGGTAGGGAGGGAGGTGGAGGAAAGGCTTGGCGACAGGTGTCGGCGAGAAGGCCGTAAAGAAAGGGAGGAGAGGAGGGTAAAGAAGAGACGGAGAAAAAAGAAGTCAAGGAAGAAAAGGTGGAAGACGAAGAAGCCGATGGAAGGAGGGGGAAGAAAAGGAGTAAGACAAAGAGGCAGATGGAAAGGAGGTGAATAAAGAGGAAGAAGAGCGAGCGAAAGAGAAAAGAAGAGCTTGAGGAGAAGTGAGAAGGGCAAACGAAAAGTAAAAGGCGAAAGAAAAAGCGCACGAAGAAAAAGAACGGTAGACGCAACAAGGAACGCAGGATCGTAAGGATATGATGGCTTCTATCTTCGCGAGATGCCCGTCCCCGATCCTGAAGCGATACACGTGAAATTCGTACGGAGGCCGAGGAAGATCGAGGCAGAGACAGCGAGAGGGCCGGAGAGAATATTCGCGCACCAAAGGACAAGCAAAATACGCGGGAAGCGATAAGAAATTGGGAATAGTACGGGAACGAGATCCCTGGGAGGTAGGCAGGAAGGTAGAAAGTGGGAGGCGATGAACCGCGACGAATTATGTAAGTGGCCCCAGGTCCGGGAATTCGCGATCGCGACAGAGAGAGCGAGAGAAAGAGACGATTCGCTTATCCCTATTCGTATGTACGCGGGAGGCGCCTTCTCGGGGCGCATCTTTCGCGGCGCCTTTTCGCAATCGTGGCGTCTTGAGAAGGAGCAAAGAATAAGGTAGAAGAGGAGCGAGAGAGCCCTTGCTCCCGATGCAGCTTTCTCGGAAGGGGAGATCGGTTTGTGTTGAACGGGATGGCGCGATCGAGAGGCTGCTTTCGTAGGGAAGAGCTGTGGAAGAGAGTTGCTCTCGAAGGGCCCCAACGGGACGAAGAGGGCCCTGGATCGCTCTCAGCAAAGGAGAGAGAGAAAGACAGAAAGCGTTGCCAGATTGAACGAGAGGAATATTGCGAATGAAGAAGAGGGCGAGAACACGAGGAAGAACGGACGAATGTGATGGGAAGGGAGGGGAGAGAGAGAAAACGAGTCGAGCCCGCGGCGCGCATACTGTAAAAGAAGAATGCTGGTCGCGCGAGTCCAGGCTGAGCAAGAGAGAGACAAAGAATACGAGGGGGCCCCCCTCTAGTTGGGGAACGTTAAGGACCACCCGAGAGGTGAAGTTCAGGACTCGATGCGAAGCCGCGAGGCACCCGGCCCGAGGCCTTTGGGGGGTCTCTCTTATCATCTCATTGCTCCGTGCTGTCCTCCTCCTCCTTTCCTCCCCGGAGTCTGTCTCCATGCAGAGGGGGGACGAGAAAACTGCAGTGCAGTGCCCTCCCTTGGCCACTCATCCGCGCGCTCAGCATCGCGTCACGAGCGCGCAATTCACATTTTCTCATTCGCCTCGTATAACTGCGCGCACATACTTCGAACTTATCGCGTACACACACCGCACTCTCGCAAGCCTGAGAGTTTGCCCATTGCGAGTTGCCAACTTCCGATGGATCCTCACCGGGCCTCCAAACCCGCCCGGACGGCTGATCAACCGATTTTCCTGTGTGCTCACCTCTTGCGGACCCCGAGAAAAGTCTTGAAAAAGAACTTGAATAGGTCGGTTTCCGGCTTAATTGCTACGGAATAGTTGCCCAAGCTCTCGATTTAACGATCGATGAGGGTCTCGCTGCTGTACAGCAGCCAACGCAAGGACGCCACTCCTAATTATGGTGTGCAACTGGTTTAGTTGGTGGCCTAAGATTGCGTGGGAACGTCCATTGCCCAGATCATGTTCCGCGTCTGCTTGATTGGGGAAGACCAACTGGGGGCTGTACACTTTCTTTGGGTAGGATAGTTTTCAGGGTACGCTTGGTCGGGAAGGATAAACTAGGCAGTGTTCCGTTTGCTTGGGTTTATCGGTTTTTAGAGTCCATTTGGTTGAGGAAAATGAAGTGGATGGTAGAGACTTGTGGTATTTGATCTTCAATTGTATTTGCCTACTTCAATTGCCTTCGCTCATAAATAGCTGACAAGAATACAAAGGGTTTTCCTGTTCGTGAATATCCTGCCTGGGTCCGATATTCGCGTTTCCTTTCAGCTACCAGAGTATACGACATTCCCAAATCTCAAGGTCTGTTTCTGCTCGCCCTCAAAGCACCTGGCTATGGTAACCTCTAGCTGTGTAGAGCCCATAGCTATGATGGGGTTTCACGCGTCTTCGTGTCAACGCTAGGATTCTTGAAAACCTCAAGCTACTGTACCAGTTGCTCATTTGTTCAGGTATTGATTCTTCCGCAACAATTTTCCAATAGTTCGTCCAGGTCCATTCCTTCGCACTGATTTCCGAATTGCTTGCACCTGTTCCATCTCGGACCACTCCACGTTCCCATTTCAAACTCGCTAAACCCGCGAGCTCGATCCTGCTGATGATAACGTAGCTAATTACGTGGAGAGACAGCGAGTTGAAATGACCGTTTGGTCTGTGGTTTGCGCAAGATGCATCAGGAGCTGCGGAAGAACGGAAGGGACGATGGATGGACGTCCTTGTACGACTACGTGTAAGATACGGCGCCGCGTCTGCTCGCGCGATCTCTCTGCGCGTTGTAGACATATTATATCCAAGATATTGGTGGCGTCGGTGCTACTGGAATAAGCGCAGTAGCAGTAGAAACTACAACCGCAAGGAGGCGGGCGTGGGATCGGTTGGACCCGCATGCGGACCTCTTATTGTCCCACTAGGAGGTGGTACGTGTACACACTGGGGCTATCCCGGCCGCGTACAGCTCTGCGCACACTTGGGGAAACAACCACACATGTACATGCATATATGGGCGTACGGGGAAAGCGTGAGCGGCGGTAGTCGAAGCGGGGTACCTCAACGTCGGCAGGATGAAAGCGTGGTCCGCCCCTTTGTCTCTATGCTGCTGGTTTGCGGTGCTCTCCTCGCTGGCCAAGCAACCTGGAGGACAATCCAGAGAGAGAGAGAGAGAGAGAGAGAGAGAGAGAGAGAGAGACGAGCCAACATGGCAAAGTTGAGAGAAGGAGAGAGGCTGTCGAGAATCGGTAGCTGCCCAAGTGTTGGTAGCCAAACGTGAAACTGCGGGTAGTCTTCCGCCCCTGGTAAACCATGCAGGGGCAGTTTAACCTATCCCCCTCTCCCTTGAAGAGATTGCCCCCCTCGGGGCCAGTTCCCTTGGCCACTCAACAGCCATAGCCCGTGTTACTCGTTTGCGGGCTTGCCTCTCTCCTCTTCCATTGGCTCATAGCTGCACTAGGATCGAAAGAGTGATACTCTTCAGAGATCTTAGCCCAGCGATTATGCTCCTGCTGATTTATCTTAGGGATGCTCCGTTAAGCGCGAGGGCACGATGTGTGAGCGGATAAGTTTTGGAAAAGTGTATACTAGAGTGTACTCTACAACTGTGCGCCCGTAAAGCTTGCAGATGCTCCGAGGTTGATGGGATGAGCTGGGAAAGAGAGAGACAGGGAGGAAGAGAACACTACGATGACAGAGTGTCATAGGACTAGTATGGATAACAATGGAAAGAAAGAGAAAGATAGAGAGGTGAAGGGAGATGTGAGGGAAAGGTATCGATGCGACATTCTCGCTGCAACTTGCTTGGGTGATGACGCCATTCTACGTATGTACGCCAGGACGACTGAAATTACACTCCAATTTAAAAGCTTCTTGGCGTCTCTGGGAATAAGGCTTGGGATTGGTACCACGGTGTGGTACCCTCACCTCCCAACAACCTCCCTTTCCCCTCCCTCCCCGCACCATCTTCTCATGCCTCCTTAGCGTTTCTCAATGGCTGTTTCTCTAGCGCTCCTTCAATGACGCAGTCTATGTCTTTATTGTACCCTTTTCTGTCTCGAATATCTTGCATATACGCGACTCCGGGCCGTTCGTTCTCGCTCTTTTCGTTCCTTCCGCACCCGCGTGCTGTTACGACTCCTCCTTCTCATCGTCCCTCTTCGTTGCGGGGACAAGAGGGCTGTGTGGCTCTCTTGGGCTCACTCCGAAAGAAGCAAGACATTATTAATGTCAGAAGAACTGAGCGCATAAGAACGTCACCCATTCTCCTGGCGCATGCTATCATGCACTCGTGTCCATATTCATTTATGAGTATGCGTGGACACACGTACAGCAAACTCGTACCATGTCCTAGAAGCGGGTTCGCATGTCTGAACTATTACCATGCGCGAATCCGGCGACTGAACACGCCGGCTATACAGGCCGTACACACGATATATAATTCCGCGTTCGCCGCCGATAATTATTGTGAGCCCGTACTACGGGGGGCTTCCTGTGCCATGACAATGCGACGACGAGCTCTGTGCCTGTCGCTGGCACTTCTCTTTAAACAGACGTATATACAGCACGGAGATACATGTATACGAATGTGCACATAATTCAAGTCCCGGTGTCTCCTCCTGGCTGCCGAGTTGTTTCTGCATCGAAATTATATTTAACTGCGTGTATGTTTCCTGAAAGGCTCTTGCCTAAAAGAAATTTAAGAAGGGGTAGCGTTGCGGAAATCGAGTCGGTGATCATCTTCAGGGACAATCAGCTGCCCTACATACGATAGTGACGGGCATCAACAGTAGTCATGCCACATAAAGCCTGTCGTTCGTCTTTCATAGGTAGTACAGTCAGCAGAGTTTTTCATTGGCCGTACAGTCATCACAGTTTTTCTTTCATTCGGACTACAGTCATCGCAGGCCCTTATTGACAGTATACGGAGAAAAAAATTCACTTGGATTGAAGAAATTGTTCATTTGACAGATGGGCAACAAAAGATTGAGACAAACAATTTGTTGGCCCCCGATATGGCGGACTTTGTCAGCCCAAGCCATTTTTTTCGATATACAGGCAATATATATGTATGTATGTGATGTATATGTATCATGACAGTAACTTATAGCATTGACGTGATCGTTCAAAGCACTGTTGGTCCTACTCTAGCACCTAGTAGGTTACCAAAGTGCCGTTACTTTTTACAGTCCATAAAACTGTACCTTTAGATTAATAATAACAATCAATATTACCACGACTCTAGAAATCATTGAAAATGCTGTGGCCACGGCACTGCCTCAATGCCGGTCTAAGTATACCTCATTCCTATCATCATTCTGTCTTGGTATGTTTTTAACAAAGCCCAGCCTGAATAGCCAAAAAACAGGAATAAAGCCAATCAGCCGAGCTTCATGAAACGCTGCATTGATGCAGCATCTTGTTGTGTAAACTCGGGCAATGCAAGTACAAGGAGCATTGGCAAAAATGGAAAGAGAAAAAACGTACACTCGGATTTCTTAGAGGCTCGGGCAATATAAAAAAAAATAATCGGAGTCCTATAGCCATAAAGGAATTGATAAAGGGATGAGAGGAGAGGAGAGCGTTGAAACAGCAGATACCGAGGGAAAGAGAAAGAGGGAGAGAGAGAGAGAGCGCCAGTTGGAGGAGTGTATAGAGACTCGCGTTAGGCTCATTTCGCTCCTCTCCGATCCGTCAGTAATAAAGTGACTTTGCCCAGGCATGCAATCCCGCGATAAACTTTCGAAATTTATTCGCCACTCAATGCTTCCCTTACGGTCTATGTCGCTGCCTCCTTTTCTCTCTCTCTCTCTCTCTCTCTGTCTCTCCCTCTCTCTCTTCACTTCTCCATCCTATGACTTCGCTCCAGCTCTTCCTTTCTTTCGTTCACGTCGATCCGTCGATTTTCCAAGTTAAACCCTTTTCTCTCAAGCTCTCCTGATCCCTCCCCCTTCCACCCCGGCGCGCGTTTCATCCCTCGCGAAGTTTTCTTTTCCGCTCGCTTCCAACTATGTGCTTCCTGCGGAGTGCAACTCTCATGGCGCAACCCCCGGCCCTCGCTTTACCGCCACCCAAACCCCCGAGCTCTGGACGCGGCTTTCACGACCCTCTTCTGAACGCCCTCGCGGCTTTCGTGCGCGACAATCACCGTGGCCATATTTCTTTTTTGCTCCCCGTTCCACCACAACAACCCCGGCACACCCCTACATCGACGTCGTCGTCGCAGCATTTTTCCTCAAGTTCTGTTCTCGCTCTTGCCCCCCCCCCCCCCCCCCCGATGCGACGAGCTGGGAACTAGATGGAGAGACCGACAGCGAGAGAAAAGAGGGTGTCGTATATGTATCGTGTGTCTTCCGCAAACCCGGCAACACCGACTTGTGTACTGCGAAAACAACAAACTTCCGCAAATATATATATATATATATATATATATATATATATAACGCATGCATATCAATACGATGCGATGCACATCGCACAATCTGCCCTTTACCAAGCGGCTCTACCAGGCTTGTATGGATTTTTCCTCCGTTTGCTTGAGTATGTGTGTGTGTGTGTGTATCTGTGTATTGGGCATTTGTGCATTCAAACGCGGGGAAGACATTCGCTAATTCAACCTACTGTATCGACTGCAGCCTTCATGATTCAGCAACGCGAACAATTTACATTCCCATATATGTGCGATTCTCTCCTGCGGAGTGGGAATGCGATTGAATTACCCAAACCGAAAGTCAATTGATACTCGTGCACGGATATATGTCGGCCTGACTAATGTGTTTCGAGTGATAATATTATCCGGCGTAGACTTGTTTAGGAACAATATATATATATATATATATATATATATATATATGTTTTGTTTTCTCAGCTCCAATGTATACCCTTGCAGGCTTTTACGTATTACCCTTCCCAATTGAACCACTTCCTATCACTCTTTACGCGCCCATCGTTAATCTAACCTAGCTTCCGATGAATTCACAGCCGTCTTAATCTACATTATTCCGCATTTGCCGGGGGTACGGGGAAACTGTGGAAGAGTGGTACCGGTATAGACGGCCCGATATTCTTCTCATTCCGTGGCGCACAGACGTTAACTCAAGTATCTACACAAGGTACCGGAAGTGTTGGCCTTCCGCTCACTGGTTGATGCGCCAGCCGGTACACGGCTAAGCGGTCACCGCTTTGAGTGTTGGCCATGCACAACGCTGTTTAACTCGTGGGACCGCCGGAACCAGACCCCAACCGCTCATCCTTAAGTATTAGTTATACACACACATACAGATATATATATATATATATATATATATATATATATATAAGAACATTTTTTTATGGAAAAAATGAACAAGATGCATCACGGCTATCATCGCCCATCAAATTGCGAATTGAAACAGGACTATACTTTTCAGCTGCTACGCAACTTGGGTATGCCCTCTCGGCAATTAAATTCGAAGGTACAAGCATTAAGAACGGAAAACCAGACAAGTCTTTTCATCTCAGCTGTCACTGCTGTTGTAACGCATGAGATAGCTTGGCAAGATACAATTGGGATTTACACGTTGGAGTGAGCAGACCTTGCCTCAAATCTGTTTCTCTCTCCCTCTCTTATCCCCACGATCTTTCAGTTTTCATTTGATGTCTATATATGTATATATATATATACACACATACACACACAAACGCACATATAAATATACTCGTTTCAGCAATTCACCAGAGATTACAAGATACGAAATAATTTTATTGCGGGCTCGCTCCCGACCCGCGCATTTCCGTTTCGAGCTGAATGAATTTCCGGTTCATTGCGTCGACGCTATGGCGCGACAACGGCCGTTGCTTCAAGAATTTTCCTACGCCACCGAGAAATCCACCTGTTTCTCTTATTTAGCTGGCAGGTAAATCGGTCAGTCGCTCGTTTCTTCTCGTGTATACGGATAAATTAACACCGGGCCCTGTACGGTTCAAAGATCGAGAGAACAGAGAAAGGTCTAGGCGAAGGGAGGTTAAAATGGGGATGGACAAAAAACTACAACAATAGGCACGTTATATAGCGACAAAAATCACAAATCAACGTGGCACTGATCTGAGGAGAGATCTTTGGTGCCACAGTATAAGGAAGAGAGAGAGAGAGAGAGAG
>OX632367.1:3052236-3065450 GCA_951751655.1 Ophion costatus
GAACCTTTTCTATTTGCCCGCAAAGCTCGTCGTACTCAGCCGTTCGACTTTTTCACCCCCCCCCCCCCCGCCCCCGCTCTTCCAATTTCTGTCTTCGTAGGCCCTTTGTACGTTTTACTACTGCCCCTGTCTCCTCGTGAAGATCCAGTCCCTAACGCCCTCGTGCAACACACACTTGTCGTGCCAACTACTCTCTCCTCTCCTCTCTCTCTCTTGCTATCTGCTATTTTCAGAATTTCTAGGCTCGTAGACGAGGGTCCCCAGACCTGTCCATATATATATGTAGATCCAGCGACTATAATATTTATAATTGCATGCTATTCAATTTTTATAATACGTGGAATATTATATATAAAAATAATATGCACGATAATAATTTTTTAAATAAATCTTGTAATTATATGATAATTCTTGTTTTGTAATACTATTGCATACTTATATACTATCATGATAATTATTAACATCACATGTTCGAAATCGTAACGATATAGTGACAGTATATATTGGGAGTACAAATAAGTCTCCGCCGTTTGACAAAAGATCGGCGGTTATGGTTGCAATTGTCAGAAGTAAAACATCATATCGTAAGGTTGGACATCTGGCAATAGTCACAATGTATTGTGCATGTATGAGCAATTCCCCCGAAATGATCATTTTGCATGTGATCTGACTATTTTTTAATACACGCTATTCGGTTACTTTGTAGGTTTTTTTTTTTGGAATACAACAGCTTGAAATAATTCGAAATCATTCTAAAAAATAGATTCGGCAGAAAAAAATCGTTCATTTTCTGTATTTTGAACATGAAAATCATTCCTCTGAAGTATAACTGTCCAGACTTCGTATATACTAGCAAGCCGAAGAGGTACTAAAAAAATGTTAAACATCATAAAAAATGTTAGATCGCATAGCTTCTGCGAGCAAGCGATCTGAGCGCCAGCGGACATTCCAGCAGATGCGCGCGCGGGTAGACCACGATTGGTCTATCTCCGCAAATCGCGTGGAGACTAGCTCCCTCTCGTTTTGCCAAAACCGTTAACCCTACAGACGTGCTCTCCGCTGCGACATCTCGTTTATCTCGTGAACCGCCCTTTGTGGGCTTCTTGTATTCACCATTAATAAACCCTATTGCTAATCAATCGACAAAACTCTTCAGTTATTCCGGCCCGTCCACATCACCTCTAAAAAAAAAGATTTTTTGAAATCAATAGACATTTGTTTAAGGGGTAAGGCCACTGTAAATTTTTTGAAAAATCGATTTTTTTTTATTGGCTATAAAAAACTATTCGCAAAACTTTAAACGCGTTTTTCTCGAAACATGGTTTTTCAAAATGGCACGCAGCATAACTCGAACAATTTTCATTTTTTTTACTTGAAATTTTGACCAGATGTGAACATTTACATTATCTTGAGAATGTCGATCGGAATTTTCAAGAACTTTATTTATTGATTTTTTATTAACAAAAAACTTGCCGTTTTTTTCGTCAAAAATCAATTTTTTTTTTCAAACGCACGCCAAATCCACAAAAATTGATACTTTTTAAAATCCGATCGACATTCTCTAGCTATAGCCCTCTAGATTAATGGTTTTTTTTTTTTTTTGTTCTAGATTCAAAAGTGCACCAGTAGTGCTGCGTGCCGCGGAGCCCTGGAAGCAAAACATGTCCCGGAAAGATAGCTGTGGAACCGCCATTTTGTTTTTTTTTACTGTAAAAAAATTTTATAATAAAGTTTAATGTATGCCCGATAACACCATTAAAAGTTTTTTTTCAAATACCTTCAATTTCGGGAGCAAAAAATTAGTGAAAAAACTTTTTTTTTTGGGCCGTTACAGTGGCCTTACCCCTTAATACCGTCCTGAAAAATAAAAATAAACACAAGTATCTCACAATGAGTAACGAAATTTTCTAGTAGTTTTTCTCAATTATTCCTCTGGAGAGCTGCAAATCAGTTTATATAGTGTCGGACGGGTGGCGCTAGCTGATCATGCTTGTCGGATCAGTGTCTTCTAGACCTACTTTTCCGAAGAGACTGATTGTGTCGTATCATTTTTGTACCTTACGCTTTCGTTTCTACAGACCTTGTGTGCTATGAGGTAGTGTCACAGGCAAGGGAGTCATTCCACTGGTTATTCTCAAGGGGGGATTGTCTTTTTTTTTCGCAAAATTTACCGCTTTCGGGAATTTTTTTGTGAAGAAAGTATACAACGGAAAACTTGTTAAACTTGGCATATAGTTTTATTGATCTGTTCACTACATACAAAAAATTTTTTAAACAATTTCATCAAAAAATCCGCCTCCCACCCCCCTCGACGCGCGATGGTCCTTTTTTGATGGTGTGCACGATTTCTCAAAAACTATTCAACCGATTGCCTTCAAATTCGGACAGAATGCTCAGCTGACATCCTTTTATCGTTTGATGAAGCAAAAAAGCAATACGTTTAATAGTTTTTTATTTATAACAAAAAATCGATCAATTTTTTTCGAAAAATCGATACTTCAAGTTCAAAACGTCACCAAATCGTCAATTTTTTTTCCCCTTCATCGAACGATAGCTATATGTGTCTAAAGTAAAAGGCTTTTTGGGTTTTTGTTGCAAGATGAACGTGAAGGCTGTAATCGTGCACACCATCAAAAAAGGACCATCGCGCGTCGAGGGGGGGTGGGAGGCGGATTTTTTGATGAAATTGTTTAAAAATTTTTTTGTATGTAGTAAACAGATCAATAAAACTATATGCCAAGTTTCACAAGTTTTCCGTTGTATACTTTCTTCACAAAAAAATTCCCAAAAAGCGGTAAATTTTGCGAAAAAAAAAGACAATCCCCCCTTAACCGTATCGTTTTTCAATTAAATTAAGTCAGTCTTTACCTGTTCGACTGCAACTTTTCGACACCTACTCACCACCAGATTTTGAGGTTAGAAAAACGTAATATGCCGCGCTATGCATAAAAACCCGTTTAAATTATTGTTCCTCTGGCATAATTTTTCTGGGTTCCTCACGACATGTGAGATCCAGAGGCATGATGGGATGCGTCAGAGGAATTACACTATTTTGGTTACGCGTATGTGTATATGCATTAGGTTACGTAAAAATTATTCTCTCAGATTATTGCCATGCTCGTATCGAACGAAAAAAGGCTCCGTAGAACACGAGAAGCTGAAAAAAAAAGATAAAAAAGGCTCAAGGGCCTACTACTGTAGAATTGTCTAAAAATTGTTTTTTTTTTTATTGACTCAAGAGATGCTTTGAACGATCTAGAATAAGGGGAAAAACGTTTGGTACCTGTAAAAGAAAGGTGGGCAGGCCCCTCCAACAAATTTCATTGTTTTTCCCCAAATTTTGGGCACAACTTTAAAATAACATTCCGAAAAGATGTACGGGTTTTTCCATGAGTTTATTATAACGTTAGTTATTGGCAAATGATTGTCCTGTTTCTCCGTCGAAAATTGACTTTTTATTTTAAATGCTTGCTAATTACGCGAAAACGCATATTTTCAAAATCCCTTTCGTATTTCTCCAACTATACTTACGTAAATAAATCGATTTTTTTTCATTTTGGTAATTCTTTCGATAAGTGACTTTTTCGAAAAATGCGCCTGTATTGATTTTTATCTCTCCTATTTTCTCATTTATTAGGTTATAAATGATGATATTCAGTCGAGGGATGCTGAAATTCAAGCCCCCGTAAGAAGTTACGGGGTTTTGAAAATCGCGGTAACACGTGATGAAATAGGGCATTTTTGAACATTTCGACGCCTATTTCGGGTGTGTTTGGGTTTTCAGCTCCCCCCGACTGAATATCATCGTTTATAATCCAATAAACGAGAAAATAGCACAACGAAAATGTGAGGCTAATTTTTTTTCGGAAAAGTCACTTATCTAAAGAATGACCTCTATTTTTTCCAAACTCAAATTTGCGTGCCACAGTGGGTCTCAAATTCAACACGCCTCGAGAGAATGGCTACCAGGGTCGCTATTTTGTCCAATTTTCAATATCCCCTTCGTTCACTTGAAGATATGACTAATAACATCCTTGAATATTATTATCCTCCAACTTGTCCTTACGCTCGAAAACTATCGCAAATAATCACTTAATTTTCACGTTTACAGTGGTGTAAACCCTTGACCAGGATCCTGTAGAATGGAGGATGTTGAAACAAAAAGAGCGAGATCAATATCCAAAGAAAAATGAGAAGAAGATATTAATAAGCCAATAAAAACATGACAGGAAAAAGTTTGGACCATTCCTCTAACTCTACTATTTCATTCGATAATGACACAGGGTTTTTCGATAAGGGCAATCAACGAACACCCATTTTGATGATAAAGTTTTATCATTTGGACGTGCTGATCAATCGTGTAAGTTGCCATGGTGATTTTGCATCGGTGACCGAATAATAAACAACAGATTAGACAGACGCCACCAAAACAACATGGCCGCCAACATCTACCAGCGCCAATTGAAAAACCCTATAAATCTCTCAAAACTGAAAAAAAAATCAGTGTGATCCATAGGGAGTTATACTACATCGATTAGAACTCGAGTCAATTGCAATTTTGAAAGGTAAAAATGAAATATTTTTCTTCACAAATTTCGTTGTCCTGCAGAGTGATCATGTCGGAAGAATCACTCATACATATGCGTATAGATATAATCGTAACATGTAATAACAATGATAATTAAACAGAACTGTGATATATGTTTATAGGAACGAAGAAAACAGCAGAGAAAATCGAACCAATTAATTCCGTCCACCCTGGCCGGTACAACGAGGAAGAGGAGGAGGGGAGCAGCAGGGCGACAGAAAGACGATCTTGCCAGCGAGACGGTAAACTTTGAAAACTTTCACCCTCAGCGTTAATACGAATATTACGTTTTCCCCGAATGGCAATTGGTCGTTACGACGAGATAACGAATTCGGATAAGAGAAGTCGAAGTCGATAAGCCAAATTAATACACTTCTCCCACGACTCTTCCTCTGACCTTATCTCTCGCTTGCTTCCCTTCTACTTTCTCTCTCGTGTCCGTCACGGTCATTTCTCCTATCGGATATGACGTCCACGGCCATCGTCCTTCAACGAGCCCTAACGTAATTTCACGTCCCCTCGGACCCTCCCCCGCGGGTTTTCTTTCCCGTACCTCATCCACCGGGCCGCATCGATCGACACCATCCAATCGAATCGTTTGACTCATCGTATACACGACGATAAGTCCTCTGTGATGACTCTCAGTCACGAGTCAACGAGAGTCCAAAACATCGTAAAACATGCGATAATTTGTGTCCTGGAAATGGCCAAACTTTAGTTTTTGATTGTTTTTCAGGACATGATCATTCTCCCATGTTCGAATGAACCAATAGGAACGACGAGAAATTACGCGTTATCGATATATGTATGTCAAATACGACAAGCGAGTTCCCTACGTTGGTATTAAACGGGTGAATAATTTAAATTGAATATACCCGCGTGGAATTGCTAATTGCCGTATCGTTTTTCATTGCGTGCCCGTGCGCTCTTTTTCCTGCGATCGTGCGGCTGATGCGTCTGGCTCGTGTCGTCTCTGTATCCTCAACGATAACAGCGGGCTTATCTTCCATCCGCGCATTCGCAAGCTCCGCGATGGCCTTTTGATCGAGCTGTATTCTCGTCGTGTGAACGAGAAAAAAAAGTGAAAAGAAAAGAATTGTCTGCTAGTCTAAGCAATGCAGGGCGAGAGGCGAGCATTTTTTTTACTTATACAAAATTTTAAGGTAGACCTAGCACGGTCGTCGGAACCAAAAAAAAAAAACGTCGAACAGAATTCGTTTCAAAGGAGAGCGAGGGAAGAAAAGAGTCGTTGAAAAAGAAAACTCGACAAGCACGCTATGCGATGGGAGACGTATCGTTAAACAAATATATATTTGCGTTATAAATATTTCTTTTTTATATTGGTTATTGTAACTTCGTTAACAAATAAAAGTGTCGGTTAACTGATAACTAATTAAAAACTTTGTTCGATTAAAATTTACTTCCAAATGAAACGTTGTGTTGCAGTATTATTTTGAATATGCCGCGCAAACTTACGTCCAGGGCTACGTGGAACGATGCGGTGTTGCCATATCTCTTCTTAATATAGAGGACGAAGATTTTTTACGGGACATTGGTCTGTCTTCACTGAACGTATTTAGCAAAACCGAATAATGAAAGGCAGTCCAAACTTTTTTTACTCTCTTATTAAGTAGTTTGCTACGTGGAGATAATTTTTCTTCAAAATTTATAAACGCAATAGAACGGTACGACGAATTATGTGACTTAGCTTCCGGTCAACGCAGACCCTGCAGCGTTAAAAGTTGCAATTTCAAAACCTGTTATCTCCCAATCTAAATAGTCGACTGTTCTGAAATTTCACTCAAACATGCATAATGATACGAACAATGTCTGGTGAAAATTTCAACAAAATCTAAAATTGCTATTTTCATGAACTTTTTTGATAGGTTTATGTCACAGATATTGATATAAAAGTTGTTACACTTAATAAATACACTTTCGAAATAGATTTTTAAAACTTTATTTTATGCATTTATGTAATCCAAGAAAACTTTGAACGCGTTTTTCTCGTAACAATGTTTTTCGACGGTTTGTTGACAAAATCTTCGAAACTACTGAACCCATCCTTATGACATTTTAATCACATATTCTTAACATCAATAGCTTTAGCGCGTATCAACGATTTAAAAATGTTGATATTTACTATTTTTTTTGGGTCAAAAACGGTGAAAAAAAACACGTTTTTTCGTTTTGTTTTTCGAAAAATGTTCGCCATTTTGTTATTATCGCATATATAAAAAATCGTATGATATGCGCTATGGCCATTAACATACTGAATCTAAAACCGTTTGACTCTTTTGTTTCAGATGATCCATCTCCGAGATTTCATCAACAGCTATAAATAGTGACTTAAATTTAAAAAAAATGTTAATGTATTTCGAAAGTGTACTTATTAAGTCAGGGCAGATACGCATTAGTGACTCAGAAATTCCCTGACTTTTCCCGGTTTTTCATATAGGTTTTTTTTTCGAAAATTCCAGGTTCTGCAAATTAGCCAGATTAGGGTCAAATAAATGACACTTTCTCTTCATCAAATATATATTGTTTGAGTTAGAGACCACAAGTTAAATCTCGCTTCAACCATAGTAGCCTTTGTAAACGTTACAATCTACGCGGAATAATTATATACGTGAAAACAGCAATGAATTATTTTTGTGATAAAAACGTGACATTTTTGACCGATTTGAACAAACAAAGGTAATTCTCAACTTGATTCTTCTATTGAAGAATTATGTTGAACTGAATGACGCAATTTTTTTTAACATCAAATATATGGAAATCTGATCAAATTGAAATAAAATTTAAAAAAAAAACTGAAATTCGAAAGATAATTTAAACATTACAAAGTTAAAAAAGACATTAAAAACAAATACAGAACCTGTTCTTCATTATAAACAAAAATTTGTATGCCGGTGAAAATAAACAAAAAATAAATATAAATACTTATCTATAACGATAATGATGTAATTGTGTATCGACAGATTGAATGCAAATGTATTATTGTAGCTTTACGTTTAATTTACTTTAATTTACAAATGTAGCTTTACAGTAAATTCGTTTTCAGTTTTTTAAATCCTCAATGTTTGGCACTGGCATGACTTTCTTTTGTGTATAATGAGGAATAATATGAACATTAACGATATAAAAAAATATTTATTTTTATACTGTTCAGTTTTTTTGTCAAGTCGGTTTCATTTTTCGTAATTCTTTCGAAAAGTAAATTCTGAAAAAATTCCAGACAATTTCCAAAATTCCCCGATTATTCCGGGACGAAAGAAATTCCCTGAGTTTTTCCGGTTTTCCATGCTTTCCATATGCGTAACAACCCTGTAAGTGTAACAACTTTTATACTATACCTATAATATAAACCTATACAAAAAAAAATTCATGAAAATAGCCTTTGTTTAGTGTCTTAAGTGAGAAGACCCCTTGAGGTCTTATCCGATGGGAAATTTTCCGTCGATTACCAATATAACGGAGTTTTCCTCGGAAGTTGAATATTTCGGGGAGCAAATACGGAAATACGTGTATCCATAAACTTTGGACGAGTTTTGCTGAGAAATTAGCGGCTCTGGCCAAAATGAGCGGCAAATTCGCAGTCAGGGGATGAAAATACATAGATATAACCTCACAAAAACAATTTTTTTTGTATTTCTTTCACCAACGAAGAGAGCAACCTCGTGCACGCCAGTATTTTCGGAATACCGTGGAAGACTTGTCGAGAACGACCCTAACGAGCGCTCGTCACGAGATGCGCCATAGAATACCGTCCGGTGGCGAGGAAAACGCGAAGAAACTCGACGAGGGGAAATACTGGAACTTCTATGCGTCGCGAGACGACAGAATTCGAGGGGGCCGGTTGCCTGCTCTTCCATGCGCGTACGTCCGCCTCGATAATGAACGGCACTTTTATTCGGCGATGCGAGCGAAAAAAGACCGTAACTTCCAAAACCAATCACCGGATTGGAAAGACTCATCCCTGCTTCGGATCTTTGACTTCTCGCGAAAGTCACAACTAGACGTTTTTATTTGTCAAAATAAAAACGTTACATGTGATGGATTTAGGCGAGAATATTTGGGTTCATATTTCGTACAGTGTCATATAAATAAATAAATATATCTGTAAAGTAGAATTATTTTAATTTTGTAATGTTACTCACTCGCGTAGTTGCTCTGCCAGGCGAGGGATCCGCAAAGAAGAGCCAGAGTCTTTCCGCTCCCGGTTGGACTCTCCACAAGGCAGGGTTGTTGTTCTCGACATCCGTTGATGATCTGCAATGGAAAAGGACAGTGGGAATGAATCATCGCGCAGTATCTTCTAACTTCTAGAGTGCTGTTATTTGCGTCCTTGGAATATGACCATAATCCGTTTTTTCAATCCTTTTCAACCTTTGTTTCATCGCTAACCACAAGATTTTGCATATCTGAGCCTCTTTATCAGAGCCCCGAATATCTTGATGCCCATAACCCAAACAAATCCAAACGATCCTTTGTGCGTAACCCAAATAAACCCGGACAATCAATTTTTTGGATTACATTACGTTGTCATTATTCTATTATTATTGTTGCCGCTTTTATCCTATTATTGTTATTATTATAGCAACAAGATCATGCGTTATCGTATTATTGTTATCATTATTATTAACCCTCCGTCAGCTACCTATGATGATATCGTCATATTTGACTATGGTATTGACATAGGTAGCCGACGGAGGGTTGATCTATTATTATTTTTGTCATCGTATTTTCATTATTATTATTATTGCACTACGATCGCTGATTCTCCTGTTATTACTATTATTAATTTACTGTTATCGTTTGTTTCCCTATAATCGTCATCAACGTCGTCAGCTTCGTTATTATCCTTCCCCACCTTGCACTGGAAAACGTTAACCCATACGTGGAGGTTAGGCGCAATCTTAATCTGGATTAAAACGATAATACAATATTACTGTTATAAACAGTTCATACAAGTATCAGCATCTATCCGGCACTTATGAGAATCCTATGCATGTATGTCAAGTAGGATTCCCTTAAACTTCTTACAGATCGGCCTCTTCATTTAGTTTGTAAACGTTTTTCCGCTACCTCCTGTCTGTAAAGCTGCGTATTTCAAGCCGTGCCGTTTCTTCACCCAGTTAATACATTCGACGCTTTGAAAACATTCATGCTAGTGTTAGAATCATTCAATTTAATATATCAACCATAAAATTATAGGAAAATAAAATGTTTCATATACTTTTTCGTTAAATGAGTGAAGCAACTTGATAGGAAAGTAGTTTTAGTTCAAACACAAAATACTCAGGCTTACAGACGAAGTGTTTACTAACTAAATCGCTTTGGCCGCTCTTGTTGGCATCTGAGAAATTCCCCGTATCGCCAATGCTCGGAAACTTCCTCACAATGTGGCGGGTCTTGAGGTTAACCGCCTTCTACATTTGCTTATTTGTCGAGAGCCCGACGGTGTGCAGGGCGTCACTGAGTTGTGTGGGTATCAACCCCCAGTTGATGATGCGAGGATTGGCACTGTTCCGACAATGTTCGTCCTCCATAGACGCTTTATTGCCGTCACCAGTTCCAAGTATTTCGCAATCTTCACTCGGATGGCCTTTTTCAAGTTGTTTGTGTTTGGTATGGCAATGTCAATCATAGTTGTAGATTTTGTACGATTCGTCGATCAACGATCTGTTAACGTTATTGTCATGTCTGTGAAGGCTTGTTCTCCTATTGTCATTGGTGTCATCAGCCTTCTTGATATTATTGCACCCATACTGTTGGTCTCCCATAATCGTGATTGCTGTTATTATTATTTCACTGTTATCACATGTTCTATCATCGTCATCAACATTGTCAGCTTCATAATTATTATTGTTGATATTAATATTATTGTACAGAGACTTGCTGGCTCTCCTATAATCTTGATTATTATTATTGTCATGTCATCGTGGTCGCTCGTTTTCCTATTATTATTATCATCAGCTTTATTATCACTCGTGTTATTGCACCCTGATTGCTTGTTCTCTTACCATCTTGGTTACTATTATAACGTTGCATTATGCGTATTATTACTATTAATAATGATGTTTATGATTAATAATGATTGTTCTCCTATCATCAATGAAGCTGATCATAATCATTATTACCATTGTAATAATCGTGTCGCAATTGCTTTTTCTCCTATAATCTGGCTTATTATTCCTATAATTGTGATAGTTTTTTCCTTATTATTATTATTATTATTATTATTATTATTATTATTATTATTATTATTATCAATGGGATTATCAATAGAAGGATCGAAAGAGTAAAAGTATAGCTCACCGCAGTGATAACGGCTTCCTGACAAGGATACGGTCTCACAGGCATCTCGACTACAATCCCATCGATCTTCAGGGTAAATTGAATCCTAACCCTGGGCGCATTTTCCGCCACTGCAGACTGCGACGGCTCGGCACTCTTGATGTGATCAAATGGCACAGAATCTTCAGTGACAGAGTCCTGGACTCTTCGACTCTTGGGTAGTCGAGGCTCCTCGTCCGAAGTCAACTCGTCCTCATCGGACGTTAGGTAGACGGTTTCTCGAACCTTTCGCAAGAACATCGTGGCTTTTATTATTTCTCGGTTATATTCGTGATCAATTGTTTTCGGACATTTAGGTGTCAGAGATTCGTGGGCCGCCGGTCTTTGAGAGCACTGCGTTTGCCGGCTGACTTTTGTTTAGGGCCATAACCTTAAAAGTCGAGGCGGGACATAACGGAGAGAAGGAATAACTCGAGGACAATTTCTTCGAATTACGTTGCAACCTGGAACAAAAGAGGAACGATCGTGAGATCATCGGATCGTGTGATTTCTTGTTTTGCGTTCGTTTTTTTTTCTCGCATACCGCGTGGAATATTTTCGCGCGCGGAAACGCAACAGTGCCGAGACTGTGTGTACACACGGACTGTGGCGACGCACGTGGGGCGGCGAGCGTGCGACGCTGGCACCTCTTCTGGATTAGTAGGCTACTAAGAGAGAGCGCGCGTTTTCGATTTTCTTGGGAACAGCTAGTTTTGTGTTTTATTATTTTTTTGTCATTGTTGATGCCATATCTTGCTATGGTCGTCGGCATTTGTTTGGAGCATACCCGTGTCACGTTGTGTCGATATATGTAAATGCTATCTATTTTATGAGGATTGAAGAAGAAGGTGCGTTGGGATCGAATATGAGGGCTGAATTTCGTTGTTTTATTTATTAAAGTTAACTAATAGTAAAATGCTCGATATAAAATCTCTCACAATAATAAAATTTGAAATAGAAATATTTTTAATGTTACGTCTCATTGTTTAATATTTTTAAATAAAATCTGATTGATAATAAAATTTAAAAAAAAACGTTAAGGGGGGCAACCACTTTGAATGCTTCAAAAAACCAATTTTTTTCAAAATTTCATAAATCGTTAGCAAAATATCTTAAAATTCACCCTGAAAGTTTCAAAACGATATTCGAATTCCTTCTAACGGTATGTAGATAAATGATGAAGACTCCGCTCGAATTTAACCACTGTGACCGGTCAAAACATGCGATTTTATTTTGCCTTTTCTCAGAGTGTACATATTCGAAAATATGTGAAATAAATTCAATTTGACATATTGAAAAGTGACCAAGTGACAGACGATTTAGTGAGAACGGGTAGCGCAACGATTTACATATATTAAAACTTTCGATCGCGTTTTTCTCGGAACGACATTTTTTCAATTTGCGGGAACCATAACTCTAAAACTAATTGATGGATCATCTTGAAATTTGGAACACGTATACATAATACAGTTTATTGACACATGAATCTAAAGTTGAAAAGAATAGTTTGTTTAAAACATATTTATTATTGCAAAATGCCTGGGTTAAAATGCTAAAAATCGATTATTTTTTTCAAACGCGTTCCAACGTTTAATTATCGATTTTTTTCTTCAAAATTGAGGTTCATGTTCTTAAAAAACATCTCAGGAATGTATAAAAACTTGTTGGACTATTTCAGATGCGAATTGCGAATTACACAATTCCCGCAAATCGACAATGATGACGAGGACACGCCAAGGGGCACAACGGAGCACACCTCAATTAATGCATGGAATAGCTTGAAAAAATTACCAGAGATGTAAGAAAATATGAATAAATTATTGTCAGAGTTGCCGAAATTTCCATTTTTTTTTGACAATGAAAAAAAATCCGAAGAATCATCTAATTTTCGGTCTACTAAAGTTGTTGCCTTTAGATAATAAAATTTGTCATAGACATATTTTCAATATTACATCTCGTTGTAGTCATATCTTAAAATTAAATCCTCCACCATAAGGCTTGTACTGAAAATCTACTCAATATCGAACCACGTTATTGATTGTTTCCAATTCAAATCCTACTAATAATCAACTTTGCACAACAAATATTCCAACTATAAAATATCTTCTTAATAAAAACCCTCGATCATCATCCATATTAACTTATCCATAAATACCTTCTACCCTTACTCCCCCCCCTGTACATAAATGAAAGTACGCAGCAAAAAAAACTACACAAAATGAAGGGATCCCGAAAAAAATTCAATACGGTTCGATCCCTTCGTATGAAAATTTCTCCTGATAAATCT
>OX632367.1:3065650-3100650 GCA_951751655.1 Ophion costatus
CGTTATCCTGATACGCTCATCAAACAGAAATATTTTAGATCGACCTGTTTCTAGGCTCCAAGATTAAGCGGACCCATCCACCAACAATACACAAGCTCGTGTCATTTGTAAAGTCCTTAAAACCTCCCACTTGACCGTAATTCCTTTCTCGAATCTTTGAACCGAAGAGAGCAATTCTTGTCGCCCCATGAGCTCCCGTGTCTCCACGATAAATCAGCAACGTCGAGGCAGTATCTAATAAAATTAACCCAGAGAAAATTCCAATCTAAATTGAGCAGAGCAGAGGAAAAAGAAACGATCCGCAATTATGCGAGAACGATCAGGGTAAGTTGGGCTTCTATTCTTCAACAATGGAAGCTCACACAGTTCGCTCTCAGCGGCTCGTTGCTCCTGCCACGACCGGGTAATAAACGCCGGAAAGAGGCAATAACTCCGGGTAACGCATCCGCGTGTGTGCCAGCGCTCCATGCACACGCGTTCCCTCCTCGTTTTTTAACCCCCCCAACATATATGTATATATATATATATATATATATATATATCAGCGCAATAATTCTTGTGGCGAAAGTTAAGAGCGGCGTTTCTTAAAAAAAAAAAGAAACGAGTGGCGATAATATTAGATGAGAGGGAGTGCGTGCTGATCGACCGTTTTGGGACAGAGCACATCACCGAGTACGAAACAACCGCATGCGGTAAAACAAGGAAGCGACAATAAGAAAAAAGTGGCGTCTAAATATGTCTCCCTTCTCCCTCGACTTCTTGAGACAGAAGAACGATTACTTTCTCGCACCCGAGGCTGGAAAGGATATTATTGATGAGGCTGACGGAAGAGGATTTTTATATGTGTATATAAAATGAAAGTCGAACGTCTCGAGTTCACGACGCGTAACAATCCACAAAAAATAATCAACCACACGTACGCGGCACACGTCGTATCGGGTTACTCGTAAATAGTGATGATGCTTCATTGGTGCATTTCGTCGTTCGCCAAAAGAGCGATTAATTTTGTTTTTTTTTATATTATTCTTAACATTATTATTTTCTTGGTATCTATGATTATTCTACTTGTTGCAATGGTCTGCAGACATGTGACACGGTGACTTTTGGTTTTTATGAGCGATTCGTTTTGCATAATTTAACCTGATGACTCTTGATTGTGATTGCAAATTCTTATCCCCATAATCCTACTTTGCGACCATTTATTTTAGTGTGCAATTTTCATCGCCATGATCCGACCTGGCGAAGTTTGATCGTATGGGTGCTTTGAATTCCCTACTTGTCGCTTGTTCTCGTACCTCTCTCGGTACATCGAGCACCAAGCCTTATTACCTCGCCGTTCTCATTTATCCTCCCTTTCCTCGCCTCGTTTCCGCGCTATGTAGCTACAAGTCGAACTACCGATCGTAATTGGTAACAAGTCCACCGGTGACCAATACCATCCCTGGGTGAGGAACGAGGCCACAGTAGGAAAGGTACGAGAACGTTGCTGCATATATATATATATATATATATATGCAACCACAATCACGTGTATACCTGGAGACACATCGAGCTACATGTGCGTGTTTGGGTTAACGTATGTGAGGACAGGGAGGCCGGTAGTGGTGGTTGTTGGACAGAGGTCTGCTACTGTAAATGCGATTGTGGGTGGCGATGCGCTGACCTCCAGAGAAAGAGAGGGTCAGAGAGAGAAAGAGAGAGAGAGAGAGAGGAGAGAGTGAGAGAACGGGAGGAGAAGAGAGGAAAAGCGGCTGACGTAACGATAAATCTTCGGGTAGATCGAGGGTGTGGTCATACGCAGCGTCGAATCGTACGTTTGCCTTTCACGCACACACATAGGTGGCCCGACACACAAATCCACCACTTTCTCGCTCGCTCGCGTTTTGTGTGTTCTCGAGCAAAAGGCAAACGTTGAACTGCTGTTCATTGCCTGCTACAATTCAACATTGGGTCGTTGCTGGTGCGTGGTAGTGCTATAACTCCACGTGTCCGGCATGCTTGCTGATACCCACCGCTCCCAATCCTTCCTACCCACCCCTACAATGCCTGCTTGGGTTTATTCGCCGTCGCGCTGCTCGCGAGTGTGGTCAAACACTCGACCACACGATGCTGTGGTGCTGACGTTTGACCGGCTCGGCCAGGGACGGGGGTGGTCATAATGTGTTCGCGTCACTGGCAATGTCAGGAGCCAAAAGCTGGGATGGAAAAGGACGGAGATAGAGAAGAAGATAGAATGAGGGAATCACCATGGGCTGTCCGAATGGAATCTTCAGAATCGAAAGGATCTCTTATTGATATGGAGCAATGATGACGGCTTTTCGAACGGCGCAACGGTGACATCGGATACTCAAAAGATGATGACCATCCTCCCTACGATCCTGCGGCCTTCTCGGCCGCTCAAAACTCCATGTGCCTCGTGACGCTCAAAACGCGTAATTCCCTCTTTCGTGCGGAAATGGAGCCGTGGACTACAGATCGTGCTGATCGAACTGGTCGCTTTTCGCCTAATCGAATCCTGGTGGCATTCGATGGTGTGTGCGTGTCAGCCACGCGCTTGCCCCGTGATTTATCTGTGCTTTTGTACGAGCCTGGAGATCCTTTGCGCTCAACCGAGAACACTCCATTGACTGGGAAAACTTATCAGGGGTCTGTCCTGCAGGGCCGTCGAGCTGGAAGATCGGCTGAACACCCAGACGCTAATGCGCCCGTACACGCGTTTGATGCATTGCCAATCAGGCTGGTTCAATGTGACAGAGGCCTTGGAAATGTGCTATTCCTCCGTTTCCAGTATCCAGCCCAGACAAAAAAACTTTACATCCCATTATTGGAAGTGCCATTTTCCGGTGCAAACTATATTACTATACTGCGAAAAAGAAGCAGGCGAAGAAAAGATTCAGCCACGCAACAATTAATCGTCCATCTGTTCATTTGCGATATCATTGTCATGACATACGCGCCGAGTAAATTGATTCGCCAGATTCCGTCAACTTTGATTAGTGTCATCCGGTTTGTTCACTGCGTGGGCTCGCGGCGTTACACTCGTACGTACTCACGTAACGTATAATTTGTGAACGCCTCATTTTCTGGAGTTAACTATCAGGTATGTATGAAAGAAAAAACTTCGGATCTCGCATGGATTCGAAATGGATAAAGGATATTTTGAGCCCGTCATTCCACGTAACGTTGGCTATCGGCACACCAGGTCGTTTCGAAGATGGTCCTTAAATTGTTTTCAAACGAACCGTTGATTCCGGCCTTAGGAAGGTCCTTGAAATGACCTCTACATAAGTATGCTTGCATTTATCGAAAGGTGATTGCGAAGACATTGAGGCTCGCGTAATGCAGCGTATGGGGACGAGCGTTGTGTATAATATGGACCGTTTTTGAAGAATGTCCTCAAAATCTCTTTTCCCCATATATATAAATACATAAACATACAAAAGCACATGCTCACGGTTTAGTGAACGGGTGAAAAATATATTACAGGTATTATAATGCCTATAGTCGGACGATCGAGTGCACACCGAATGACCAACATATATATTACGGGAAACACCGGAAGTAACATCCGGTCAGGGTGATTCCCTGCCCCCTGGGACAGACAGCGGTTGTCTAGTCAATGTCCTATATATGCATATATATATATATTGGGTGACGAGCCCTTGAAGGACGCGTCGCACCTTAAGTAAAGGGCTAAGAGAACGCGGATAGTTATAATACTGCCGTACACGTGATAATTGTAAGTGTATACTACATAGGAAACGCGGTGACGCGACGAACGCGCTTATCGCAACCTCACTCACCGAGGGCGTGAGAATGCGCATTTAATAAAATGATAGAAAAAATAACGCAATATAAATAGTTGATAAATAATAATAATAAATAAAAGCTAATAATAAACTGAAGCGTTTCCATATACCGGTGAGTATATAAAACGTAGAAATAATTTATCACGCAGTAATGTGCGGCAATAGCTATAGGGCTAAAAAATGTATGAGGTAAAATATTTATCGACTCAGGGTATCTCTTCATCGAAGGCAACTTCACGAGGCTGTCTCATTGTCGATTCGTGTTTATATGTGCCGTTGATAAATTTTTGAACGCCTGTATCTTGCGAGACCGTTGTTATGCCATCTTTTAAGTATTCATTCTTATAAATATTTATTTACGTTAAGGGAAAATCAATGGACTATATTCCGGGGGGTGGAGAGGGAGAGAAAGAGAGAGAGAGAAAGAAACTTGCCTTCATTGCAAAAGTATTTTTTTTTGCAGAGTGCATTGCGTGACTTCTCTTCTCCTCCACCGTTTCCCCTTTACCTACTCGATTCCTCCTGGGAACGTGTTTGTTCATCATAGCCAGCCAATTTGGGACACTCCGGGAGCGCGTTTGACCCTTATCGATTAAGAGGCAACGAAGGGTGCCGAAATGCATCCGGGTAAACCGGAGCTAATAAAATATACAGTAGAAAAGGCAAAGCGCAGGGCGGCGAAACGAGACTTTCAACCGTTGCGGGTGACAATTGTATATTTACATGCCGTCGCGTAATTGTCAGCGTTCGTCTTTTTTGCCATTTCTTTGACCCATTTAGTTATTTACTTTTCGCGTCGTGGGGAAATTTGCGGGCGTGAGAGGAAACGAAAACTAATTCATTTTCGCATATTGGTTACGGACGAACAAAAAGCGTACTTTTCTTACAGATGTTGGGCTACATTTGCATGTATATTTACAATTTTATACATACATAAAGATAATAATAGCGCAACAACCTGATAGATAAATATTATTATTGAATTGTATGAATATAATACATGTATACATGTATGTATTTTACTCATACATAATATAATACATGTAAATACATGCGATACTACATGTATGTATTATATTCATAATATATGTATAATATAATACACAATACGTGTATTATATTCATAATACATTATATTGTGAACATAATACATGTATGTATTATATTCATAATATTCATAATGCATGCATTGTATGAATATAATTCATGAGAAAATATATGTATATGAGGGATTGTTTGTCATTTCAGCCACTTTTTTTCGACCATCTCAGATTCGCCCCATAATTGGTTATATCAAAGTACTACTAAAAGGCATTCTATGTGAATTTTTTAATTCAACATTGTAGAAAATGCCGTTTTGTTTCCAAATGAATATATCTCGGAAAGTAGAAGTAACTGAAAAAAAAGGTCTACATAAAAGTTGTAGTTTTGTGTTTGTTTGAGTGTTGTAGTTTTTTGTTAGCTCCACGTTAACATATCTCAGAAACTTGCAGTTACTGAGGAAAAATGTCTGCACATAGAAGTTGTAGTTTTGTGCTAGCTTTCGAGCGGAATATTTGAAATAATTTTTACCAAAAGAGAGGGAAATTATTTTTTTTATTGAAAAAAAAGCCGTTTTTCTTGGCTGAAAAAATTACGGAGTCTTCCAGTGTATCTGACGATATCGCAAAAAAATCGCCAGAGTGGCACGGAGCGAGGTTCCGGTATAAAAAAATTAGTTTGTGTGGTTTCATTTTTTTACCCCAGAACCTCGATACCTGCCACTCTGGCGATTTTTTCGCGATATCGTCAGAAATACTGGAAGACTTTGTAAATTTTCAGCAAAAAAAATGGCCGTTTTTGAATAAAAAAAATAATTGCCCCCTTTTTTAGTAACAAATCAGCGTTACCGGAACGTAAAAATTATTTCAAGTCGTCCGCTCGAAAGCTAACGCTAAACTACAACTTTTATGTACAGACATTTTTTTTCAGTTACTTCTAGTTTCCGAGATATATTCATTTGAAAAAAAAACGCCATTTTCTACAATGTTGAATTAAAAAATCTGAAAAACGTCACATAGAATGCCTTTTAGTAGTACTTTGATATAACCAATTATGGGGCAGATCTGAGATGGTCGAAAAAAAGTGGCTGAATTGACGGAGAATCCCTCATATATACATGCATGAAGAATAAATATACATATAAATTAAGCGTAACATCGGCAAGTGAAGTCCGATTTTTACCTGGATAATTATATTCGAAACTCGAATCGCTTTTGTTTCCTCTCATGCGTGCTCTTACATTTGACCGCGACGTAAAAGTAAATAAATATTAAAACACACCCATACACACACACGCGCGTGCACGCACACACACACGGCCTGAAGACTGATCAGACCGCTATTAAGTTGCAGTCCGGAATACTGCAGTACGGCGCGCCTGATCAGTCCCGGATGTTGACCGGATCAGGGGAACCTTACGTTCGTAAATCAAGATTTTGAGGTTAGGTTTCACTGACGTGTGCGATATAAACCGCGTGAATTGGAATAATGTTCACTCTATCATTGGGTAATAAACATGGACTAGTTGTTTATATACAGTTTGAGTGAAAAAAATACACGCTCGGTGTGCAAATTTGTTACTCCCTTACGACACGGTTTCTCTGATTCGGTGGACATATGGCACAGACGAGGTGTGGCTTACTACGGCATTCCGGACCGGAGCTCGATCTGCTCCGTGTTGTGGCTGTCTTATTATCATGATGGTCTTGGCGGTATATGCGCGTAGATATTTAAAAAAATTAATTTCGAAGTGATTTGCGAAGTGATTGACAGGTACACCGTCGTTAGAAACTTTCAGGGGAAGTAAGTTTTCGCGCAAACACACCTGTTGGAAGAACTAGTGTGTGTAAATTATGTATATTTATATCGATATATGCCTACCCCAACGGCCACATAATGAATAATTAACCTTTTCTTTTTTTGGTTCTAATTCAGCCATTCTTATTAGACAATGTGAGGTAACTAATCATCGTTAAAATTAAGTTCCATTGGCACAGCTTTTTAAACATTTTTTCACAAAATCATCATGAGAAGCTTTTTTTCCAAATTAAGGTCATAACACTCAATGAGAAAACCTGCGTAAAAACGTGTGAGTTATTTTAATAGCCTAGGTGGGCAAAGAAAGTTTGGGGGTGAAAAAAAAATTATTGTTGCATTGCAACGATGCAAACTTCAACGTCATGAATAAAATTATTGACATTCTTTAGAATAGAATTAGAATGCTAAAAATAGGCAAAGAGAAAAAGGAACTTTACACAAGTGGTAGAATGGCTAAATAGGGAGCGCGCTCAGCTCCAGAATTTGAAGACGTAGGTTCGAATCTCGAGAGTAGGTAAAAACTCTAACGAGGCAGGGTACGTTTCAATCCAATTATCATAGCGGTAGGATCATAAACAAAGCATAGGGAAACAAAAAAATACTACCAGATTTTTTTTATTCAAAATTCTTGGATTTAACAATTTTCTTCACGGTTTCCCCGCGCTCATGGCAAATGTGGTATAGTGTGGCTTAAGACGGCTGTGGGAGCAATGGAAATTAGTTCAGGCTAGTGAAGTGCTGGTAGGGAGCGATCGGAAAGGGTTCAGTTGGGAAGGCGGGTGAAAACCCGCAAGGGTATGCGTTGAAACTCAGGAATTCAAAAAGTACATAAAAAATATTCATAATTTTATTAATATACGAATATATTAATATTATGTGTGTGCGTGCGTGCGTGTGTGTGTGTGGGGGGGGGGGGGGGGGTGTCTGTGTGTGTGTGTGTCTGTGGTTTTTTAACATATGCGTTACATTTCTACTTCTCATCATGGACACACCCAAAGTGAGCGGACCCATCCGACGGATATATGTATATATATACACCCATAAGTATATAAACGTCTGACATGAGCCGATCCGTGGAGATATATATGTAAGAGGAATCCGTGGCTCCGTACAGCCGTGGAGTGACAGAAATTGGCCGTGTCCGATCGTGTGTTGGGCTCAAACACATCCTCGGTCGAGCAAAACCGAATAATTTCCATATCGTTAATATATACGGCAGGTCACGAGGGTTCGTCGACGACTATAGTCTGTATCCTGTCTTCTGCGACGTTATTTCTTTTTTGCACTTTTTATTATGGTTATTATTTATTTTATTTTTGTCGCTTGCTCTTTTTTGCCTCGTATCCGCGCATATGCGCACCTCTCGACTTCGTATTATTATGCACTAACAAACCGTTTAGGCCAGGTGTTAAATTGTCTGTGAAGAAAAGTGGCGAACGGTCGTCGTGCGAGAGCAGCGAAGGGGCGTGCGAGAGAGTGAGAGAGAAAGAGCGAGAGAGGGAGGGAGTACCGTCTCCTTGATGTCAGTCAGGCTTGCACCTCATAGCCAGCCCATAACGCTGGGAACCACAATGCCCCGGGGCGACCGGACTTTGATTAATCGCGAGGAGCTGCTGGTCCTGTGCCTTGGCGATAAATAAAATCGCCAAAAATAGTCGAATATTTTCGTTTTTTTTTTGTTGGTTTCTTCATCTTGACGATATTTTGATCGACTAGGAATTGACGATCGTCGGGCTGAGGTTTCAAGTATTTACGTTATTTTATGGAAAAATTACGAGGCTGTTAGACGTGAACGCTAACAATAAGCGAACTCTCTCTCTCCCTCTCTTTCCCTCTCCCTCTCTCTCTTTCGTCCTCTCTCGTAGACGAGACCGTAATGAAGTATCGCAATTCATTTCATGAAATTGTCACGGCGTATTATGAGTCTAAAAATAGCACTCTAAAAATAGCAAATGAAGACTGGTTAAAGTTTTTGTCAAATTTAAAAAAACGCCCATGTTTAGCGTTTTACGATCTGGGTATTTTACAATCCACCAAAAGAGGTCTTCTATTGTTTAATTTCATATTTGATGATACCGCCTTAGCCTTAGATCAAAGTAATCTTACTAGCTTTATGTACTCCTTGAAATATTAATATAATGGGGGTACCTTTTCCCCTCTCGATATTTAAATTAATGACACAAATCGTCGACTATCAACCCAAAATAGTGATACAAATAAATTTTATAAAATAAATCTAAATAAAGTTTAGCGATTCCAAAATACAACTTTTTACTCCTTAGACTAAATATTTCAAACCTAATAGTTTTCAAGTTACGTCGCACGAGGCTTTTCGGAAACCTGTCGTTTTTTTCAAGAAGAAACAGAATAATTCTGCGAAAAAAATCGCAGAATAAAAAAAAAGAACTAACGGTATCCTTTTCAAAGGTATTATCCCTAAATGGTGATTGCTTTTGAAGAGTATGTGGCTTCCGGATGGAGGCCGTGTTGAGAATCAGCGTTGTGCCGACGTTTCGCAAACGTTACAGTCTGCATCATCAGGGCTGAGAGCTCCGATACTGAAGCTCCCGTGTCTCAGGCATTCCTTATATACTTGCAGTCATTGTTCCAGATCACTGCACCAGCCAATCAGATGTTTTAATTGATCGGCCGGTCAATTAAAAAACCGGGAGGACGGTGTGCCAAATGGGATTGACGTGATATCCACCATCTCTGTTTAGATTGTCCGGATGTTTTCGGATTTCCAAGCCTTCTCGGTGTTTCCTAGAAAAATAGCTGTTTGATGGGGCCAGACTTTGGGCTTTATCGAACTGGATGGCATGACCAGTTTCCATCCAATGCTCGGCCAGGGCTGATTGTCCAATGTGGCCATATTTGATACACCGTTGATGTTCTTTGATCCGTGTACTGATCTTCCTCCCGGTTTCTCCTATGTACACTTTACCGCATGAGCAGGGTATCTTGTACACTCCTGGTGCACTTAATGGTGGTCTTTGGTCTTTTGCACTCGGAACCACTTGTGCTAGCTTCTTCTGAGGTTTGAAGATGACTCGCACGTTATGTTTCCCAAGGACCCTGCCTATGCGATCGGTTATGCCCTGAAGGTATGGAAGGGAAGTTGTTGCTATTATTTGTCCTTCATTCTCCCCTTCAGGTTCTGTTACCGTTTTCGGATCGGCTATTTTTCTTCTTAGTTGTTTGATCGTTCTTTCGATGTTGCCTGGCTTGTAGCCATTATCTCCTAAAGCTTTGCGTAGGTGTTCTAGTTCATCCTCGAGAGAGTTCGGTTCGGAGATCGCTAGAGCTCTGTAGACCAGAGAGCTTATGACCGATTGTTTTTGGGAGGGGTGGTGATGGGACGTAGCGTGGAGATATCTATCCGTGTGCGTTGGTTTCCGGTAAACTTTGTGGCCCAAAGTGCCATCGTTTTTCCGTTGAACCAGTACATCCAGAAAAGGAATTTGATTGTCCTGTTCTATCTCCATGGTGAATTGTATATTGGGGTGCTGGGAGTTGAGGAAGGTTAAGAAATGATTGAGGTTTTCTTTGCCGTGACTCCAAATGACGAAGGTGTCATCGACGTATCGGAACCAGGTTGAGGGTTTGAGAGGTGCTTCTTGCAGAATTCTGTTCTCGAAGTTCTCCATAAAGATGTTGGCGATGATAGGGGAAATCGGGGAACCCATGGCTGCGCCTGAAGTTTGTTCATAAAACTGGGATTGGAATTGGAAATATGTAGAGTTTAGGCAATGTTCTATGAGGGCTAGTAGGTTAGGAGCAACTTTTTGGGATTTTCTGACTATTTCTAGGGTTTCATGGGTTGGGACGTTTGTGAACAACGATACAACATCGAAACTTACTAGAATGTCTTCCGGTTGTACCTTGATGGACTGGATCTTATTCACAAATTCCCGAGAGTTTTGGATATGGGAGTTGTTGAGGCCTACGAGTTCCTGCAAGGGTTTGCAGAGAAAACGTGCCAAATGATATGTAGGGCTGCCTATGTTGCTAACGATGGGCCTTAGTGGGATGTTGTTTTTGTGTATCTTTGGCAGACCGTAAAGCCTGGGTGGTAGGGATTCCTTGGGTGTAAGGATTTTGATAAGGTTCTCCGACAGACCAGCCTTCTTTAGAAGTGTCGTTGTTTTCTTTTCTACGCTTGATGTTGGGTCACGTGATAGTTTCTTGTACGTGTTGGTGTCCTCGAGCAGGTTCATCATTTTCCTGCAGTAGTCCGTTTTGTCCATTATAACAGTAGCATTCCCTTTATCAGCTGGTAGTACTGGTGATTGCTTTTCTTCAAAGTCCACCACGCGACTTTGCGAAGTGCAAAAATCGTGACAAACCGGCATTTTCAAAATGACATACCATAAAAATCGCAAAGGATGATAAAATTCTGAAAATTTGGTGTGTTTTTGAATGCAGTATTTCAGAGGTCGTGTAAAAATTTCACGACAATTAGGAAGCTCGTTATTGAACAATTAACATTCACAAATGAAATGTTGTCTTATGGAAACTGATGTAACTTTGCAATAAGTTTTTTTTTTGACCTCTCAATTTTGTAATATCTACAATGTACTGAAAGCAACGGAAACAACACGACGCTTATTGATAAATTTTTTTTTGTTTCTTTTAAAATTTGTTTTCAACAAAATGTTAATTTTTTAAATAACGAGCTTCCTAATCGTCGTGAAATTTTAATACGACCTCTTAAATACTTCATACAAAAACATACCAAATTTTCAGAATTTTCTTATCATTTTTTGTTTCAATCATTAAGGAGGTTGAAGTAATGATGATAGAATTCTGAAAATTTGGTATGTTTTTACATGAAGTATTCAGGAGGCCGTGTAAAAATTTCACGACGATTAAGAAGCTATTTATTGAACAATTAACATTAACATGTTTCATAGGGACTCAACATCCTTAACAGAGACCCACATAACAAAGGATATAGACGAATGCGAACTAGCTATAGAGAATCATAATGTAGTGAGAACGGATACAAATAATAAGAGAACTGGAGGAGTACTGACATATTTATACTCGTATTTAGAGTGCTGAGCACAATAACAGTGGAAAACAATGTATGGATGAACATTGTATAACTTAGAGGGCAACAAGTGAATACAGTGTTATACAATATATACCATTCCCCCAATTGGGAGTGATGGCTGTGTCATAGAACAAATAATCAGTATGTGTGAAGAGCTAGCAAAAACAAGAAAGTTAATTTTAATGGGTCATTTTAACATAGATGTTACAAACGAAACGTATCGTTCTAAACGGCTGACTATAAACTTACTAACTATGGGACTGATGGCAATGAATACCAAGTCCGACTAAGGGGTCCGACCCCGAAACTCGACTTTACGAGAAACTCTGCGACGTAGCTGAAAATAATCAACTGCTGGTGAATTTAGACATAAATAATATACTAATTGAAGAAGTATCAGATTTTGGAAGACATCATTCCTGTAAAACAGCGATGCAGCAAACACTAATAGAACGGAGGAGAAAAATGGATCAAATAGAAATAATTGGAGTGGCATCTTTAGACATCAGTTGGGCGTTTGAAATAATCGGCAGAAATATAATAAAAAATGAATTGGATATTTACGGTGTCAAAGGCAAAGTAGCGCACTGGTTACACCATAAGTATAAAACAGAATCCAGCAGGTGAAATGAGGAATTAGCGAACAGAACCGGACTTGTCCATGAATTACTTTTTTTGCAGGAGACGTCAAAAACTAAAAAAACCGATCAGAGATGAATTAGAATTTTAAAGATTTAATATATGAAAGTTCTATCCAAATGTAAGCCTGTGCGTGGCTTTAGTTTAATAAAAACACTAACTACCAAGTGGTTATTTTCATTTTCGACGTCCGGTTTTCAATGAGAATGGTGGACAACTCCGCTTTTCAACGAAAAACTTTTGGGCATATCCGGTTATGAAATATAACAGATTCTTTGAATTGAATATAAATGTGTCTTTTATTATCAATTTCATAATCCTACATAATCTCTTCCATGTCAGGCTCACAACAATCGCATTCAATGTCATCATTGTCATCACTGTGGTTTTCTGTTTCTAATTTTTCATCCAGCCCGCCATGAGCAAGTCCGTTTCTGCTTGAAAAGGCAGTTTTTAACTGATTTTAAGGCATTTAGAGCCGGATTTGATACAATTAATTTTGGGAGTTCATAAAGGTGTGTTTGAAGAACACGAAATAAAAACAAATTTGACGTCATGTGGACAAGTTTGGTTTCGTTCGCCAGCTTCTCAAATATGAACAAACACTGTCGAGTAAGATGAACGTGAAGTATGGGGTGCCACAGGGCTCTGTGCTTGGCCCAATATTGTTTATTTTATACATTGATGAGATCATAAAATGTTTAGAAAAGGATAGGGGTCATTGTAAAGTATTTGCAGATGACATGATTATACTATGCACAGTGCTGACGTTACTGACATAGAAAATAGACCGAATAGCAATCTCGAAGAAATACCAGGTGTAGAAGTATGAAACCGGAATTTCTCTATAGATGGTGCTAGCCATCAGTTTAGCGACTGTAAGACCGCTTCTGCAGCACCATCATCTTCCTCTTACAGCTGAAAAAGATTTTCAACAGACAACCCAAGTTCCCTACACCGGTATATTTTTCTATAACCTTAAACATGTCGAGTTTTGTGCCTACACACTACGATTTCCGGACAGCATTGGTTTTCTGTTATAATTTGAAAAAAACTGCTGCAGAATCGCATCGAATGCTTGTTAAAGCTTACGGTGAGCATGCTCTTGGTAAAACACAGTGTTTCGAGTGGTTCAATAATTCGAAAGTGGTAATTTTGACGTGAGAAACGAAGAGCGTGGGAAACCACCGAAAATGTTCGCAGCCAACGAATTGCAAGCCTTATTGGAGGAAGATGATACTCAAAGTCAACAAGAACTTGCGGACCAATTGAATGTGACGCAGAAACCCGTTTTCCTTCGTTTGAAAGCCATGGGAAAGATTCAGAAAGTGGGGAAATGGCTTTTGCATGAACTGAATGAAAGACATCAAGAAAATTGAAAAACCACTTGTGAGATGCTGCTCGACAGTTACAAATGAAAGTCCTTTCTCCATCGAATCGTGACAGGTGATGAAAAATGGATATATTTTGAGAATCCTAGGCGTCGGAAATCATGGGTGAATCCAGGCGAACCATCGACATCCACTGCAAGATCCCTTTGACCCTTTGCACCCACTGCACCCTTTGAAAAGAAGACAATGCTCTGGGTTTGGTGGGATCAGAACGGTGTAATCTATTATGAGCTGCTAAAACTTGATGAAATCGTTAAGACTGATCCCTACCAATAGCAAATGATTGATTTAAATCGAGCATTGCGTGAAAAACGACCGGAATATGGAAAAAGGCAACGCAGTCATTTTGCTCCATGGTAATGCTCCATCACACACAGCAAAACGGGTCAGGGAAACGATCGAGACGTTCAGTTGGGAAATACTAGCGCATCCGCCTGCCTCTCCAGACTTGGCTGCGTCCGATTATCATCTATTCGCATCAATGGGACACGCTCTCGCTAAACAATGCTTCAATTCGTATGAAAATGTACGAAAATGGCTCGACAACTGGTTCGCTTCAAAAGAAGAACTGTTTTTTTTGCGCGGCATTCATAAACTCCCGGAGAGGTGGGGAAAATGCATAAATAGCAATGGAGATTATTTCGAATGAAATATTTTTTATCATTTTCGAACAGACGTGTAATTTTTACAAAAAATTCCGGTTTCATACTTCTACACCTGGTAAAGTAATGCATCAAACGTAATTCGCTCAATATTAATAGTGGTAAGACTGTGTCCATGCCCATACACGATCCACGGAAACAAAATGCCAGAGGGCGACGTTATATAAAAATAGGAGACACAACAATACGCGAAGTAACGGAATGAAATACCTTAGTATAATGGTAGACGACAATCTACAGTTTTATAAACGTGGTTGGGATGTTGTAAAAAAAGTTGCAAGGAAAGTCTGCTTCCTCAACCAATGTGGAAATGGTCATCGCATTACAGCAGGATAATAATATACCGAATTATAGTACGGCCGCATTACGATTATTGTAGCTCGATATAAATAAACTCTAATGAACATTGTATGGAAATGCTATCAAAGGAACCAAAACAGACGAATGCGTGTAATACTAGGAGTTAAGGCAGTCGTCTGGTGTGGAGGCCTGAAAACGGTGGTTTCTGGCGTTTTTTTTTTATAAGGAAATAAATCTTTTCGAAAGTGTTATTGTACTTTAATACACATTTGAAAAGTATAATTTTTTTTTTAACTAATTGTCGCATAATGGCGGAGTATTAAATTGACCATAGAAGTGCTTCGCAGTTGGAGTCTCGTACTGGCGGGAAAAATGGTGTGCTTAATTCTTGTCTGGAATGCAAAAACCACAATTATTTAAAATTGACATATAGTTTTATGGTCGGTGAACTAAACAAACCAGAAAAAACCGCGAAACCATATTAATTTTCGAGCTTGAACAAAAAATGACGATTTTTACAATTTTTTTCTTTCTTCGTGCAATAAAAGTAGTATAAAATTACTTTTTATTAATGTTTTCAGTTCATTTATTCAATTAGTTATTTTGCTATCACGCCTGCCGATTTGAAAGAATCACGAAAACGAAATCACGAGTGTTTGTTTTCGTGTTAAGTTTTTGGACCGGAAAATATTAATTATTGGTAACTTACAGGAATCTAGTGCTAATCAGTTATATCAAGCGTTCGCACATTTTCTCGACGTTTACCTGTTCTCGGGTCTGTGTATTCGAAAATACTTCGACTTCACTTCTAGGTCTTCAGGAACATGTTCTCTAATAGTTAAACCATCGTTTAAAGGGGAAAAATCGATTTCTTTACCCTCGACAGCAGACGATTGCCTTGATGTATATACCCCGATAAAAGTGATGCTGAAAACGCTTGGATTTACGAGAGTGAAAAAAAGAATATTTTATAATGTATGCATGCTGTTGTACAAGATGAAGAATGGGCTGTGTCCTAATTATTTATTACAGGAGCTAATACGAGTGTGTGTGCGAAATACGCACAATACGCTAAACCGGAGTGAAGTAGGCACCAGAGTGGCGCGAACAAGAAATGCAGACAAAACCGTAGCATAGCGAGAGTTCAAAATGTCGAATGAGTTGTCGGGACCCTCGAAAGCGAAGAGTTAAAAGTTTAAGGAGGAACGATCACTTCCACGGGGTCAAAAAAAGTCTAAATTAATTTTACCCACAGAGCAGATTGATGGTTACTTATGTTGATTATTCGTATTGTCGCTTATAGTGTGGCAAATGTTGTGGTAAATGATGCATTCCTCGGCGGAATTAACACGATAGGCAGAATATTATTGTACATATTATTGATACGTGATAAATGATACAACTCCCTAAATTGTTGTTTGCATATTTTGTGGCGGCTTCTATTCAAATTAATTTCAAAACAAAGCTGGATTATGTTCGCCAAACGCATGAGCTGTTACTCACGACGCTGCTGAGTCTGTGGGTGCTATTTCGTCGTTCTGACCATTTTCAACCGGAAATTGAAACTTTCTTGTAACGTAGTGCTTTAACTACACGGTGAAGATTGATTTTCTTTTTTTTTACACTATCTATTATATCTAATCTATCGAATATGAGTTTTCCAACGGGTTCAGTTGGATACGTGAGCAGAAAAACCACGATCACTGCACTTCCGGTTGACCATCTCCATAAGACGATGTGTTTCGGTAACTCAAAGTGCTCGACTTTGCAGTTTTATTGCGAAAAAACTAAACGGTCAATATTGCTAAAAATGTTGGCAATAGGCGCAAAAAGTATTCGTCAAAATCATATAAAAATTTCAAATCCGAAAGTTGGATTCGTAGTAATGATCGTAGCTCCTTAAAATGAGCCCAAGGAGAGTAGCGTAAAGATGAGTCGACGAACGGAGGTGAAGGATGTATAGATGTAGGAAGGGAGCGAAATAGCGATAAGCAATGTACATGGAACACAAAGTAGCTTCGGCTAAATAAATTTAATTCATTTTCTTCCTCCCTCTCCCTCGCCGATCCTTCTCGCCTCTGCTCCCTGCTACAAGCATTCGCTGTTAACAGTTATTACGTCTTGCCGCGCCCGACTAATGTAACGCCGCGCTACCACTTGCCGAGCTACAAAAGGGCCTTACTCGTTTAGGAACTCGTGAGAAAGGTTCGAATGTACGTCCTTACGTGCGCGCGCTTCGCGGACGCATTTAGTCACAGTGAGCGAGCATAGCTCGAGCTGCGGCGGCGAGAACGTTACAACGATAATATATGCCCGCGTTTTCGCGAAAGAGCGCCTCTTTTTCTCTCCGCGTTGTACGCACCGGGCGATCGTTCTGTAATGCGGGCCCCGTGAGAGCTCACGCGCGAGCGTTATTGTGTGTGGTCCCCGATTATACGTATACACATATGCAGCTGTATTGCGCCTGTACAGAGAATTTCAGAAGAAGCCAACATTTTTATAATTCACTTTTCAAATCAATTACGAATTAAACTTATCAATTTCAAAAAATTGAAAATGAATAAAAGGAACAAATGGTATGTCTTAGGTTTTTTGCTCAGTTCAAAAAAGAAACGTTAGTTTTTATAACGATGACGCTCTTGTGCCAAATTCGTCATAGTTTCTTCGATACCTCCAGCAACGTTTTTTTTCTTCAGATTGTCTTTTTATTTTACAATTTCCGGTAAATATTGCGCTTTGGTATCATTAGGGAGAAAATCCCTTCGTGTGCAATACGCCACTTTAGTAGCGGAAATAAACGAAGTATTGTTCATTGCTGAAAAAATGCTTGCTGAATTTTCGTACCAATTGGAAAATGGGAAATTAGGGGGGAAAATGCTTCACATGCGTATGGTGAGCGTCGAGAGCCCTGAATGTTCGCGGTGGAAAGGCCTGTACGGTGAGTTCGTTGAAACACGCACACGTATAATACGCGATAAGCTCAATATGCTGACCCAAAGTTTCTTTCTCTCTGTCTTTTATCTCACCTCGTTACTTCGGCTTAAGTGCTGTGAATGCTTGAAATATCACCGTAGCTTCCGTTATTTCGTATAGTAAAACTCCGCCTGCCCTTCCTTCTGTTCAGACGAGCCGCGCCGAAAACAGTTGCTCTCTACACTGCGGTTCTGCTTCCATAGCGTGGGTTGGCGAGGTGAAAAAGACTCTTTACGATCCACCCGTGGGCGCATTAATACGTGAAATTCATCGGCGGCCAGCCTTGATCTTTCGCCAATCTGTATTGATAGGCGACAAACCCGAGGTCTGGCCGAAAATTCTCAATGCATGAGCGGCGCAAATGTGCCTGCGAGCAAACAGGGGCCCATGGAGATGACGGGGAGGCGAAGGAGAGCTCGTTGAAATAAGCGTGAATTTGGATTTTGGAGAATTGATCGACCATTAAGCGAGTGCTCAATATTAAGCATTGACTGTCGAGCCAGCCATCAGGTATCGATCATCGTCAATGAGCTATCGACCATTCACCATCGAGTAGTCGTCCGCTATTGGCCATCAATCAGTTATCAGCTATTAGTTGTCGACAAACTATCAACCATTGACCATCAACCAATCGTCAACGTCAGACATCAACCATTCATCAGCCATTGACCATCAACCACTGAGTCCCAACCAACGCAAGAAAATTCTAACCATCCGCCCATCCCATTCGCACAAACGTCCCGCGACATGGCGACGTTTTCACCGGAAGTACTCACAAGTCTGGGCATTTAATTTGGCCCTCCGAGACATGGAGCAAAATGGTTACAGACGGCCTCATTTCACGACCAGATGAATCGTTTAAAATAAAGCACATAGACCCACGCACACACAAGCGTGCATGCCGAAAAAAAGGAAGTTGGTACGAACTGTCACGGTATCGCGTCCCGTGTACATCAGCGAGGACGAAACGATCAACGAGAGAATTAGTCGCGTCTATACGCGGTGAGCGTAGGTAGAGGAAGGATAATAGGCAGATATAGAGACGGGTTGAGCATAGGCGAGGAAGGAAAGAGTAACGAGAGAGACGTTGACGGGCCAATTAGATCCTAAACGCCGTAATAATTCCCTTTCACCAATATCTCGTCCTCGCCCCCTACAGTCTACCCCCTCTCGCTCTGTCTCTTTCTCGCTCTAGCTCTCGTTCCGTCTCGTGATTTAGGCCAGCCACGTGAATGCGCTCACGAAGAGACGAAAGGGATGTACAAGCGGTTCATCCCCTTTTTCGTTCTCGATCGGCCTGACTCGAAATCGGGGGCGCGATACCCTTCCTCGTTTAACTTCTCGCTAATGATATAGCCTTTTCTCTTTAATAGAACTACCGCGACGAAACCTGTAATTTTCAGCATGTGATCGATGAGAGAGGGGGGCGGGGAGGAGAAAGAGAGAGGGAAAATCATTTCACCCTTTGACGAACAAAAGGGCTTGACCCCCGTACCTTCACGCGCCCCATCCTTTATAGTTCAGCCCCACCAAGTCGAGCATCGCGACACATTAAATGTACAAATATATCCAGGGGTACCGGAAAAATATAATCGATACCACTCGCCTCACTGCCTCTTGGCACTGCAGGTACATAGATCGTTAACTCTGTACGCCTGTATACACAGGTATATTTATCAATTATACACGTAAAAGGTGGCCTCGACATGTTATACCGTACACGCGAACTCTCGACACTAAAAAACTTTTGGAAATCGAGTGATAAATGTGTTTCTGTGCTGTGCAGGTTTATGGGGAAATTTAAATCCATTTCAGGGCAATTTTTTCTAAGTGCCCATTCATCCATCAAGTCGCCCGCACGGTCGCGAATCAAATGTTGTAGTACAAAGATCCTGCGGAGAAAAAAGTGCTCAAGGTCACTATATTATGAATGTATAAGACTCGTGCATTGTAAATATATATTGGTTTAATTGAATATCTTCGAGTTATCAATCAATGGAACGCAACATATAAATATTAAAATCTTCAATACAAATATAAAATCGATTTGAAAAAATTGAAGTAATAGATAACTTATATGTACAGGGTGTCCCAGGTCAACCGCCCGTTCTTCTGAGTTCTGAATACATGCCATCATTCTGAATGAAAGAGTCCTTTGTCATTTTGGCGTCTGACGAACCGTTATGAAATTACAGTGCAATCTTGCCGCACTGACAGCAAGCCCGCTATGGCTGTTGCGGGGTAACGGTTCGTTGGACACCGAAGTGACTAGGGGCTTTTTAATTCAGAATGACAAAATGAACACAGAGCGATATTGAAAAATAGCTTTTTTTCATACCGTCAAAATTTATAGAAAATTGACAGTATCAAAAATTGGCTTGTAACTTTTTTCTTACTCGCTTAATAAATATTAATTTAATGAATAAAGAAAAGTTTGTAAAGTTTCGAAGATAAAAGTATTTTCCAAATAAAAACTTTCACGCGAAAACAAACAAAAAAATTCTCGTGGAATTTTATAGAGGCAAATGATCGATTTTGGTTCAAATTAAAACGAATGCAATCATGATTGTTGTAATTTAATGATTACAATAATCATAGTGTCAACAGATAACATTCAAATTGCGGTTTTCTAATAAAAAATTGTGTGGACACTAACGTAAAAGAACATGAACGTTTTGTCCATTTTCAATTTGACATTTGATTATTCTCAGCATACCCCCAATTGGTTTCAGGAAGCCAAATGGAAAAATAAATGGACACAAAAGATATCAAGGAAAAATTTGGTTAAGCCGAATTTTTGGGTCTTTTTTTAATGTGCGATTATAATTGTAGATGATAATAGGAGTTATTATTGTCATTGAACTCTATTAAAATACTGACGTAGGAATTGTAAAATATAAAATGTAAAAAAAGATTCTCTACCATCGGTATTTGATTCACGGACTTTCAGCGTATTATCCCCTTTCAAGTTTCAAGCATACCTCTGTACAAGAGCGGGCGAGAAAGAGTATCAACACTTATGCATAGGCGTGAGGGAGACAACAAAATAGGGGCGGTCAGCTGAGGTTTTGAATGTGTGCGACACACCGATACCGCGCCGCGCACTCTGCAGTCGAAAAGCGGAACTACTTTTTCTGTTGCGAATGCTAACACGGGCCCTGTTGTTCCACATAAATCTATGATCCCTGGTAAGACCGTTGTGTACCGTGATTTTGACAGCGTAGCCCCTAAGTAGGGTTAGAGTGTGCACATCAATTTTAAAAGCAATAGAAGTACTGAGAAAAAACAAGTGGCCGTTTGTAGAGCCTAATGAGTTACAGTGATTTTGACAGCTCTAACCACTAAACATGGTTGGAGCGTCTATAAGTGAAGAAATAAAACAAACGGCCCTTCTTAGGGCTTAAAATCATTTCACGAAATTCCTCCACGTCCAAATGCAAACCTCGAAAAGGTCTTTGAAATTGTGACTAGGGCGACAAGCAGTACGCCGAGCTCGTCTACGTGGAATCCTCTTGCAACGATTACAGGCTCGAAAAGATGCATATTTTCAGGCACTGGAATATGTCATACTTTGCATTGGAGAGAACAAAATACCAAAAATATAGAATTCTCCTAATACAGATTCGGAAAGATGGCTATTTTCAGGCACTGAAAAGTCAGAAATATAAAATTTTCCCTGCTCAAGGACAATGAAAAATGTATATCCGTAGGTATCGAGAGGCTGGGATTATCAATTGGCCTCGCATGAAGGGTAACGGATGGAAAACATCTTTAAACATTGATAATGTGAATCTCTCCGTTCGCTCCATTGTAAACAACTGTTAGATATCGCGAGGCCACAAATATAAATTTGTCTTGTAGGGAACATGATAGATAAAATTTGATAAAAAATACACCACTTTGGCTACTATTTACGAAGCCAAAATTCTTCCCAAAACAGTCAACTAATACTTTACGATAAATAGAACAGGAAGCCAAAAATGTGAAATTCTCTTTTATTGAGGTATTTAACAATTCATATTTTCATGTACTGAGAAGTCAGAAATACGAATTTTTCATTGTTAAAATAAAAATTTTAAGAAGAATATTGTAGAGCTGAAAATATGGATTTGTTTTCTCGATAACGGACAACGAAATTCATGTTCTCGAGCATCGCTGAGCCAAACAAGAATTTTCTTGCTTGATTGCAGACAACGAGAAAAATGCATACCTTAAGGTATTAAAGGGCCACAGATTTGTCTTGCATCAAAACGTTGCAATGAAAAGTTCTTAGGGCTTCGGCTATGGCCAGGCCAACAATGTGTATGCCTCGCAAGTTAACCAGATCTTAAAGATACATTTTCGGTTACTGCAATTTATATGAAGACAATCAAATAATACTTTACGCTAAACAGAGAAGAAAGCTAAGAATGTAGAATTCAATTGTATTGAACATAGGTGACGAAATATGTATATTTCCAGGTACTGAAAAGTCAGAAATATGAACTTGACATTGCTCCAAGACAAGGTAAAATGTATACCAGAAGGTATCAGGAAGCTGAAAATATGTATTTGCCTCGGATCAAGCGCAGGAAGTGAAAAATATCTTTGTGCATTGTGAAGCTAAGCCTATGGATTCATTAGCTCAATTATCAAAATGCCAAACCGTAAATTATTCGCAAATCAATCAGACAAAACATATCCATCTTTGGGTACTGCGACCCCGAAATTTGTTCCAAGACAATGAAAAATTGATACTTTCTTCATCGCCCTGAAGTGGGATCAACAAAGTACACCATCCATGTAAACCCAATATATAAGTATCTTAGAAATATACATCACACCGGCTGGAATTTATGGTTATCAAATTAATAAAAGTTAAACTATTTTTTAAATAAAAAAAATTTGAAAAAGTTTTCATGATTCCAACATCTTACTCATATCGTGGAGGCCATTTTTAAGGTTTCTACGAGCTCAAAAATCTTGAAACACTGTTCCCTGCTAAATATGAATTTGAAACTATCCGCAAGGTACGGATCAAATCAGTGACGTACCTACAGACCATACGATACTCGAAATCTTATTTTATGTGCATAATTTGAAAAGAAAAGTATAAACTTTCTACTCTATCACACAACTATTAAACGTTGCATGAAATATATTTCGTCGCATAGACTTTGGTATAATGGTTAGAGTATCCGTCTCTAAGCCACAGCATCGCATGTTTAAGGTTCGAATTAAGATGCCATTAGATAGCTGTTGGAAAAAGAAATATCGCGGTATTAGTTCTGACATTTATGGCGCCATAGTCGATGTTTTGTCCAAGAACCGTCGAATATGTATCAACAATGGTTATAACGTACCTCTGACACGGTGACGTGAATTTGGTGAATCGACGTACCCCCCAATAACACTATATGAAGGATTCTCCGTCAATTCGACCACTTTTTTTCGGCCATCTCAGATCTGCCCCATAATCGGTTATATCAAAGTACTACTAAAAGGCATTCTATGTGAATTTTTTCAGATTTTTTAAGTCAACATTTTAGAAAATGCCGTTCTTTTCCAAATAAATATATCTCGGAAACTAGAAGTAATTGAAAAAAATGTCTACATAAAAGTTGTAGTTTTGTGTTAACTGTCGAGCGGACGAATTGAAATAATTTTTACGTTCGGTAACGCTGATTTTTTACCAAAAGAGGGGGACATTATTTTTTTGTTCAAAAACGGCCATTTTTTTTGGCGGAAAAAATTACAGAGTCTTCCAGTATATGTGGGGATATCGCAAAAAAATCGTCAGAGTGGCACAGTGCGAGGTTCCGATATAAAAAAAATCATTTGTGTGGTTTCATTTTTTTTTTGTGAAAAATCAGCGTTACTGGACCGTAAAAATTATTTCAAGTCATGCGCTCGAAAGCTAACAAAACTACAACTTTTATGCATAGACATTTTTTTTCAGTTACTTCTAGTTTCCGAGATATATTCTTTTGGAAAAAACGGCATTTTCTAAAATGTTGAATTAAAAAATCTAAAAAAATTCATATAGGATGCCTTTCAGTAGTACTTTGATACAACCAATTATGGGGCAGATCTGAGATGGTCGAAAAAAGGGGCTGAATTGACGGAGAATCCCTCATATATATATATCAAGGTAACCCTCTCAGAATCACACTAGCCCAAGAGGCACAGCAGCAAATTCCATTATCAATAACTCTGACAGTTGATGCGACGGTACAATTCAAAATTATATATATAGACACACACGCGCCCGCACGCACGCACATTCATACAGGGTGGACCATTTAGCATGACCACCCCAGATATCTTCGTTGCCTATACAGTGGTGAAAACAAATCCAAACAAACCCAACAAACCCAAAGAAAACCTGAACCAACCCCACCAAACCCAAAATATTTTGGTGCAAAATCAGTTCAAGGTCATCATATCATAGGTCGTTGGATTCGTCTGAATATCAGATACGTCTTAATAAAAAAAAAACATGTTCCCATTTGAAAGAGCCATTGTTGACCTTGAGAACGTAAAAACTATGACCTCGTCAAAAATGAATTTTTCACCACTGTATCCGCCCTTCGAAATCAATCAGATTACCTCCTGAAATTTTTTTCGTCACTCTAAAGGCAACGGAGATATTTAGGGTGGCACCGTTAAATGGTTTACCCTGTATTTTGGGTTGGCAAATAAGGTCGTTCGGCTTATGTCCGTTATTCCACTCTAAAAAACTGACTGAACTTATTTGCCAATTCGATATATTGTCGCAAAACTTCTCTCTGCAGGCGGGAGGAACGGAAAATTCTGTATCTTTGCGAGCTTTTTTTCTTAACATGCACGCCAAGTCGTGGCAAACCATTTCCAGTGTACTTGTGCGGTACGTACGTTGTACTTTTCGATATTGGTGATACCAATTTTTTCTTATTACAGGAATATGATTTTTTTCGATAAGATAAAATATTATTCCTAAGGTTTAAAGATGTTGTTTACGACATTTCTAGAAAATTCGCTTGCCTATTTTATAAAAAGTTATTATACTTTTTTTTGTACATTTGAATAGAAACATATAATACAACCATTGTTTAAATAAAAGTAAGAAATATTTTGAGATAAATCAGCATTCTTAATATATAAGACAAGCGATGTTTTCGGGGGATTTTTTTTTATTCTCAGCGTTCTTTTTTCCTTTTTCAAATTTTTTAAAAGGGCCTTGTATACTTTACTCTGGACTTCGTTCAGTCAAACTTTAACTATTCTTTTCAAGTTTGTACAATTCATATGGTTGACATTAACATTTGTCAAGTACAATTGGTTAGCAGACCTTATGAAAAGTGACTATTCGAAAAAATGATGGTAATGTTTATAAACATGCGCGGTCTTACATACACGTCTGGAAACTTGTAGGGTGGTGAGTGACTGAAATCCTGGAGCAAACGGCAGTTCTCGCTTCTCCCATCCGAAGCGCTGCTACGTGAAAGTAAACCAATCAAATGCAGGTCCGAACAGCTGTGCAGTGAAGGAGAATGGTCGAAATTTTCTGGATATCTGTAAAAGTAAAAAAAAGAACAAGTATTTTAAAAAATCCCCTGAAAAACATTGTCGCTTGTTTTACCTTAGAAAAACATTCTGTTTTACCTTATAATTAATTTTTCACTTTAATTCAAGCAATGGTTGTAATCGATTTTTTAAATTAATCAAATGTAAAGAAGTGAGATAACATTTGTTAAACTAGCTAAGCCAGTTCACTAAAAATGTCGTACACAAAATTGTTACACCGTAGGAATAATATTTTATTTTCATTGAAAAAAATCATATTACTATTTATTATAACATCAAATCAATATCATTATTATATAACAGTACAACGTATGTACCACGCAAATACACTGGGAATGCTGTGCAACGATTTGGCGTGCATGGTTCAGAAAAAAGCTTGGGAAGACAAAGTTCCTACCGCCTGGAAAAATTACTATTGCGACAGTATATATGCATATATATAGATATATATTATTGTGAATTTGAAGCGTCGCATCAACTGTTGGGTTTATTAACAAAGAGATCTACTGTCTCTTACGCTAGCGTGATTCGGATAGGGTAACGTTGATATAGGTATCGGAGATATATATTTTTTCGCTACGAAGACGTATGGTGTAGGTCTAGGAGTCTATCACTGATTCGAACCCTAATTTGCAAAATCATAAATTTGATATCCATTTGCCGACAAATTAAGGGTATCAAACGGTTATGTGAGAGAATTGAAGGTAATATTACTTCTTTGGAACCCGACCGTGCAAAATACACTTCTCAAAATTTCATTTTCTAGCACGATCAAATTGTGACGATCTATACAGGGTGTCCCAGGTCAACCGCCCAATCTCTGAATTCTGAATAAGGTACTTGCGGGTAATAAGGCCTAGCGAACGAAAATCGTATTTCGAATCAGCGCGGTCCCTCAAGGCTATACACGCAGGTGCATAACGCACACAGATGCTGCTATAAGCTAGTGCATGCGCGATAACCCGCCCCTCGCTGCCAGTATCGCATCATACATTGTAAGGGACCGCCGTGCGAATAATAAAAATCGTTCCCGCTCAATCGTATGTATTTATTATAATATTACACTTACCAGGTGTAGAAGTATGAAACCGGATTTTTTTGTAAAAATTACACGTCTGTTATTCGAAAATGATAAAAACGAATGGAGACGGCTTTTTGTGTCATATTCACTTGATCTGCGAGTTCTTGTTGACTCTGAGTATCATCTTCATCCAATAAGGCTTGCAGTTCGTTGTCTGTGAACTTTTTTGGTGGTTTCCCACGCTCTTCGTTTCTCACATCAAAATCACCACGTTTAAATTTTTTGGACCACTCGGAACACTGTGTTTTACCATGAGCATGTTCGCCGTAAGCTTCGACAAGCATTCGATGCGATTCTGCAGCAGTTTTCTTCCAATGGGAACAGAAAATCAATGCTGTCCGCAAATCGTAGTTCTCAGGCAGAAAACTCGACATGTTTAAGGTTATAGAAAAATATGCTGGTGTAGGGAACTTGGGTTGTTGTGTGTTGAAAATCTTCGTCAGCTGATACAGGGAGATGATGGTGCTGCAGAAGCGGTCTTACGGTCCCTATAATGATGGCCAGCATCATCTATAGGGAAATTCTGGTTTCATACTTCTACACCTGGTAGCTATATAAATTTGCTGTCCATTTCTCTATTATTTCATGTTTCTTTGATCTTAAATATTTCAATGAGCTATCGTGGTCTAAATATTTTTTATTTTGATTTTTCTACAGACGTAATCGACGGGTATTAAGCCCTGCCAAACTTACCCATGGGCCTTAATATCCTGTCTCTTCTAGCAATAAGGTTGGTTGTTTTTAAATCAATCATTCATTACTTTTAAGGTGCTACAAATGTTACTAAGGTGTGAATTTGGTTCATAATTGATTAATCTCCATTTTTCGTGTCTACGGGAAACTTTTACCGCATGTTTCACGGTAGTTCGAGTTCGGACGATGATGAAGACAATGTGCCGCTCTCTCGACTCACAGCGGCATTTAGTCAACTTATGCCCTCACCGGTTAAAGTAACAGAAAAAAACTACGTTTAGGCGAAAAGCCATATATTACAGAGGAACTCTGGTCACGAAAGCTCCGTTCAATAAAAATAATGAAGATAAGGAAAAAATACTAAGGCCTCCATCACCAAAGGCAACCGTGGTTTACGAAAGCAAGCGTGTTGGTACTGTCATGGCTGTGAAGAGGACAGGACAGCTGGCACGAAATAGTACACAAAGTGCAGAAAGTGGTACCATGAGGAGTGCGTCGGTTTGTCGCTTGAAGATTCCGCTGACTCTAGGTGCCCTGATGTATGTTAAATGTGCGAGTGTATAGTTTATATGCGTTTGTAAAACATAATTTGTGGGTATATATGATTGTTGATTGAAAATACCAAATGTGTAACATGCAGATTAATCATTTAAGTACGTTAAAGCTGTAGGCCTTATTATCCTACGATAGTCAAATAAGGCCTATTGGCGAGGTTTTTAAAAATATTTAATTTTATTTTTGTTTATGGTGGACGTTGCCATTCGCTTTGCTAGGTCTTATTACCCGCAAGTATCTAACATGCCATCATTCTGAACAAAAAAGTCCTCTGCCATTGTGGCGTCTGACTAATTTTGTGATTATCAAGGATTTTATTTTTTGAATATCGCTCTGTATTCATTGTGCCATTCTGAATTGAAAAATCCTGAGTCACTTCGGGGTCCAATGAACCGTTGCTTTGCTATAGCTATAGCGGGCTTCATATCAGCGCCAGACGACTGCACTGTAATTTGGTAACGGTTCGTCAGACGCCAAATTGGCCAAGGACTTTTTTCGTTCAGAATATAATAGTAAACTGGCTTGGCTAGTTCAAAAAATCTTATCTCAATTTTTTCACATTCAACTAATTTAAAAAGTAAATTAAAACCATTGCTTGAATTAAAGTAAAACATGATTATAAGGTAAATCACAACGTTTCCATAGGGTAAACCAAGTGATAATGTTTTTGAGAGGATTTTTTATTGTCAGGGGTTTACTTTTTACTTTTTTTAAGTTATCAAAAGGGATTTCATATCTTTTTGAAAGGGTAGAATCATTATTTCCTTTAGCTTTAGTCCAAAGAGAAGTGCATTTCGAATTCACTGTTGATTGTTTGCAATTACTGTAAGTGACAAATTGAATTGGGCAACAATTCAATTAAACAATTACTGCTGAATTTAATGTTAAGTGTTTTTAGTTACTGTAAGACAAATATAAATTTTCGCTTTTCGACCAAATACAATCAACATTTTACATCTTTAGAGACTGTGAAGCCAAAAACATAGACTTCTTCGCAGCCATCGGAGACTTCGAAAAATGTATATTTCTCCATATACAGGAGCCAATTGGACTTTTCTCACATCATCTAGACTCTTTTAATTGTCTTTGATTGATGTGAGAAAAATTCAGAGCCTGGCTCCTCAATATCTCTAAATTTGAGGTTTTTAGTGTATCCGAACGCTGCGAATATATACATAATTTTTGTGTCGCAGACTCTAAAGATATAAAATGCTGATTGTTTTTAATCACTATAAGACGAATAAGTATTTTTACCTTTTAACTCAAAACAATCAACATTTTATATTTTTAAAGACTGAAGCCAAAACCAATACTCCGATCGCATTTCTGCGCAACGATCGGAGACTGAACAATTTTTATTTCTCGGTATACAGGAGGTATACTGAGAAATATATTAATATACATAATCAAGATAAGAGGTAAACTTTTCGGATTGCCTTCAGTTGATGTGACAAACATTTACAGAGTGACTCCTCGATATCTAGAAATTTGTGGTTTTCAGTGTCTCCGATCGCTGCGAAGAAATCGATCTTTTTAGCAAAAGAGCGAGTTTCGAGCGAGAGATGTTTCCTTTCTTTTTTCCAAAATATCAGCCATCGAAAAGAATGCTGGTAACCTGCAAATGAGCTTTCTATTTGCACCTTGAGAAACCCTCATAATTTTTTTCCTTTCGATGCCTGAAGCGCTCAGAATTGTTCAAATTGATATATGGGCCTCGCGATATCCAAAGTTACAGATTTTTTTCCGTGATCAAGCAAACAAATTCGTATTTGACGTCGCACTATCCGCAGATTTTTTTCACTCGCTGCGTTCGACGCGAGGGCAATCGATATTTTTAGCCTTCGATATCTATGAGTATATCATTTTCGTTGTGTTTAAGCGATGAAAACTTTATTTTTATTGCAAACACTTTTTGTTACTTGGAAATGAGTTTCAGTTTTTCAAGCAGTACTTGAAAGAGACTTTTCATACGTGAAAATATGGATTATTTTCTTAGCTATGTTCAATGGAAGACGATTCCATGTTTTCAACGTTTTATTCTTTCTTGGGTTCCACAGGTACGTACAAACCTATTTTAAATAATATAATGTATCAATAATTTCCAAATTTAGTAATCAGTAGTGGTTAATTAATATATTTATAAAGCATGTATTTATTGATAATTCCCACAGTTTTCATTATCAATATCTGTGTACGTAAAATTCAAGGTCGATTTTACACGAAACTAACCTTGTTTTAGGATCGATAGAAAAAAACATTTGTTATTAAAAATTATATAGAATATGAGGAAATAACTTTTAGTCAATGAATTCTACATTTTTTCGTATTATATAGCTTATTCTTTATTCGGCTAATTGTAAATTTAACAATTATACTCTAAAAATCCCTACTGCATTATACGAAAACCGAAACTTCAAGTACGACTGCCCCGTCGATTTTCCCAGCCGCTCTATTCATATATCCTCGCACACCTACCCACACGCACGCATAAAAGGAAGCTGCGAGATCGAAGGAAAAAAAACCGAACGATCAGCCAAGTTAAGAGTGCCAGGGCGAAGTCACGCAAAGCAGGGACAAACGCAGGGCCAACGTTAAAAAAAAGGGGAAGAAACAAAGATGAGAAAAGGAGCGTTGCGGAAAGGTGAGATGTGAGGTCGCGGGTTATATTCTCACCTGCGCGTGGTATTCATTCTGTGTAGGTACGCCGCGCCGCGCGCGGCATTATAATTCTCTCGTCGTCCTAAGGACCAACCGTAGAGGGAAACCCTTGAAACAAACACCGGCGGCTTATCCGTAAGATCGCCAAGGAGAACGCCCACGGATCGCGGTACACGCGATGATGCTTCTGTCTCTCTCGCATGGATGTTGACGCGTAGCGTCGCAGCTGAAAAATCATTCCGCTATTGTACGAACCTTCAAAATATTTCACACTGTCGAAAAATAAGTCACGTGCATCGAAATTTATGTCATTTTCGAAATGTCCAATTCCAATAACTCTTGGCATTTTAAATTTATACAATTAATTCTGTTTCCGTTGGTTTGCTTTACAAAATGATCTATTTTTCAAGCAATTGAAAGGTTTACGGTCCTATTAAGAGTAAATAACGGCACTGCCGAAAGTCATGATTGAGTTAAAGTTTTTTTTTTCAATTGGACTTTGCACGCTTTTGGATATATGTACATACAAGAATTATAAAAAACAAATTTTTTTTCTTCAAATTTTGCTTGGGGAAAGTGAGCAATTAACGGACGTCTCGTATGGAAAGATGTCAACTGTCCGCGGTAAAATTGCGCGCGAATTTTAAATTCAAAACTTGAACGTGCAGAAATTTTGCTGTCTGGCAGTTTTTAAATCGTGGCGTAACGCAAACCTTAGCATCCCCCTTCCCCCACGTACGTAGGACCTTACCTTACGTAATATGCGTATACCCCCTTAACTCGTTGTATTGCCGCAGCCCCCATCCACCTATATCGGCGATTTAGACAATCAGTCGGTATTTTCTTTGTGGTCTCGTCAAAACGTCAAATTTTACGTACCAAAGCTCCATGAACATTACGCGTATATATGACTGAAATATGAATTATAAAAAATAGTCGTGCTACATTTTGAAACTGCTTTCTCGATAGGACTAACTTAATCAGCATCATATTTGCACACCGCGGGGATCGCCCGCGGCTTATAATTCTCTCTCTCTCTTCCCCCTCCTTCTTGCTCACCCTCGGCGTGTCGCTCCTTTCTCGGCTCATAGTGTTTATTGGCTCACGCGTTCGGTATATTAGGCACTATATATCCTTCCATCCCATGTGTCTAAATGATCGTTATTATATAACACTTTAATAATACGGCGTCTCATTCGTATATCTTCGTGTGTGTGTGTAATAAAAATGCGTTGGTTATTTTACAGCACACACGCGTATGCATATAGTAAATGTGTCGTTGTATATGTGTATGCGTCGCTCCTCTGTGAGAGGTAAAGCGCGCAGGGCGGGAGGGGGTTCCAAGGAACGTTTAATTGGATCAGTTTACAGCTTTTCAGAATGCTTCGTCTAACACTCTCTAAGAGGCGAAAAAGAGGCAGAGAGAAAGAGAGACAAAGAGCGCGAACGTCAATTCGTATACGACGCATGGCTCATCACAAGCTATCGTATATTTTAGATCGGCAAGACAAGGTATACCGGGTGTTCCATTTTAATCTTACACCTGATATATCTCGGAAAAAAACTGCTTCGATAAGTATTGAATGTAGTGAAACCTATAGAGGACGAAGGCCGACATTACATTTTTTTTATCCAAAATTTAAATTGGCGACGTTAAGATGTCCGACATGTGTAAAAACGTCATGTTTCCATTTTAAAAAGTATGTCGGCTATGTGAACGTCGACGGTTTGTATTTAGGACCAAAAAAGATTTTTTTAAAAACCTTTTTTGCACCCTAAAAGTTGTACTGTACTCAATACTTGATCGGAGCAGTATTTCTCAAGATAAATCAGGTGTAAGACTAAAATGGAAAATCTGGTGTACACCGCAGGGGGGCGGGGGAGTGAGGCACAAATACACGTGTTTACAATTAGTGTTTCAGCGCATGAGTAGTTTCAGAGACAAAACGAAATAATAAGATAATGATAAGATAATCATAATAATAAAACAATTAAAAAAATCAATAAATCACCGGAAAATAAACTGATGAATAAAGGGAAAGAAAAGTTATGGTTATTATTAATATCATTCGGTCAATTTGCGCAACTCTTACAGCAATAGTTTTGCCAGATTGTTTTTAAAAAGAGTTACGGAAGTGCACAGTCGCAACTGAACCGAGAAACTGTTCCGCAGTCAGCAACCTGTAATAGTGAATGCGGGCTCATAGTACGCTGTGTGGACAAAAACGTATGTGGCAGTCTACATCACTAGGCTGTTGTCGAGTGACAGTCGTTGGTTGTGACAGTGGTTTAAAAACGCAGTCTACATGGTAATGCGGTTCACGGGACGCTATGATTGTGTCCACGTAAGCCCCTAGACACAGCTTCGGACGTCGCTGTACCTTAAGCCACCCTAGGTGCAGGGTACAGTTTCGCTTCCCACGAGCACTTGGGGGAGCACGTCTAGTTTCAAATTGTTGATTACATGCGCAGTTCCCGCAATTATTGTTTGCGTCTCTAGGGCATCTCTAGGGCGTCTCTATAGCCATCTCTAGGGGTAATATAGCAGTTTCACACACAAGAAGCCCACCGATTTTAATGAAACAGAAACGAAAAATCATCTTATCCGAAGCAATGAAAAATCCACTACAGTGACATTGCAAAAAACAATTAAGTGGTGTACCACCGTAGAGATGCCTTTTTTCGAGGGGTGGTTTCACCCGTTAAAACCGTTTTTCCGCCGATAAAAAAATAGGCTTCGCTTACTTTTCGGTGCTTTATAACATATCCAAATTTTAACAAAATCGAAGGGTGTCACCTGAGGGATGTTCCTAGTTAGAGTTTGTTTTTTCAGCTTTTTTATTTTCTGTTCAACATCGGACCAAGGATATAAGTTTAAATCTTTTCTTTTTGGCCACCTAGAACAAATTAAATGATACCATCATGTTTAAAGGCACAAAAATACCAATATACCTTAAGGGTTCCTTCGTTTCCTGCTAGCACTGAAGCATTATTACGAAATCACACATATCTGTACAATGCCGATCAGAAAATAATCTCTAAAGAAAGTGCTGTCCCTTGACCACGATCAAGGTATAAGGGGTTTGGCAGGATCAAGGTGGAACACCCCCACCTGTTGACTCACACATAAAAATATTGAGGGTGTGTTTAGCTGAAATCAGCCTAATACGTCTTAAATGCTAATAAAGTGCCTCCCTAAAACAGTAAGTTGTGAGTAATTATGTAGCTAATAAGACAAGTTATGAAGAAAGCCGAAAAATAAAATAAAAATCTTACTTTTCGGCGCCAAAAATATCAAAATCGTCTCGCGTCGAAACGCCGAGGAGTGACAGTCTGCAACTAACTTTATGTTGATTTGCCTTCTCAAAGCGTCATCGCACCATAACCAAACATCCGTAAAAAGGGCGGAAACATTATAAAAAGTTGAGTTGCTCAAGGTACATAGGGTGTCAAGGTACAGCAGCTTCCCCTACCTGAATCTCTAAGCATTTTTCATTGCGCATGTTCGCTACAAGACAAATTCATATTTGCGGCCCCACTATATCTAAAAGTTGTTTGCCATCGAGCACAGGAAGAAATTCGCCTTAGCGATGCTTGAAGACGGTTTGCATCCATTGCGCTTAATGCGAGGCCAATCGATGATTCCAGCCTCCCGATTCCTGCAAGTCTCGCTTTCGGCCTTGTATTCTTTTCAGTACAAAGTATTATGTATACAAGCGCAATGAATGGCTTGTCACTCTATTCACGATTTCGAAGAACTTTACGAGGTTTTAAGTTGCGATAAGGAGGAACTTCGTCAAATAGATTTTTAGCCGTAAACTTAACCGTATTAAAGCCATACTAAACTTCTATTTCTTTTATAATTTATGTGCACACGCTAACCTTCTTAGGAGTTAAGCCGCCAAAACCACGGTACACATTAAAATGCAGCGGACACTGACGATACTACCAGCAAGCAATGCAACTAGGAGGCGGTGCGTTCGCCTATGTATGTTTCATGTTTACGACATGGCCGAAAGCCTTTATTCGATTCGGCAAACTCACTGTGGGTGGAATTATTTCTAGTCGTGAGTTTGCTCGGAAATTCGGTGAATATTATAAGACCTCAGGAATGAGTAGATGGATCGAAAAATGTCCCGAACAAAATCGATAGCCAAAAATTAGATTACATTGGTAAAATGTCGTTGGTTTTTTTATTTGTTGCCACGATTTCGCGTTATGTCGATTCAAAGTTTAAAAATGTATGCTAAGAGCCCATCTCACTGTATAAATAGTCGCGGCGTGTCCGTCAGTCCGTCAGTGGTATCGAAATGGGTGCCATCGATCAGTAGCGTCGATTTTTAAAAAATTATTTGGCGTCAATGCGCTGTCGTGTTTCTCGATTAGTTTTCATGCGCGGCGACTTTGCGATAGGACTGAATCAACCATGTTCTTATTGCCAAGCCTTTTACAAGAGTGAATCATTGTTTGGGGGTAGTGAATAGTCGAACACCGCAGCGAAATCGCATGTTTACTATACTTTGCGATTATAGTTGCGTTCGCCATACAACGTTTGCGATGTCAATAAACACCTCAAGTATAGCAAATTTTACTAACCCCTCTTTTACCATCGGCGTTTTCTGCAAATACCATGGACTTTTCTCTCATTGTCAGTATATCGTCAAGCTCGAAGAATTAACCATTTTTCATTCTTCCTCTGGCCCAAGGCAAGAGAAAAATGATTGTTTGAACCAACCGCATATTCCACCTGGGTTACGCATTCAAGTGACGTGATTCTCC
>OX632367.1:3105650-3183842 GCA_951751655.1 Ophion costatus
ATCCTCAACATCCTCAACCGAATATCATTAGGATATTATAATAAAGGACTGAATCGTTTAATATAAAAACTATTAAGGATTTAAATATGCGTATATTTATCTAACAGGGATTTTAAAGACATCCGACTTTACACAATGTTGAGTATCGGGTCAATGGCTGCTATGAGGACGGTTCTCGAAGATCGAATATCGTCAAATTCATATTTCTTCATATATGAATATATATTGTATATAAATAAGCCTATATACGTGCACGCTCGCACATTTTTAGTGTGACGCGACTCTCATTATTTTCATATAGATACGCATACTAGCGTGTATAAATTACTTGTTAGACATGTCCAAGGCATGTCGAGGGGCAGGCCCCTCGAAATTTACGATAAATATTCCTCGAGTACCCGCTCGACACCTCTTTTTTCTCAGTAGAGACATCATTCCAGACTGGCCGTTCTTTATTAGTCATAGGTTTCGGTACACTCTTGTACACCATTTTGAGTGCTGGCTCGTACTATGTTGGGAAGCATTTGGCATCGAATTTTCCAGGATAGTGATTTTTTTAATGGAAATTTAAAGCAAAGCAATTTTTTTTAACAGAATCTCAGTATCATTTAAAACGACGAGGATTTTTAACCGAAATTTAAAGGCATTTGAAAGGAACGTAACAAAAGTCGTACGTGTTTTTTGTGTTCTATTTATATTGAGCCGCATACCTGAGCGCGGTTACACGCATATGGGTACGTGTCACCACCGAGCGCGATCCCCGTATGGAGGCACGTGCGTTCGTGCGTATTTCGATAACCCCGTGTGATAGACCTTTCCATTTTTTTTCAAACCCTTCGCATATTCCGGGAAACCGACAATATATATATATATATTGCGGGTGCGTGTACGTTCTCCGGGAGTCGCATCACCTGCTCGCAGCACGTTCGCGGCTATTCACGACGATACGAAGCTCGACGCGCACAGAATTTCTAAATTTTCTCAAGAACTCGAACAAATTTTATTGCCTCGATATAACTGCGTACCGAAAAAGCGAAATAAAAAGAACGGAGTGTCTCCCCGTGCGGTTATCGGACGAATGAGCGTATGTTATTAGTCCGGATAGCGAATCAATTCATGCCGTATTTCCAGTAGGCGTACATATTATTGTGATTCGTGTATGCTAGTATCCGGACGAATATCATATACATAATTGTCCGGATAGAATGTGTTAAATTGGTAAACTAACTATCCGGAAGAACAATTTACATGTAGGCATCCGAAGAAAATCTTTATTATTTTGTTTGGGTTTGAGTTGGTTGGTTGTATTTGGGTTTGGGTGGGTTATTTGTGTTTGGGTCGGTTGGTTTTGTTTGGGTTTGGGTTGGTTAGTTGTGTTTGGGTTGGTTGGTTTTGATTTTTGTGGGGTTGTGTTGTTTGTTTGTGTTTGTTTGGTTTGGGTTGGTTCGTTTTGTTTGGGTTTTGATTTTTGTGGGTTTGTGTTGTTTGAGTTTGTTTGCGTTTGGGTGTGTTTGTTTGGTTTGTTTCGATTTGTTTTTGGGGTTTGTTTGGGATTGTTTGTTTGGGGCGTTGTACAGCGTGAGCCGCGTGAAATTAGCCGCTGTCCGGACGAATAACACACGCTTATTCGTCCGATTACCGGGCGGCTCGCCTCAGCGTAAAAGTAAACGATGATTGTACGGAACATGCGCTTTGCGAAATGTTTGAAAGCACGTGTCTTTTTGCTCGAGGTAGATTGGATTTCTTTTACGTGCGATTGATAACTATAATTTTTACGAACGTACGAATTTGATCAGCTTGTCGCAGTGATTACATTTTTTATTTATCGCGAACGAGGTGTTTTAGACATAGTTCAGGTGTTGTTGGAAAAAAGTATTTAATTTTGAATATCGAAGGATTATGGGGCACGCTTTTGCAACGACAATGATTATTATTATTATTGTTAATATTGGCTCTGATAATAAGGGTGGGGATAATATTTAGACGAACAATAATAATATAGGGTAAATATGACGCCTTCATTGTTGTTTTATGATATACTTATTTCTCCGGGCAATGCACTTCAACAGTTTGCACCGGGTTACATTCACCTACCCCCGGGCCCTAGGCTCGATCTCAATCTATACCAGAACGACAATCCTAGGCGGTACTGGAGGGCGTACCTTGGGTCGCGTCCAGTAGAAAACGCAATGAAGAAGTATTGAAATCGTTCTGTGATAACCGCTCCCGCAAGCTAGAGAGTGAGCGGCTTCCGCAATCCACAATCGTGTTGCCTGAGTAAACGAAGGGACCAGAGTATGACCGCCTTCTGCATCCAACCTGGTAGCAACCGGACACTGGGTTTGCAAATCGGTATGCCGGCAAGGCCTGACACAAAAGACTCCTTCATTCTCCCAAGCGCACCGATCATAAGGACAACGAAAGTCACTCGGAATCCCCGGTGCAGAAGGCACAGCTCGGCCGGGAGAGGTTGATGCTTGAGCCGTTTCTCCTTTTCCTTTCGCGATACGGTTACCTCGGCCCGGGCCGAGAACTCAGTGACATATATCGTCTTGGCGTCGAAATCGAAGACAACAACATCAGGCTGAGTCGCTCAAAGCGGCCTGATGGTCGCAATTGATAAGTTCCAATAAATCTTGCTCCTTTTGCCCGTGATAACGGACTCAATATCTCCTGGAAAATAAAACGGCTCCACGGGGTTCCCGTCTATCCCATAAGAGCAACGTAGACGATATTACAACACCCTCAGGACCGCATTATCACGATGGGTATAGCCGGTGATGGAACGCGACTGCGATAGACCGGGTTGGTAACTCCGGTTTGGCAGGTGCAGATAAATCCTTCGGTTTCGGACATCAGTCCAACTGACCGCAAGATGGAAAATGTCAGCTGGGCGGATTATTATTATTGTTGTTATTTTGGCTCTCACTTTTGGGATATCACAACTTGGTGATAATACCAGCTTGATACGACACACTTGGTGCAATTAATTTATATTACTGTTCCCATTAAGTTTTTATGAGATACTTTTGAGTCTCTAGGCACCCTACCTTCACGAGTTGGCGTTGCAAACCCCGACCTATGGAAGCAAACTCTTATACTTCCCAGTTTGTTTGAAGCATTTGTATGGGTTAATAGGAAAAACCCTGCGCACGAAGTCGCTTTACTACACTGTCGTTGCACTAGTCGCATATTTTTTGTCTCAGTGGTCCGTTGATTTGAACCGTCGGCCACTTTACTAACTTTCCAGATGACTTCGATACATTTCGACTTGCTGAACGTATTCGGAACAAGATCGACTTTTTACGTGGCCGCGTTCCTGCATTTAGTCCTTACGCAGTGCGTGCCCTCGGGGCTTCTCGTCTAATCACACGCGTCGTGCTTACGTTCTTTTGAACCTGTGCTGTGCTCGCAAAGCGAATCTGGGGCACTCCCCGAACCACCTCCGCGGAATATACAGGCGCCGGGTTGAAGATTGATGGTGCTAACTCCGCAGAATGTTCATTATCTTGCGTGCCTCGATGTCCAGCTGTTCAAGCTCATCCTTACGCCATTCGACGACACAAAATGAGTAGAGCAGGACTGGGACAGCGAGCATATTGGTGGCAATGGCCTTGTTTTTCCCAATGCCTATACTTGCTGCAGAAAGCCCCCCCCCCCCCCCCCGACACTGTTAGCGTCTTGTACATAGAGCGCTCGTAATTAGCGATTGTGCACGAGCCGAATATCAGCCGTGGAACTCGCTTGGGATGAAGAAGAGCGCACTTGCTAGTACGAAATCCATACCAGCCGCCCGAGTGTACATCGCTACGATGTTCGCTGAATGTTCTCCTTACAACCTCCCAGCTCCCTCACGGGTCCCCTTTGTTCGTATATCTCTCGCCATGCAGGCTTGATCTTGCTCAGAATACGCTCATAATGTATCTTCGTAAAGATTTCGCAGGCCGCACTCAGGCACGTTATCGGGTGGTAGTTCTCCAAACGAAACAGATCCCAGTTTTAGGAGGAACGTCGTCTTTCCCTCTGTCAGCCATGCAGGAATTGGTAGAGTCTGTGGATCGGTATCGATGAACGACGAGAAGATGTGGGCCAGGCGGGGATGTGTGCATCTGAATTTCTTCCACCAGAAAATGTTAGTCCCATCCGACCGCACAGCGGCATGGTACTTCATGCAACTCAGCACCCTTTTCATCTAGCGTGACTGGAAGACTGTCGGCATGCTGACTCGGCTGTTGCCGGCCAAACGCGAGGAACTGCTCCAGAGCTGGATTGCTTTTGTCCAAATGGCTCTCCGCACCATATAGCTCTCCGCAAAACTAATCCCCGTGAACAGCTGTTCGCGCTTCGCCAGGGACAGGCGTGGGTGGTTGGAATCAGCGACTTGGGACAGAGTGAAACAGAGCGGTGTGTAGCGCCCAACCCACCTGTCTAGGCCTGTCTAGCCGCCTGTCTAGGGACTGCTTCGTAGCCCCCTGGTTCCGCACTTTTTCTACGTATGCTGTTTTTACAAGAAGGAAGATAGCTTTGTTCAATACGTAACGATGCCTTGTCAGTTCCAAGCTGATTTTTCGAATTTCGGGGGTGAACGCCCTTCCCGCCGTGATGAAGTTAAAACACACTGAACACGGGATGCCTTTCTCCGGGCTTCATTGATCTCGTTCTGGAGCTGTGCAATGCGCCGCTAAGTCTTAACCATGAACGCAGCCTTGTCGTTTCGTGTCCGAGGTCTCACCCCAATAGCTGCGGGACACACGGCATAGTTCGCCCTCAGCAAGTCGGTGGTTTTAGAAATTGTTGCTGCAGGAACTCATTTTCCGCATCTAGGTAACCAGGCCAAACGGAAAATTTCCTAGTGATTTTTTCCCTCCTTGTTCCCTAGTGCTCTGGCAAATCAATGTGCCAATGGGGGTTCGGCTGCCAAGAGGATCAGTCTTGCGGATGGCTGGGATTGCTCCGCACGGAACGCGCGCTATGTTAGATGGCCGTGATGGTAGTAAAGTAAGATCATAGCCTTAGCATTGCAAGCGGGTGGCTTGGTATCGCATATGTCGTTGCGAGAGGTGTACAAGCTCTGGGAGCACTTGGCTCCACGAGGCTTGCAACCCCGCCGTAACGACCTGCCATCCCTCCAGTGGCCGATGAGGTCTTCCTTGAGAACCTACGTCCCCTTAAGGCACCGGTTACTTGCCGCAGTCGTTGCCTTGTATTTTATTCGGGTACCCCTTCCAACGGATCCTTGGTCCTCATCTGAAAGGGACCAGTTGTGGGGAGCCTGACTAGGCTTTCCAGAACCTAGTTTTCGGCGTGTTGGCTGGGTGGTCCCGCACGTTAGTGACTGTTGCACGAAGTGCTAGTGTGCCCCCCTCCCGATTATGGGCACGCCGGCTTCCTATTCTTACTATTATTATTCCAAAATTATCAATTATTACCTCTAACAGTAATAATAAGACAGATAGACAGACAGACCGACAGACGAGCTGGCAGACTGATATCATAGTCATATCTTTAAAGTTATTATTATTGGCGTAGTATCAATTATCACAGCTACCATAATGCAAGTGAGACACACACACACACACGCACGCACGCACGCACACACACACGCAGAGAGAGAGAGAGAGAGAGAGAGAGAGAAATAAAAGAAGGCAGACAATACAATAAGAGATAGTGGATTAGCGTGTGGTAGATTAACAATAAGAGAGCTCTCAAGATTGAGAAAGGACGGAGGGAGAGAGAGAAGGCGAGAACGCATTACACTTGCTGATCGATGGATCGCACACAGGAAAAGAACTGCATCCGCGTCAACTCTACGCATGGTGAAACATTTCGATTTCTCGTCTTTCTTTTCTCGCGCGCACACATACGCATACGCATGCACACACTCACACACATGCGTGTGTAATAGCGTTCGTGCAAAGGGTGACAGCAGGACGTTCGACCGCGCGTGCACCAGCTGGGATGGAATCCTTCGAGAGATGTGTGCGCGCGGTACTCCAGCGGTCTCGCATGGCTGCGACGCCGATGCATTCCCGAACGGGCCCAGAGCAGGCGCCGGCACGGGGAAGGAGACGAGGGAACAGACGCATCCAGTTTTTCACGATGCGACAAGTGTCGCTCGACACCTGAGGAATTGCATTTTCTTCCCCTTCCTCTCTGTGCTACCACGTCGATGTGGCCCGGTGCCGTCGGGGAGGACGGTTTGCGGTCTTTGCCTCTCTTTAGAAATAGCATTCATTCGCGCACATATATATAAAATTAAAGAATCTGTCGCATGTGTATCAGGAAGGTCGGCCAGGACACACGGCTCCGATCTCTCTTCGTGGTAACCGTAGCAACTCTCATATCTATGTACTACTCTTCTGAAATAGTAACTAGGGAAACATATTTTCCTCAATTAAAAAAACAACTATCAGCTGTTACGTTTTCCAGCCCTCAAAAAATGATTAGGGAGTGAGGGCATTATCAGAAACTTGGTATACAGGGTGAGGTACTAACTGTTGCCACCTTGAATATCTCCGTATTTATCGACGTCACAAAAAAAAATTTGAAACCAAAGTTGTACCGTACGAAAGGGGTCATCAAATGCGACCATTTTTTTTATCTCAGTGGAGGCGCTGTTGCACAGTAAAGGTCGCCTCCACTTTTTTTAAATGGGACGGTACATTTTTTTTGTTCAACTATCTTGTAGAGCATCGAAAACTGCATAAAAATCATTTAGGGGTCAAAGTCGTCAAGGTCATTTAAGATAAAAAAGTGACATGAACTTTATTTTTATGTGAAATTACCTTTATTCACAGTAGATGTTCAAAGTGATTGCCATTGGAATCAATGCAGTATTGCCAGCTCCTCATCACGGATTGTGTAGAATTTCTTATCACTTCGGCACTTATCGAATCACAGGCTCGAAGAATTCTCTCACGCATATCATCCGGCGTAGTTGGACGTTCTTTATAAACAGGATCTTTCAAATATCCCCACAAGAAAAATTCCAGAGGCGTCAAGTCTGGCGAGCGAGCCGGCCACTGTACAGCTCCTCCGCGTCCAATCCAACGATTTGGAAATCTCCTTTGCAATTCATTTCTAGCAATACTGCATTGCAATACTGCATTGATTCCAATGGCAATCACTTTGAACATCTACTGTGAATAAACGTAATTTCACATAAAAATAAAATTCATGTCACTTTTTGATCTTAAATGACTTTGAACGACTTTGGCACCTAAATGTTTTTTATGCAGTTTTTGATGCTCTACAAGATAGTTAAAAAAAATGTACCGTCCCATTTAAAAAAGTGGAGGTGACCTTTACTGTGCGACAGCGCCTCCACTGAGATAAAAAAAAATGGTCGCACTTGATGACCCCTTTCGTACGGTACAACTTTTGTTTCAAACATTTTTTTGTGACGTCGATAATTACAGAGATATTCAAGGTGGCAACAGTTAGTGCCTTACCCTGTATACAGGGTGTCACAAAAGTAACGGGACGGCTGAATATTTCCGCAGGTAAGGCAATTTCCCAAAATGTTAAGGTCGTTTTTAAAGTAACTTTTGCCAAGGAATTCAATGGTGACCTTCATTTTGACCTTGGCAATGTCCTTCAAGGTTATTTCAAGGTCAACTTTTGTTTTTTAAACGGGAACCCCCTTTTTTGACATCGGCAATCCATAGAGCGAGAAATTTTACGTACAGGTATGTACTTAAGGATGTTGAGTCCCTATGAAACATGTTAATGTTAATTTTTCAATAAATAGCTTCTTAATCGTCATGAAATTTTTACACGACCTCCTGAATACTTCATGTAAAAACATACCAAATTTTCAGAATTCTACCATCATTACTTCAACCTCCTTAAGGGTTGAAATAAAAAATGATAAGAAAATTCTGAAAATTTCATATGTTTTTGTATGAAGTATTTAAGAGGTCTTGTTAAAATTTCACGACGATTAGGAAGCTCGTTATTAAAAAATTAACTTTTTGTTAAGAACAATTTTTAAAAGAAATTAAAAAAAATGTATCAATAAACTTCGTTTTGTATCCGTTGCTTTCAGTATATTGTAGATATTATAAAATTGAGAGGTCAAAAAAAAAACTTATTGCAAAGTTACATCAGTTTCCATAAAACAACATTTAATTTGTGAATGTGAATTGTTCAATGACGAGCTTCCTAATCGTCGTGAAATTTTTACACGACCTCTGAAATACTTCATACAAAAACATACCAAATTTTCAGAATTTTATCATCATTTGCGATTTGGGACTTAACATCCTTAAGACACCGGTCCCCTTTAACCTTGAGGGTCACTGCAGGGTTAGTTAAACTTAAACACAGTACGGATACCTCGGACAAAAATAGAAGCTTCTTCAATTCTATCGTTAAGACCAATGGTATCAATTTTAACAAGGCGCATCTAGTGGTGACCTCGATCGTGACCTTGACCACGACCTTCAAGGTGATTTCAAGGTCAACTTTTTTTTGTAATAAAAACTCTTTTTGACATCCGCAATCGATAGAACGAGAAATTCGACGTACAGGTATGTACTCAAGTCATCGGTCGAACATGACCTTGAAGGTCACTGTAGGGTTAATTCAACTTTAACACAGTATGAACACCTCTGAGAGTAGAAGTTTTCTAGATTAATTCGTTACGACTAAAGTCATCAATTTTAACACGGCGTATCAGGTTGCACATTCGTTGACAGGTGCTTTTTTAATTGACATAAGAAGTTGATGTCTCGAAAATATCCTTAGAGTCACGGTGCTGGCGTTTCGGACTTTTGTTCTTTTCACTTTCAGTTACTAATTTCACAAGGATGTCCTTTATACAACTTGATTACGTCGCGATGGGTTTTTAGTCGAACCCATTTATTTCGGAGCACGTGGTCGAACCGCGAGCATGGCGTTCGATCGATTCGCCCGTTGGCTGGCATGAGATCGAGAGAGAGAGAGAGACGATCGCGATCGATAGTCGTCTCGGCGGGACGATTGCGTCATCTATGTGTTGGCGACATCTATTTCGCGTATACTGGCTTCCTCTTTTAAAAATGATTGCGCGCGAAATTTAAATAGCGTAAACGCAGTTTGCGGTGGCAAACGCTACCTCACAATACAATCACCTCAAAACATATATACCTAGTTCTTTTCTAAAGGCAGATTTGAAGACCGTGCAATTTGAGACCTCTACTATGTAGGAAATTGCAATTGCAGTTCAATGGGACTTGAATATTTGTGTACAAAAGAATAGTTTCGCAGATATAGCTACATTTTTACAAACTAATAGCGATCCAGGACATTCATAAATTGGTCGCTCCAGGAATTTTAGCATGTTGCAGGACATGTAGTGCACTAATCAGCAACTTCCAAGACGCATAACTTCTGTAGTGAATTGCCTTTCAGGACATTCTCAATAACTGACACAACTTAGTTTTGACCATTGGATGGATTTCAGGACCACCACTACGTCACATGTTCTGAAACGCCAGCATATCCCACGGAACACAAAACGATATATTTCAGGACAAGTACGAAGCGATATATTCCAGGATGTACAAAACGATATATCCCAGATCTCGATTATATTTCTCGTCAGAAAACGTTAAAATAGAACTTTATAATTTTTCCATACGAATCTATATTGACCGGATGTTGCACATGATGCAAAGTTCGCCATAAACGTTTTATCATTTAACTATACCCATGTTTAATCCTGTCGTACTATGTAAGGCAAGCAATTATACGCAGAAGATTATGAAGTTGCGTGCAAAGTTACTTGCATGTGCCCAGGCATATACTTGAGCCTTGATGTATAGGGTGTCTCAAAATGTCTGACATTTTAATTTATTAACGAAACGTAGTATTTATTTGAAAATTACGAATATTTGAATTTTAATATAAGGTACAAACATGGAGGTTATGAGTGGAGCACAATATCCGATAAACGGCAGCCTAGTTCCTGTTTGCAAACGTTCACTCTTTTGACGAAATTTTCAAAAACATTTTGGCATAATTGCATTTGGCATAATTGTATTTTTGTAGTACGTTGCCATCCAGGACATTGCTGAATGACTTTATTATAAGCATTGGGGTATTCCAGCCCACTCGTCACGTCGAATCTGCCGAGATCTGAGCATATTTTAGAATATATATGAAACAGCACATTTCGGGGATGGAGCAAATTTAAGAACATATATAGTGTTATTTTTCGGGATCAAATCCTTAAATAGTACTTCATGATGTTATTATGCAACAAAACAGTTATCTGCGGACGTCGCAATGAAATCACAAAGGACTAAACGTCCCCACGTACAGATGCTCCGAACAAAGCTGTTTTGCGTTTCCCGGAATACGTCTGGGCCTTGGTGTATACCTCTATGTACCTCTTCAGCCCAGAAATTTATCTGAGACATCTTTTCTAAATATACCATAGCGCTTGTCTCGTATAGTTTCTTCCGACACATTTGGAATTCACTTTTCTTTAAACTGATGTGAGTCTAAACAAAAAAAAGCGTTTTGTCCCTTCCAATAACATGAAATCCCCATGAAAAATGTTCAAGAATTACAAAAAGAACGTCAGTTAATTAAAAAATCCCTCGAAAACATTATTGCTTGTTTTACCACATTAAAAATTCTAATTAATTTCAAAAAAAATTTATTTTCATTTAAACAATGGTTTTATTATATTTTTAAATTAAAATGTACAAAAACAGTGAACTAATTTTTTATAAAATAGCCAAGCACGTTTACTAGAAATTATGTAAACAAAATTGTTGAACCTTAGGAATAATGTATTTCCAAAAATATTTCTTTTTTATTCAAAGAATCATATTACTGTTATAACAAAAAAATGGTATCACCATTATATGGAAGTACAACGTAAGTACCACAGAAGGACACTAGAAATGCTGTGCAACCTTAAAAACTTGACGTACATCGTTAAGAAAAAAGGATTTCGTCTTCTCAAGTACTTAACTCGCAGGTTAAAAAACATAAACTGCCGCAACTTATTATACAAGTGGAAATGAAATTCATGAACCCACGGAGCACGGATGAAATCTGTAATGTACCCGTAGACTATGCAATACCTGTAATATTACTTTACGAGTTTGTTCGGGGGTCTCTTCTGAGTGACCTCTTAGAACGCTCTCAGAGCAGCCTGCGGCCTAGGCTGCTGGGGCGGCCGTCGCCCGCAAATTTGAGTGAAAGCTTAACATATGTCATTCATAGCGACATAGCATTGGTGACTGTCACGCGTCCGTGATGACGGAACGAAACAAAAACGCATCATCGTAGCCAACAGGGAAATAGCTGTAGTGTTACAGAGTCTGGGCTTGTTCAAGTTTATGTGCATTATTTACAAACTTATATACAAGTATAAATTCTCTACTCTATCGCAAACTTCCAAGTATCGTATAGTCTAGGGGCACATCACATATTTGAACCGTTCTTAGTGGGTTCATGAATACAACTATACAGCAATCTATATAAAACAGTTACAATAAAATTTATTTATTCGGGACTCGAACAGTGAAGGAATTAATTGAGACTCTTTGTTTTTAGGTATTTGCGAACGAAATGGAATTTTAGTTTTAAGGCTTTCACGGCTCTTTATGTAATTCGAAGAGTATGTGGCTTCCGGATGGAGGCCGTGTTGAGAATCAGCGTTGTGCCGACGTTTCGCAAACGTTACAGTCTGCATCATCAGGGCTGAGAGCTCCGATACTGAAGCGCCCGTGTCTCAGGCATTCCTTATATAGTTGCAGTCATCGTTGCAGATCACTGCACCAGCCAATCAGATGTTTTAGTTGATCGGCTGGTCAATTAAAAAACCGTGAGGATGGTGTGCCAAATGGGATTGACGTGATATCCACCATCTCTGTTTAGATTGTCCGGATGTTTTCGGATTTCCAAGCCTTCTCGGTGTGTCCTGGAAAAATAGCTGTTCGATGGAGCCAGACTTTGGGCTTTATCGAACTGAATGGCATGACCAGTCTCCATCGAATGCTCGGCCAGGGCTGATTGTCCAATTTGGCCATATTTGATACACCGTTGATGTTCTTTGATCCGTGTGCTGATCTTCCTCCCGGTTCCTTCTATGTACACTTTACCGCATGAGCAGGGTATCTCGTACACTCCTGGTGCACTTAATGGTGGTCTTTGGTCTTTTGCACTCGGAACCACTTGTGCTAGCTTCTTCTGAGGTTTGAAGGTGACTCGCACGTTATGTTTCGCAAGGACCCTGCCTATGCGATCGGTTATGCCCTGAAGGTATGGAAGGGAAGTTGGCGCTGTCATTTATCCTTCATTCTCCCCTTCGGGTGCTGTTACCGTTTTCGGATCGGCTATTTTTCTTCTTAGATGATTGATCGTTTTTTCGATGCTGCCTGGCTTGTAGCCATTATCTCCTAAAGCTTTGCGTAGGTGTTCTAGTTCATCCTCGAAAGAGTTCGGTTCGGAGATCGCTAGAGCTCTGTAGACCAGAGAGCTTATGACCGATTGTTTTTGGGAGGGGTGGTGATTGTGCTGACGAGTCCAAAAGACCAAAGACCACCATTAAGTGCACCAGGAGTGTACAAGATACCTTGCTCATGCGATAAAGTGTACATAGGAGAAACCGGGAGGAAGATCAGTACACGGATCAAAGAACATCAACGGTGTATCAAATATGGCCACATTGGACAATCAGCCCTGGCCGAGCATTGGATGGAGACTGGTCATGCCATTCAGTTCGATAAAGCCCAAAGTCTGGCCCCATCGAACATCTATTTTTCCAGGAAACACCGAGAAGGCTCGGAAATCCGAAATCATCCAGACAATCTAAACAGAGATGGTGGATATCACGTCAATCCCATTTGGCATACCGTCCTCCCGGTTTATTAATTGACCGGCCGATCAAGTAAAACATCTGATTGGCTGGTGCCGTGATCTGGAACGATGACTGCAACTATGTAAGGAAAGCCTGAGACACGGGAGCTTCAGTATCGGAGCTCTCAGCCCTGATGATGCAGACTGTAACGTTTGCGAAACGTCGGCACAACGCTGATTCTCAAAATGGCATTTATTCAGTTTTTATGACTCGATATAATGCAATCGGTGTGTACAAGTGTTGGACGTGTTTTTGTATCGCTGTGTGTGTGTTGTGTTGTTATCATGCGCCGTTTCGCCGTTAATTCACGGACTGACATAAATGATAAGTGTACGCTTTATCGCGGGTCGGTAATTCGCTTCCCCCTAGGGAGAACGATCGTGGTGCACTCGATCGCGGTACGGTGATGGGTTTCACGACGGGCTTCCCCCTCTTTCGCTACATTTGCTCGTGGCGCGCGGTGTCGAGGACGCTCTCGTGCTATGCGCCGTCCCTGACTTCCCCCCTCTCTCGCTCCCGACGCGGTGGGCCGCGTTACGCTCTCGATCGTTACGCTATAGCGCGGCGCACTTTCTCCTAATTACTCTCCGTGAACGTAATCGATTATCGCGCGACGGTAATCGATTACTTTAACTATGGATCCTGCCGTCGGAGGGCGCCACGCATCCTCTCACAGTGATTACGGCGCGTTGTATGTTGTCCCCGTATGACGCTCGAATTTCGGATACCTCTCTGACTTTCAGGTTCTCCTGATACTTTTGGAAATCCTCACCGAAATTATTGTGTTTCACAGGTGTGGGTGCGTTTGCGTGTGTGTGTGTGTGTGTGTGTGTTGTCACCTAGAAATTCCGATACCTCCTCGCACTTTATATTCTCCTAGAACAGATTTTCTATTTATCCTATTGTAATTTATTCCTCCTCTTTTTATTCTTAATTATTTTACGTGATCCCGTTTTCTTTTTATTGTCCCCGTTCTCTTACATATAGACTAAAAAGCTACGCCCCCGATTCATCTTTTCTTCTTTTTGTCTCTTAAGTTTTCCCTCTCTCAGCTTTCCGCTCCAATAAGGAGGTACTTTCCTGAGCGGTACTTGTCGATCCACGAAGGACGAACGAAGTGCCGTTCCTCCAAATTTCCTCCTCTTTTATACCCATATTTTATTGTTTATTGTTCCCCTTCCCTTACCAATTACCCATCATCCTCTTTATCGTTAAACTTTTTTCTTACTTTAAATAAATTTCACTTTCCGTTTGTTTTTGTTGCTTTTCTGTTTTTTTCCAACGTCTTGTTCCCCTTCCTTTTCTTATTATCTATCGTTAACTTTTTATACTGTTTTTGTTTCTTTTCTGTTTTTTTTTGTATCGTCTTTCTTCCCGCCTATTGTTTTGTGTCCTTGTATTTTTTGTGTTCACTTGTGTGCTTAAAGGTCATACCTGTCCACTTAAGTTGTTATGATTTATTACCCCCCGCCCCTACTTTCATCATCGGTCGGTTGCTGTTTGAATTTGCGGTGGGGGTATAGCGCCTGAGACGGACCTGTACGTCTCAATATATATATTGTCACAAAACTTATGTATGCAGGCGGAAGGAAGGCAGATTCTGTATTATCGTCAGCTTTTTTCCGTAACCGTGCACACCAAGTTGTTAACGTTGCATGGCATTTCTAGTATCCTTGTGTGGTATTTACGTTGTACTTTTATATAATAGTGATACCAATTTTTAGTTATAACCGTAAAATTATTTTTCCAATAAAAATGAAATATTTCGAAAAATATTATTCCTAAGGTTTGATAATTTTGTTTCTAACATTCATAGTAAACTTGCGTGGCTATTTTAGAAAAAGGTGTTTCACTGTTTTTGTACATTTAAATTGAAAAATATAATGAATCCATTGTTTAAATTGAAATAAAAAATATTTTGAGGTAAATCACAATTTAAAAAATGATAAAACAAGCGGTAGTGTTTTCCGGGGGATTTTTTAATTACTTGGCGTTCTTTTTTTACTATTTCAAAGTTTAGAAGTTGGAGGATATACTGCAGTAGAAGACATTCATGGAGAAAAAACATTCATAACACTGCACTTTTGGGCAGAATGGCAATGAAGTTATTGTGTAGATTTACATCGATATATATGCTTGCTTCATTGGCCACATCATCAATAATAAACCTTCTATTTTTAAGATTCAGTCATCCTAGTCACAAAGTACGAAGTGGATAATATATTAATATCTTGGAAAGATTATAAAATATCTGATTAAATTCTAGCAGCAGGTTTACAAAAGGGTTAGCCTGACTAAATGGCAGTGCGCTCAGCTTTCGAAGTCGAGAGTGTAGGTTAAAATCCCGAGGTTAGATAAAAACGTTAACGAGGCAGAACACGATTGAATGTAATTAACATACATGCAGGAACATAAACGAAGCATACGGCCAGCAACAAAGAGTAGTACGATATTTTGTCCTTCATAGTTTATTGGCTTTCTGATTTTTCGATTCCGGCATAGATCCAGCAGCCCGATCAGGGCCTAAAGGAGTGCACTTATCAAGGCGTAATCGGCACCAGCTTGAAGGCTGGATGGCAAAAAGTGTTTCACGGCTCGTAAAGCCCTAATTCGGCAACCAAAATCTTAGTTCGTTGTTACTGCGGAAACCACCATCTCTTAAGATTCTTCATTGCACTGCCAAAAAAGAAAATGAATGCAAATGTATTTAAATCAAATAGGTTTTGTCCTTGTCTCACGGCTTGTTACGATCCTATTTGTTTTAAATATATTTTTTAGAATATAGAATATAGAGAAAAATATTTCATAAATCATAAATAGAATGAAATATTTAACTTAGAGTTCTACCACAATCATTTTGTATAAAAATTCGTCATTCCTGACGTTTTGAGATGTTCTTTTTCGGAGAAAATATTTCCCCGCCTGCATATGGATTCGAACCTACGACGTACCTACCTATAGTTACCTATCGCTACGACCGACCTACCTAGAGCTATGAACGCTGCTCCTACGCTACCAAGTGTTTGTAGCATCTTAGTTGTAGATATGCTACAAGACAGCACATGAATTCCTATAATTATTTGTGTATCACATAAAATATATGAATTAGTTAATATCATCATGATAATTAGAGAGATATATAAAATATTATGCTATAGATTTTTCAAACATAACCTACATATGAGGCATTCTTCATCAACTGGGCCACTTGTTTTTCAACCTCCAATTTTTTTAAAAAATCTGCCAGTTTGAAATATTAGTCAAAAGGAACGGGTGTGATTTTTTTTAGATTTTTTTAGCCGTCCGTTCCGGATTTTCAATTTTTCATCACGAACACTGTATCCGAAAAAATATTCATCAAACAAAAAAAAACAAAAGAATAAAATGTTTTTAATTTTTTCCGCTTTACCGCAAAAAATCAAAATCATAATTTTTCTGCATTGAGAAAATTGAAATTTGGGGACAAAATGAGCATAACATTTTTTTAAACCTAATAACACACTTTCGATTTCGGTACAAATTTTACAGGATATCTGTCAATGGGTAAAGAGTCTACGAAAGAAATTTCAGAATGGTACCTACAATGGTTAGGATGAAAAAATATAAAAACCCTGCGAAATCTCATAACCGCAGATGTTATTTCAAAACGAAAATAGTTGCTGCGTATTATTAGTAAACATTTCCTGCACAAAAATATAGGGGAAAAAATGTTAACTCAGCGAGATCTCATGAACATGTTTATTTCGAAGAATAGTGAACTTTTTAGATCCAGGTACGAATTTCTCATGATGGCCGACGTTGTATAGGAATCCTCTTGAAACCGGCTCAACCTTCCCAGAGTAGGACCTGCATGGAAGACGAAGAAAAAAATCAATTTCATACGAAATCGGACGCTTACGAATTTTCACTTGGAGAAAATTTTATCCCGCTTACCAGAATTCGGTAATAACTTACCTATGTTTTCCAGATTTATTTATGCATAACGTTTGCCTCGTTCGATCGCTGATGCGGCATCTGATTTACTTTTGACAGTCCATCGTCCGATGAGGGTTGTCTTTTTTTGGGAATATCGTGTTATCTGTTGAGAAGGAATATTTCTTCAAAACTAGTTGCCGGTCATGATTCGGTCTCACCGAGTGATATTGTAATGTCCCCGGCATCGTCTTCGCTTCTTGAAACCGGTCAGACAGTTGTTCAGCAGCAAAGTCGTGAGTTTCTTTCGGACTGAAGTGAATTGACGTTTTTGTAAAGTTCTTTTTGGCCCAGTTAAACAATGATAACGGTGTCAGAATTTGCTGCCCCGGAGTAGCCCCTTCAAATTACTGGCCAATCGTTTCAAATTACCCTCAATTCTACAGCACGCTCCTTTTTCGTGAGCAGTCCCGAAGAAGTGCCATTCTGCAGGGAGGCCAAACCCCTGTTCGTGGTTCAGAAGATTAGCAAAGTTGAATCTGTTTTTGTATTGTTGGCCCGCTCTATCAGAAACATAAATCAACTCCTTTGGGTTGAAATTTACCATCACATGATCAATTATAATGCGCTGGAATGAGTTCACCGCTACGGTATTATGCCGCAAATCGTCCGAAGAAATTGCCATTGAGCTATGTCGTAATTCTGATCCATTTTTGTCATAACAGACCACAGGATGAATAGTGCATTGGTCATTGTTCCAATGAAAGTCTTGGATCGCATTCTGCTCTATAAATGCGTAGTTCTCAGTAAAGTCACATTGAATGATAAACTCGCCTTCGTTCAAGTTCTCTTTGCGATAATCCAAGTAAGGTAAATGTCCCAATTATTGAACAGGTCCCAATTATTGAACACTATCTTGTATTTTTATTATTTCTCATTCACCTGCATGCATTTACTTATTTATAAAAATTTCATTACATATATGGAACTTTTAGCTATCGGAATGTTACCTTACTTGTGCAAAAAAGCTTCAATTAATAGAGAAAAAAATTATTTAATCAGCAACGGTGACCCGATTTGACGTCTCGTGGTAACTGCTTATCGTTTTTGCTAAGACGCGCCGCTTCATGCGTAAGCGCATAAAAAATTCAAAAACTGTCACATCTCAAAAAGTAAAGGCGTTTCAGGTTCCTCGGAAAATTTCTCACAAATAACAATTAAAAATTTTTTTTTTTATTAATTATTTGTTAAAAAATACGGTGTTCGATCATTGGGACATAGAAAATGCCGTGTGTCCCAATTATTGAACACTCGAATTCTCCAAGATGGCGTCATTAAACCCATCAAAACATCGAGACAGTTAACGTGTGACAGATCGTGTGAATCGGATTTATTCAAACAAAAACTGTAAGTTCCTGACTAAACTTACCTTTATTCTTTTAATAATAACTCTAAGATCGTCAAATATATTTTTTATTTGTATTTTCGTGCAATAAACATAAAAAGAAAAGTAAAAAGAGAATATAACCTAAATGTAACCTAAAAATACGAATGTAATGTTAAATATTTTTTGCTCTCCGATATTTCAGGGACAACATTTTCTCCATAAAACGGCATAAACATGGCGACAAAAAGACGTCGCTCTGCATATAGAGCGGAAGTTGAAAAAACCGCTCTATATGCGGAGCGGTAAATAAAAAGAAAATCAAGCTGGAGTCGAAAAACAAGAAAGCTGCGACAAAATCAAACCAAAACAGAACATAAAAACGAGGAAGCTGAAAATAAAAATAAAATAAAGTTCGAGTTGAAAAGCAAAAATAAACCAAATGCGAATGAACCACAAAGCTGTCAAAAGGGACTAAATATATATTTTTGTATTTTTACGTGATTAATAAACGATTATTTAAGTGTTTGATTTTGCTTTTATTTCTTAATATTGTACCCAAAATAATATTTTCAGAACGGAAAAAGAATTCTCGAGAGTGTTCAATAACTGGGACATGCCTGTTCAATATTAGGGACATAGGCAGTTCCAGTGTCCAATAATTGGGACATTTGCATGCTTCATATTGTTATTCTTTTTTTTCATTTGAAATAATTTAAAAATAATTTAAAGGGTGATTTTTCGAAAGTAAAAATATCAAAGTATCATTTGAACATGAAAGCGATGGTTTTTTTCTTTATTTTATATTTTTTCTCACCGAATTCAATCCCCCATATCCTTAGCTGTTCAATAATTGGGACATTTACCTTATTGTGATTTTTGACGAGCAATGCAGGCATGAGTCTTTGGCTTTTCAATTTTGGTGCATGGTTCATCGACAAATGCACCACATGAAAGTACCTGAATCTCAAACTTAGCTCGGTCGGTTTCAGTCCAATAGTGGAATTGAAGGTTTTCAAGTTCTGCTTCGTCTATTACCTTTCGAAGATACTCGGCCAAGCGTGCTGACCCCGGGCATGCATCACACTCACCGAGGTAGCATGCAGCGATCGGTGCATCACAGACAATCAGGTTTTTAAAATCTTCGTACGTATTCAGATGATATGTCGAATGCGAGAGAAATCAACAGCATCGATCATTAATTTCACGTTTTTGTGATACACGCACACACAAACGCTGTGGGTACCACTCGCACCGGCTAAAATACAATGCTGCGGCCTCAACTTAGCAAACATCGAAAAGCTTATAGTGCAATCTGGGTGTGCCTGCAAGTAAAGCTTGTGGAGCTCCTTTAGGGTGCACTACACCAGGCGTTTTTGCTCAGTTTTTCGACTACGTTTTACGTTTTTCGACTACGTTTACGCGGGTAAAAACGAGTACGTTTCAGTAAAACAACCATCCGGTTTTTTTTACTGAAACGTAGTCGTTTTTACCCGCCATCTGCTTCGTCTGCATCGTATTTGTAGAAACTTCGTATAACTTCCACGGTTGATTCATCCAATGTCTTTCCTTGTTTCGGATCAGGTGATGTGAGAATACCGCGTGAACTGGCTAAATCTATGGCTGTTTGAATCAATCGTCGAGGTGCATGAAAAAATCGTGCAGTTTTTCTGATACTCCAATCGCTTGGCTTTAGAGTGAGTGTTCGGATTTTCACGGAGCGCGTAGTTGTTGGTTCTTGAAACTTCTCCTTCAACTTTTCCAGAATTTCCACGCCTGCTTCAGCAATTTGTAACCAATCTTTGTCAACCACGGTATTCTTGCTATTTTTTTGGTGAAGGATTAAATGACACGTCACTTTTTTGGCTTAGTACCATTGCCTCACTGTTGGACGTTTGTTGACTAGTACGAGTACTTTGACTACATGTGTTCTCAATATCAGTTTGTGAAAATGGCACGTTAATAGTTAATGCAGCAGTTTCCTTTGAAGTCGACGGCTCAGAAGATTCAGGCAGATTTCCCAAGTTTGGGACGTCGTAAGACGCAGGTTTGAAGCTCCAGAAGTTTCCTGCGATTTCCCCCCTGAAGTAGCTCGTAATTTGCGTTCTTTGACGAACGCCATTTTCTTCACGTAATTAGCGGAAGCTGTTCGTAAATTAGACTTTCTAAGATGCTTCTTTAATCCAAATGGATTACAGCCCCGATCAGTAAACACCATCGCTTGTTTTGTTTTATGGTTATTAATACAATCCACGATCACAGTTTCGATAAAAAATATCGAAATATTTTAAAGGAATCGACTGGCATTGAACACAGCATCTTACGCGTTTCCTTTTTACCGAACATTCACTATTGTCAGACTATCCGAGACTGAAAATGTAGTACGCACTCGCGATCTCATTCTAAGAGAACTATCATTAATACTCGTCGTATAACCGTTCACTCTGTAACATCCTGACGTGAAATAAGTCGCGGGATAAATCAACTTCACCAATAAACGCAACGGCACACAAAGTACTCAATGTCGTTTACTATCGGAAATACTAGATCCCTCTCAGTGACAATCCACTGAGAAAATTAACCCATTTAATATACAGTTGCATCCAGACTGCTATTGAATATCGAAAATCAAAACGGTCCGTTAAGGGATTCGATTAATTTCCAACTGTGATCGTATATGTAAAACCCGCGAATAACAGAAAACGCCACCGAATAACAAAAAACGGCGTGACTAACTGTCGAGGAAGTAGTAAATAATACTTTTCGAGTATAGTATACAATATGCGCATCGTACACAGCAAAAGGCAAACGAGAAAAGTACGTGCGGAACTGAAACGCTTTATATTTACGTTTTTATTCCAAATATATTCTCAAATTATGCCCAAAAAATGTTTACCAATAACACGCAACAACTATTTTCGTTTTGAACTAACATACGCGGTTATGAGATTTCGCAGGGTTTTTATTTTTTTTCATCCTAACCATGGCAGGTACCATTCTGAAAATTTGTTCGCAGACTCTTTACCCAATGACAGACATCCTGTAAAATTTGTACCAAAATCGAAAGTCGGTTATTAGGTTTAAAAAAATGTTATTCTCACTTTTTTCCCATATTACAATTTTCTCAATACAGAAAAATTATGATTTTGATTTTTTTTCGATAAATCGAAAAGTTTTTATTCTTGTTTTTTTGTTTGATGAATATTTTTTCGGATACAGTGTTCGTAATGAAAAATTAAAAATCCTGAACGGACGCCTGACATTTTTTTTTTGAAATTCACAGACGTTCCTTTTGACTAATATTTCAAACTGGCAGATCTTGGAAAAAAATTGGAGAAGTTGAAAAAAAGTAGCCCAGTTGATGAAGAATGCCTCATATATGGTATATAGGGTGTAGCTTAACTACTAGTTTTCCGTTCGTGAGCATATAGGCCGTCTCTTTCCAAGCAGAACGCTTTTTTTTTAATGTCGTGCGTCAAAAATTGGCCGAGATATTCACGAGTAAAGCCTAACGGTGAGCAAACAATGGCACAGTAGTTTCGGCGTCCAGGCGAGCGTGAGCGTGAGATCGAATCAACATTCGGGCAAGGGGATTTGAACTTTCTATTTTGAATTTTGAAATTTGAGTTTTGAACGTTATCCGTTCGTCCAAATAAGGTATTCAATAGAAAATAAGTTTTTTTAAACAATGTTATCCATTGTGTACACAAAGATCTTCAGATCTTTAGATCTTTCAAGTGCACAATGGACAATATGATGTAACACGTTTTATTTATTATTTAATACTTTATTTGCATAACCAGATAAGGTTCGAAATTCAAATTTCAACATTCGAAATTGGAAGGTTTAACTTTCAATTCCAATTTCAATTTAAGAAAAATCAATGGATTTAAATCCACTTGTGCGAATGTGGATTTGAACCCGCGCCCGCGCTCCCTGGGACGCCGAAATTACTGTGCCATTGTTTACTCATCGTTGAACTTTGCTCGTGAATATCTCGGCCAATTTTTGTAGCACGACATTAAAAAAAAAGCGTTTCACGTGGAAAGAGACATCCTATATGCTGACGAACGGAAAACTAGTAGTCAAGATACACCCGGTATATATGTATATATGTACCTCCCACCCCTTCGATGCATGTATTACAATAAAGGCAGAACATTAATTCAATCAAATAGAAAAAGCCATCCCGTAAGTAAGGCCTCCGTACTACAGCGTGATCCTTTTGATCTAGTCCGTTTGATACATCCCTTTGGTATAGTGTTCTGCAAGCTGCGACGTCCTGAAAGTGCCTGTGTATCAGGATACATACATGTGTAGGTACATTTCAATGCACAATCCTGAAAGCTGCCAAGACGTATACATTGGCATACTTCGGACTGTCCTGAAAAATGCCTTTCGACGTAATTGGCTTCTAAGACAGGCCTGGAATATGACAAAAGTCGTGGGAAGCTCCGTATAATATCAGAAATTGCCCCGGCTTCTGCCGCTAGACATGGATTGGGTTTATGCATAATTCCGTAGCGAAAATCGAGTAAATTTCGAATGCAAAATATTTATTTAAAGGGGTTATTTTAACCCTCTGTCTGTACACTTAAATACTTGCTCTCACTAAATCGTTTGTAACTTGGTCAATTTTCAATATTTTAACTTGAATTTTTATTACATATCCTTAAATTTGTTTACTTTGAGAAAATGCAAAAAAAAAAATAGATTTTTTACCCGCTCCAGTGGTCTCCCGTCACAGAAGGTGTCCCAAAATTTAAGTGTACAGCCGGAGGGTTAATCAACTAAATATGTTAATACATCCTGTGCAACGACTTTTTGCCATCTCCTCACAAGCTTCATTATCCCTCTTTAATAAAAGTCCTGAGATCTTTGGGCAAATAAGCCATCCAAGTGTCCAGGGAACTGAAAGTTTTATTATTCAAATCGTTCTCTAGCGCCAAGAACAAGTGATAGTTTGAAGGTGCAAGGTCCGGGCTATACGGTAGATGCACCAAAACATCCCACCCAAGCCGCAATAACTTCTTCCGGATCACCAGAAAAACGTGTGGTCTAGCGTTGCCCCGGTGGAGCACAACGATCTTGCTATACGCTGATACGGGCCGCTTCTGATCGATTGCTCGCGTTTATTTGACCAGTTCTGAGTAGTCCTTGGTCGAATCAATTGTTTCGTTGGATGGCAACAACTCGTAATAGATGATTCTTTTCCAATCCAAGCACGATCTTCTTCGGGCGCAATCCAGTCTTTGCGACGGTCATTGACATTGTTGTAGACAATCCACTTTTCAACGCCGGTAATCATGTGTTTTCAAAATGGTTCATTTTGATGACGTTTAATTAAGCAGTAAATCGCAAGCTGAAATTCGGCCCATTAAATTCTTTTTGCTCAGTGCGTGCGGCACCCAAACATCAAGCTTGCTTACCATCCCAAGCTTTCGTAAATGTCTCGAAACAATTGACTGGTTAATGCTGAGGGTCCAATCTCCGTAGCCGTCAAACGCCGGGCGGAGTCGATGAGAGCCTTCATTTAATCGACATTAGTAGTGACTGGCCAACCGGAGCGTGGAGCATCTTGGAGATCAAAAGTTCCACAACGAAATTTCGCATACCACTTCCGACCAGCCCCTTGGCACTCGGTTGAATTTTGTTCAGTAAGATGTCCCCGTTATTGTCACCACGGCAAAGCAGCCCACCCTGTGGTGCTCGTAGTCACCCGCATCATCACCACTCTCCACTCCGCATCATTCCGTCATTTCTAACCTCTGCAACCTGGACACTTTCGTTGTTTTTTCGATCACGATGGTCGATTTAAAAGTGAAACATTATGGAACAATAATCAATTTGATGATTGGGCTTTTGTTGATGTGATTGAGCTTGGGCATGATTATAGCTCACAAAAAATAACGAGCTGCGTTATGTATTACACAACCGCTGTTTGGTGAGGCGAATTATTAATACAGTCACGTGTCTGACATGCAAAGAATCTTGATTAACATCAGAAAGTAACACCACTTTTCCCAAAGCATGTGTCACTTATTTTCTGTTAAACGATCCATGGGTGCATCCAAGTGAACACTTGTGCTGGTTTGTAATTCTTTCAGAAGAGCAATTTGTGGTTTTTCGCAATTCAGCACGTGTTTTCGATTCTATGTCGGACGATGTATATGAGTACGAAAAACTCTCTTTCCCAGCCAAGGAACACACTGTTAATATTCTCTTACACGTAATTCAGAATTACGTAATGATGCAAATGTAGCAATATTTTGCACAGCTCAACACTGAGGAAAATAAATAATCTAGATAAGCAAAAACTATCCAAGCATTGTCTAACGTGATGATAATTCAATTTTAAATGAAATAATTGATATTTGTTTACGTTCAATGATCTTTTTTATTGTACCATAATACTTTCATATTTGTAAATATTTTATCCCTTCCCTTGTAAAAATCTACTTTGGAAATCTAATTCTAATGGTCAATTTTATTAATACTTAATCATCCAAACGCTTCGAATGCAGGAGTCGAGAGCAAAAATAAGGCGGACACAATATGCCCAGCAGTGCCGGGTGGCTGCTTTCGACACATACGTTCATATACGGCATTCTCTCCGTACACGGCTTAGATCTTTTTGTGAGTTTGCGACCCGTTTTTGCCTTTTCGGAACTAAAACAGCAAAATGCATCGAAAATACACGTTTTTTCCTTCCATGTTATAATAATCCGAAATATTATAGAACTTTCTATACGACACGGATTTCGATGGATATTTTTTAAATATGAGCACAAGTTTCAGCTTTCACTTAGTATACGAGACTTCATCTGGCCAACGCATGTGCGAGCGAAGAAAAACTGCGAACGATATCTGTCGGAATTTCGCTACGGACTTATGCATAGACTCAATAGAACCGATAGAGAAGAAATGCACACACATACACAATATGTATATCAGTTGAACCACTCGTAGTTCGAGTTTTGAGTGCGGCACGTTCCTCAAGTGCAACCATGCATTCTCACCGCGCGAAGATCCCTATCTAATGGAAAAGAGTCGAGGAGTATATTTCGTAGTTCCGCCACGTTCTCGAGGCTTTTTGAACCCGACGGTGAGGGGCCGACGGGGGAAGATAAAGGGAGAGAGAGAGAAAGAAGACTCACCTCAGATAATAAAAAAGTCGTTGAACTGGGGGGAAGAAGACTCAAAAGAGACAATCATATTCTCCGGACAGTGCGAGAGACAGGCCTCCTCCTCGCGCTCGGTGTACGTGCCGTTCTGGCCCAAAATCGGATTCATGTAAAGTCACAGGTCGCGACATAATTGCTATCAAAGCAGAGTACAACTAACTGCTATTGAGTCGTTCGCAGGCCGCATGACCTTTCAGTCGGTGGTGACACGATCAAGATCGATCTTAGGGGGTGCTAAATTTTCGGTTACTTTTCACCTACGATTGTATGGACTAAGGAACTGAGGGTCATCCTGGCGGTTGTGATCTTCTACACTTGGTCTAGAAAATCCCATACGTTTATCCAAATGTATGAATGTGCTGGTTTTCATTCTCAGACCCACGAAAGTCAGCGGTAACCGTACGGCAACTTTATCTTGCATGCATCCGACACCCCGTCGAGGGCACGTGTCTCTTTCGCCCTCTCTAGCACTCTCTCCCTTTCTTTCTCCCCCGCTTCCGAGTCAATGGAGCTTTCCAACGCACGAGTTTAATACAGTACGAAACTCTTTCCTCGTTCACATCACATCAGTGATGAGGCCACGCGTATACATATATATGTACTATCTGTGCACGAGGATGCGTGCATACACGACAAATGCCCTCGTCAACGTGATTTATGCTCACGTGTTTCCAAGAAATTATATCTCGGTGAAAACAACAACGAAATTAGTGACTAGACGGAGTAAATGAGAACAAACTTCGTGTACTCGAAAATGCGCGTCACGTCGAAAAACACTCATGAAATCTTCAAATCTCACGAACATGAATAAATTCAGATGATCTATGAAAACGTTGAATCAGTTAACATTTGATTGAATCCAAAAAAACCAGACATGCCGGAAAGAACTTCAACTTATATGTATATAAATATCAGTCACAAGACTTTTCGTTTGGGTGTGTTTGGGTTATCAACAAAATTGATACACAAGCATATCCTCGAAGGGTAAATAGAAAGGTACTGCGTACACGTGTGCTAGCCACCGCTGCTAGTCCTAAAAAGTAACAAGCGAATTATGTTTCTATGTTCCTTAAAAAGTAACGAGCGAGCTGCTTTTTTAAACCCAAACAACTGTATTAAATTCAAATAAAGCCAGACATGCCGAAAAACTCGATTTTAGATACGGGGTGTCCCATTAAAAACAAGCATTAAAATGAATAGCAAAAATGAGGTCATACAAAAAAGTGTTTCCCAAAAAATTCATATGGTTTTCAGGGCGACATTCGGTGGTGATACGAAATATTTTTTTTTGTCAAGACGTCTACTAGATATCGCGGTAATTAAATTTTTTTTATATATTGTAAGCCATGCTTACCATTATATTATAAGAATTATTTGTAGAAAAATAATTTCCCGATGTTATATTTGCTGATTGAAATTAAACTTGGCCCATAAATACCCTGAATTTCGCTATTAGATGGAACATCATACGAAACTTTCGTCTAGAGGTACCTAAAAGAAACAGCATTATGTCAGTCCCGAAAGTCAGAAGATAACTGATACTTGACAATGCTAGAAAATTAAACAGTCCCCTGGAGCATAGAACAGTCCTCTGTGACATAAAATGACAGGGGACTGTGCCCAGGGGACCGTTACTTTTGCAAAAAAGTTATTCAGTGCTAAATCATTTGAAATCGTTTTAGAATTAATAGTCACACGTGCTAACTTACTAACTAAATAAATGACTTACGAAATGATGCTGATTTAATCGCATAAAATAATAGAAAAGCTACTGCATAAACGCAGCGTTCACAGGGAAAAACATGACGTTACCTAGCCATATAGTTATTTGTCAGCTCAGCATTCGGACGAACTTTACACCGTTTGCGTTTCTGGTTATGGCAATAAATGATGTTTACTAAATGAAATAGGAATTGGGCACAGTTTTGAAGTTAAATGAGGGGACCGTTTTGATATTTTTAGGAAAACATTAGAGTGATAGCTTTTTATATTGAAAAAGTGTTAAAAGTTATGGTCATATTTGATAAACACATGTACTCTATTCTAGTGTAACTTATGAATGTTAGAATTAGATACTGTTATTACTAAAAATAAATATTAACGGCGAGTCTTGTCATTTACGAAATGAGACACGACAGGGGACTGTATTTTAGGATGTTTGAAAGATATTTTAATGAATATTAAGATTTTACGTCATTATATGCATTATGGCGCACCAAGAATAGGTAGCGAATTATCGTTTTAGATAGATATAACTCAATAATAATAACTTTAAATACCTGAAAATGGCTCGGGACATCATTTTTCCAATTAGTAGAGAAACACCCTTATGTGTGTGTGTATATATATATATATATATATACTATTAAAAAATTAAATTAGCAGAACATTTTTAATTTTTGTTAGTATTTCTTAAAGTGCTTTGTCTGTGTGAAAAATGGTGGTGTCGATATGAAAAAAAGTACCTTGAGGTGTAGCCTCAAGGTGCTTTTTCTTTCAAGTTTCTTTTTAAAGTTTCTAATTTTGAGATCTTTTGCCGAAAACATTTGGTGAGCTACGGTTATCGCGTAATCATAGGAAATAGCGCGAGACAAAAATTTTCCAATTTTTTTGTTTTTCTTCCAAGGTTCCACGCGCTTCGTTTTTAGTTAAATCAATGTAGGTCAGTTAGCTTGTTTATTCAGCTTCATTTTGGTTTTTCTTAGTCTCTCTACGTAAAAGAAAAAGGATCCTTTTGTCTTTGATCGTCGATATTTGAGCAACCAATAATCGCACAGGGAATTAAAGGGCAGATTTGAAAACTTAAATAAATTCTCTCCAAGCCCTTTTATTGATTTTTGAGAAAATATTCTTTTTCACCCTAAATATTAATTTGAAAAAAGTACAAAAAAATGTCTTGTTATGGTTTTTCAGTAAATCTACCACTACTTTACAAAGATTGATGGAAAGACTAATGATGTCAGGGGGTTTTCAGCTCAATGTACCCCTAATAGGCCTGGATATTTTCAAAATGAGCCATTGAACCGTTTTCCCCGACTGACTGTTCAAAGTTTTACAAAACAATTAAAGGAACAAGCGTGTATCGTTGCTAAACATCGTGTAATCATGATCAAAATGAAAAGATCAATTTTTTTGACTTTCTTTCACAAGCTTACGCTAGTTATCTGTTAAATTTAAGAGAAAAGAATGTCGATAAATTAAATGAAGAAAGCTTTGATTTTGTTGTTGAAAATTTGTAAAACATTTCAGGATACAGTACTGACTCATATTAGACACAATTCGGCCCTCGCGTACCATAATTTCACTTATCTTTAATTGCATTAATTAAAAGTTGATACCCCGAAGCTGTATACACTACTAGCTCTGAGAATGTGTATGCGATTAATTCTCGATCCTTTCTACGAAGGTTATTAGGGTTACAAAAAACCGTTTTTTTTTTTCAAAACTCATATTTTTTCGGAAGAAAAAAATCGATTAACAGTTTTTTTAACACTTATCTTTTTTTTGTAACATGTTCTGTTTTGACAAAAAATAATGAATCAAAAGTTTTTGTAAACTTTAACTTTTCTTCAATTTTTCTTCATGACGATTTTTGAAAAAAAAAAATGTTTTTCGTAACCCTAATACTCTTCGCAGAAAATATCGAGAATTCATGGCATAAACGTTGTCAGATCGAGTACTAAATACAGCTTGGGGGGCGTACGCATATTATGTAACGCTATTTGGGGGGATGCGGAAGGGGGTCCGACCAGGCGTTACAGTTCTACGTACGCGAGGGAGGAAAAAACCAAGATTTGCGTTGCAACATGATTTTAGAACTGCCAGAAATAGCAACATTTTCGAATTTTCAGGTTTTAATTTGAAACTGGCACGCAATTTTACCGCGGAAAGTTGACAGCTTTCCATACGAAATGTCTAATATGGGGGAAAACCACTGTGCAAATATTTGCACTGCGGTTTTCCACTTTTCCTACTTTTCCCTAGCAAAATTTGAAAACATCTTTTGTTTTTTGCAATTTTTGAAAGCACATATATTCGAAAATATGTTGGCAAAACTTGAAGTCAAAAGCTCGGAAGTTGATGGAGTTACAGTCACTTTAGTGAGACCAGGGTGTAAGAGGTTAGGACCCTCAGTCCTTACAGGTGTCGCATCGTTCACAATAGATGAAGTTCAGGGTTTTATTATTTTGTGAAATATCATGAAGATGAAAAGCCGTCATATCGCCCGAGAATAGATACTTCAAGGGAGACTTTGTCCTTGAAATTTAAAAAAAATCAATTTTTTTTTATTACGGATTCTTAATCTACATGTAAGTAGAAATAAATCTGTCGAAGCGTTTCCCGGATTTCGAACGTTTACGATATTTTAAACGCGTTTGCAGTTGACATAGTCAGCATGCTCTGACCGTCTTAAGCGGGGTGTCTTTATATAAGCACAAGGCTCCACTTAGTGACACTGTTCTGAAGGCCATCGAGCCAATTTACAAAGACTTGTCGTCGGACGATTTGCTCGAAAGATGTTGAGTGCTCATACTCAAAACAGTAATGAGTCACTTAATAATATGATTTGGATGCGTGCGCCCAAACATCTTCATTCCGGCGCAGATGTGGTCAATATTGCTACGGAATTAGCAGTGATTATCTTCAACAAAGGTGAGGAATCATTGTTAATTGCCATGGATCTCATGAGTGTCCGGATTGGCACATTCGCCGAGGGCTGGGTCCATTCACGGGACGAAGCAAGGATCGAGCGCGCGGAGAGGCAGGTGACCGACGCAGCAAAAAAAGCCCGGATTGAGCAGCGAGAGATGTTAGTGGCTCAACATGAGCAGCTAGAAGAAGCGGAGGGATGCCTCTATGGATCAGGCATTGCCGATTAGCGGTAATTATAAACACATTTGTGTAAACACATTACCAAACTTTAAACGCGTTTTTCGCGAAAACACGTTTTTAAAAATAGCTGACATTCTCCTGACCGCTGTAATTAACATATCGATCTGAAATTTGGAGAGCGTACTAAGAAAATATGTCTTCACGGAATGACGGATTGTTTCTTTGATAGATACATTTTCGCATTTATTATTTATCTTTTTATGCGAAAAAAACGCGAAAATTCGATTTTTTTTTAAATTGCCGCCATTTTCCGAAATTTGTACTAAACGGAAAACCCATCCGTCCGTTAATTAATTTTTATTCATTTTTAAGTACAAAAACTATAGTTTACCGTAACGCCTCAAAAATAGGTGGGATAGGTAGATCCATCACAACTCGGCAACGGCTTGTCTGAAATAAAAAAATCAAAGTCCATTAGATTCAGTATGACACCCGCTACAAAATGACCATCGGATATAAAGTTTTATCAAAATATTGAAAAAAATGGCAGATGAAAAGCGAAAAAAGTAATTTAAAAAACGCGTTTTTCGCAGTTTCTCGCAAAGAAAAGAGTAAAAATCAAAATTTTTAAACCATCGAGGGTCATCTTGTTGCGAATCATGTTTACAATATGTGGTTCAAATTTCAAGAGAATCGGTTTATTGGTGTTAGAGATACGATAGAGCTAGATTTTGAAAACGTTGTTTCGTGAAAAACGCGTTTGAAGTTTATAGTGTAAAAAACTCTTATACCTGAACTCAATCGGCGTATCTATACACTACGGTTTATACATTTTTTTTACTCAACCTCAAAAGACGTATACGAGTTATAGATTCATTCTGTAGACGGTAATTCTGCATAAAATATATATTTATAGGGCAAAATTATACGTTTCTGTATTTGAATTACGTAAATAAGAAAAATGTTTGCATTACTGCCAACTTAAAAAAGTATAACATTATCGATGAGTATTATGAAATTACTGTGTCAGCGAATGTTTTATGCAACTCATGCCAGCATGAAATCTTGAGTGCTTTATAGTTATGCCTATTTATATTTGTCACGAGATTATTTATTATTACCATTCTTTAATATTAAGTGTTGCCGGAATACGACAACTTCGCAGATATTGAGGTTAGCAGGAATGATCTTCATTCGCCAGCCAAGATTCGAAATATATTATCAAAGTTCAATGGTTCAATATTGAATGTATATCAATTACGATGGGCACGATGGATTTTTTCTGAATGTTTACAAAGGGTTAGTTTGCGTTAATCCGTTGTTAGAAATGGTTTATATTGGTGCCAAATAGCACAAAAATAAAAATACATCACCCGTAGCTTGAACGTCCTGCCGATCTAACCGCACGTAAAATTACGTACATCAAAGTATTTTTTATATGTGGTATTTATATGTGGAGAAAACATTGCAAAAACATCGCAAAGACTCAAGTCGAGACAATAACATATCTTTTTTTTTCAATTTAATCTTGTATTGTGGCTACCGTTCCAACCTCCTTAATATTGAGCAGCGCCCAAAAATGTCAGACTTGCTGAAAGGAAATGTTGACAGCGATAACGTCCGCGAGACGTCCAGTGTACTGTCTCTGTTTTCGTGATCAGATGAGTTTACGTACTTTAAGGCAGGATTCTACTTTGAAACCATGAAAAAAACGCTATTTTCGTGAATTTTTTCTGAGAATACTATTAAAGATATCGATATGGGGTTTAAACTGTTCAATAAATACACTCTTTAAGTACATAAAAAAAAAATTTTTAATGTACTTTATTCATTTTTTGTACACGTGAAATATGTTTAAAGCCAACGCCTCGAAAAGCAGGTACCGTTGCCGTGGTCGTGAAATCTTCCCGACGGATGGTCTGAAACAAAAAAATCAAATAGTTCCATGTTCAGTATGTCTTCAGGAACCGACCTAACTAGAATATTTTATATACGTGCAAAATTAACAAAATGGCGGCTAAAATACGAAAAAAATGCGTTTTTTTGGGTCTTTTTTTGCAATAAAAAAATAGTTCTAATCAAAATTTTAAGTTGATTGTAGTTAGGTCGGTTGGTACACACATATAGAATATGTGTTCCAAATTTCATAAGGATCGGTTCAGTACTTTTTGAGTTATCACGACCACGGTACTTGAAAATGTCGTTTCGAGAAAAACGCGTTTAAAGTTTTGGTGAGTGATAAATCGTAGAAAAAATTATCTTACCCTCAATCAGCGATGCCTGGGCCATATAATATGCCTTCGACGTATTCCAGGTGGGTGTTTTCATCAAAATTAGCCTTTTTTTTTTAATTCTGCCCTCCTTAGAAGCCTCAGTCGAGCGGCGGTTCGCTCGAACGATGCGATGTTGGTCGCGAATAGTGGCGAACTGCATGACGGTTGGGCCGATTGTAATGCCCATGACTTCCATTATTTTTAAAACTGGGCTGATCCTTCATTAAAAACGCAGGCAGCAGTGAGGCACGCAATTTTGACGATTTTTTTGCCATTAAAGACATGTTTCGGTGCCATAGCCCAAACTGTAGAGTTGAAACATTCGTTGTTATTTTCAGTGTTTCCACCCAAACATTTCTCCAGTAATTCCGTTTTTGTTAGATCTTCGTAGATCGGCTTCAGCATCTCTTGTACGTCACTAGCAAGAGCAGGAGGATGTTTATAATTTTTTAAAGCGTTGTTTGCTTCGGCCTTCTTATACTTGCACCAGCCGTCTGAACAGTACGTATGCTGTGGTTTGGAGTCTGTTGATATTTTGTGGTAATAGCCGGCCCAGATCTCGTTTCGCATGCTTTCTACTGAATTTGAATTCCTTTGAATTGCGAGACTGTAGTTTTTAGATAACTCTTTCATTAATTTGATAGTTAGATCAGCAGTCTTCACTTTTTTAATCACGACTTTTGGTTTCTTCACAACTATCTTCGGTGCAGCTACTTTTTTCGTTTTTTTTTCTCCGTCCTTCAGTTCTGCACTCCCAGCTTTTCTCCTTTGAGTTAAAATTTTCTTCGCATCACTTGCGCGTTTGAAAATTCTTTTGGCAACATGTAGCACACACTCCAGCTTTTTCACGCCGAAGTCTTCGCCGTACGGGTGTGTATCAAGCAGCGTTCGAAAGACGAAAAAGGATAGTTAGACTGCTTGGAACTTTATAAAATTTTGACGGAACATTCTTGAACATATTTACTTTCGAAAAATGTAAAAAAAAAAAAAAAAAAATTTTTCAAAGTTTCAAAGTAGAATCCTGCCTTAATATCACCGAGATTAATTTGACGTTTTCACAATGCCGAAAAGGAAATCCTCACTCGGTCGCAACAGTGCAGGTGCGAAAAATAACTATATAGCGAGAAATAGTGAAAATCGAACGCATCCGAGCAGATCCGGGTACGAGGTTGGAGCGATCTAGCTCAGGCCAATGACTGAACACACTGATTCTTGTACGCCTGCGTGATAGGTTCGTTGTACTTGGCTATTTTATAGATCATTTTATTTTTTGGCGCAATTGGTTAATGGAAAAAATATAAGAAAACCATTGGCCGAATTACATATGCATCGGAAATTATCGAGTTCAAAAAATCATCGGGAACAGCGGTTTTTTGTGGAAAAGTATGGAGGTGTCGATGCAAGATACGAATCATAAGATTCATATCTTCTCACTTGGAAGATTCTAGCTGACGTAGACACTTCCGGGTGATTGTGGACGGAAAGCGTAACTGAAACGTCTGCTCCGTCTCGAAAGCTGTATGTGCACGTGACTGCAATTAGATGTAATCTCACAAATCGTTTTTACGTATATATCTTCTCTGTGGTCTTGTTCTATCTATTCTGAGCAACTGTGTAAGTTTGTATTAATGTGTGTGTATATATATATTTATGGGAGTAGGCGATCAAAGATAATTCACTGTAGCGCACAGATGGACCAAATCCCCAAGGATATCGTTTCACCGTATTTATGTAGCTTGTGATGAAAAAATAATGACTTGGGATACGTGTAGTTACCCATGTCATTATTTTATCAGCACATAATGTATACATATACATACATATATATATATATATATATATATACACACATATATATACCTTATGTGTATTTGTATTATGATAATTATGATTTTCGTATCTTTTCTGACTGCGACGTAGCCCTAATTGTGTCCATTCAACATTTTATTTTAAAAAACTCAAACAAATTGTTGTTATATTATAATAATAAATTGAAATGTTAAATAAATAAAATTAAATCATGAACGAATTAAATAAATTAAAGAAACTAAATTTAAAAACCAAAACTGGTGGATGGGTGGTGGTAGTCCGGTTTTGGTGGTACATCAAGTCAAGCAGTATTGTGCGAGGCCAATACTCGGTGCGGTGACCGCTTAGCCGTGCACCGGCTGGCGCATCAACCAGGGAACGGAAGGCCAATACTTCTAAGACCTTGGGTGTAGATATTTGTGTACAAATCTGTGCACCGGAGAATCGAAGAATATGGGGCCGTCTATACCGATATAGGTTTTCCACAGATTCCCCTATACCGCGGATGCGGTATAGTCTAGCTTCAGCCCGGGTGAAAATTGTGCTAGCTTGCCTAAGTCACGACCTAGTAGATAGCTCGCCCAATTGAGTTCATACGAACTGACCAATGACTGCCTACTGAGAGTACTTTACCGAGCTACTAAAGTAATGCATGTTTTGTTAATCAGCCCTTATTACTCATCGAAAATCGATTGGGCAGTGAATAACGTTACGAACGACAAAGTGATGTTATGTGACTTACACGTGCTATCATCTAGTGAACGACTCATGGCCGGCTAGCCAACTTGAGTTTCAGATGCCCTTGCAAATGAAAAATGCTCAAGCGGGTATCTCGCCATGACCTAGCCAACACTAGCTAACTGCGGCTAAGCACCTCTAGGCTAGTTACTGCCCGGCCTATCTTGGTCACAAATGACAAAGTATGGTTATGTGACTACGTGTAGTTCCATCAAGCGAATGACTGATGGCTGGCTAAGCAAATTGAGTTACAGATGGCGTTGCGAATGAAAAAAAATTCTCAGGTATCTCACAAAATGCAGACACTGCACAAAATGCAAACCCAGCACTTTATCTATTGTGAACAATGCATGCAACACCTGTAAGGACTGAGGGTCCTAACCGGTCACGCACTCTGTTCTCACTGATGTGACTGTAACTCCATAACTTCCGGACTTTTGACTTCAAGTTTTTCAAACACATTTTTGAATATATGTACTTTCAAGTATTAAAAAAAAAAAATGTTTTCGAATTTTGCTTGGGTAAAATGAGAAACGGGGAAGCCACTGGGCAAATTTTTGCACAGACAAAAATTTTTGCACAGAACAAAAATCGTAATTTTTTACCTTTTTATGATGATTTTCGTCTTATTTGATTTATTTAAATCATTTGTTGTTATTTTATTATTATTGATTAAGGTTAATTATGATTTTCGTAACGTTTCTTGCGATGACGCGTTCCTAATTGTTCCCGTTCAAGATTTTACTAAAAAAAAACCGATTTTTTCTGGCTTTCTACGTGGGTTCTGAAGCGATAGTTTTCGCACGCAATAATCAGAGGCGAAGTATATCAAACGGATTTAAAGTCGAGTAGTGTCAATTCAAAATGTGGCATCGCCGATATGTCGTAAAGAATGGGGTGTGCGAAAACAGAGGGAGAGAGAGGGAGGTAGGGAGAGAGAGAGAGAGAGAGAGAGAGAGAGAGAGAGAGAGAGAGAGAGAGAGAGAGAGAGAGAGAGAGAGAGAGAGAGAGAGAGAGAGCTTCGAGTGTTTAAGCGTAAAGCCAGAAGGTCCTTAGCCGCGAGCGCGTCTCAGAATCCACCTTAATTAACTCTCGAGACAGAGCCGATGTTCGCTGTGCGGTGAATCGGTAACCCACGACCATACATTCATATGTATATATACGCGTGCATGACGAAGACAGCGAGAGATGCGTGGCGGAAAGAGAAAAGGAGGAAAACGAGTAGGTATATACGACCTCGAAGAAAGCGGGCAAAGAGAGCGGAGCGCTGGCCTGGGTGGTCAGAGATTCCAGTTTCTCGATAATTGGTCCGGGTGTTTCGACACCCGACTACCGCCGATAGCGGCGCAAGAGCCGCGGGTCGAGCCACCGTCACCACCACCAACGTCGGAAGCGGCTTTTTCTCTCTCACGCATTAACAACAAAAAGGAAACGAAACTATTTTTATAAGGTTCGAACGAAGAGCCGAACGCTGTGACGTAACAGTTATATATACGCGTAATCCAGACACGCACGAAAAAATGCATACATACATAGGAGCTCAAGTGATGAAAGTCGTCCATTAGAGAAAGAACGGGGAGGAGAGTAGTGGTTTGCGCTCTCTCGATGGGACACGTTTAAAATCCATGGAGTGATAAAAAAATTAAGAAGGAGCAAATCCAACGAAATTACACAAATACGAAAATAAAAGATCCGATATAATGAAAATAAAAGAATACATTTTAAAATCTAACAAAATAAAACGAAAAACGAGTTCTTTTACATCGGACGTGGACATCCTCTCCTCTCTAGAAGACACGTTAGACGTATATGTATATGAGCTGCTACTGTAGGTATGCACGAGAGCTAAGAGAGACATGAGACATACCCGCGAGATACGAGCAAAACGATATTAGGAACGATGCCTACCGAAGTAGCTCGCGAGATCTTGCTCCGTTCTTCGAGCCCGCGCGTCAAACCGGTCTGCGCACATCGAGATCTTCAAGAGAAAGAGACAGAGTGAGAGGAAGAGAAATAATTAAGGAATTTTTAAACAATCTATAATCAGTGATAAAAATAACTTGTTGCTAAATATTTTCATTTGTATGATTATTGGGGGAAAAAAAGGATAATAAATAGTACAGTCGTGCTGTACATTGGAATCGGGAAAAATTAGAAGAAGGCTAGTTTTTTGACAGATGATTTTGAAGGTGCTGCGGGTGCTAAATCCAAGTTTGCCTAAAAATCGGCGTGTGGGGTTTTTTAGGGGATGAAGCGGGATGGAGGTTGACTAATGCCAAAGTACAACCCCCACGAGATCGGCGCCGGGAGACACAATGTTCAGAAAAATCCGAGCTTTATTTTTGGCGACAGTGCCGAAGTCGTGGAAGTTCACTTTGGGGGTGAAAAAGTGGGGTGAAGTTCTGAAAAATCAGTTTTGATTCTATAACTTGTTCGGAAAAATCCCTACAATTTTTGTTCAAATGGGAACGTTGTAGCCCTTAAAAAGACGCGCTGGTCGAGTATTTGATCATCCCTCTCCGACAATATCTTCACCCCCAAAAAAATCAGTCAAGTATAAAAAAAAAATTGTTTATTGAACAACTCAAAAACAATCGTTTTTTCAGGGATGTTTTAAAGGTACGAAATGTAAAGAATATATTTCTCTCTATTGTCGTTTCCATGGATCACCCTTGAATCTTGCTTTTTCTAAGCCCTCTCGGAAGTTGAAAATTCAAAATGAAATTCTAGGACAATTATTGACCGAAAATAAAGAGACACGAGTTTGGCACTGTGGAAAAAAGTGTAGCTGAAGGTTCAAGCTACAAGTTGTTCCACGGCGGCGAATTCGTGCGGTCAATAGTTTTCCCAGAATTTCATTTTGAATTTTCATCCCTGAGAGGGGTTGGAAAATCAATATTCACGGGTGGTCCATAGAAACGAAAATATAGAGAGAATTATCCTCTACATTTCGTACCTTTAAACCATACCCGAAAAATCGATTGTTTTTTAGTTATTCAGTGAACAAATTTTTTTTTTTTGGTATTTCAAACCTTTTTTGGGTGGTGAAGATATTATCGGAGAGTGATGATCAGATACTCGATCGACGCGTATTTTCGAAGGCTACAATGTTTCAATTTGAACAAAAAGTGTACGAGTTTTTCCTACAGCGTTATTGAATTAAAACTGATTTTTTATAAATTTAACTTTTTCACCCCCAAAATGAACTTCCACGACTTCGGCGTTGTGGGAAAAATTGAAGCACGAACCTCGTAGGGGTTGTAGTTTGGCACCAATCCACCCCCATCCTCCTTTATCCCCTAAAAAATACCCTGCACCCCGATTTTTAGGCAAACTTGGATTGAGCGCCCGCGGTACCGACAGAATCACCTTTCAAAAAACTGGCATTCTTTTAATTTTTTTCCGCTTACGGGGTTTTTCAGCAAGAGCACGACTGTGACTATCATCGCACTGCAAAGAAAAATTAATAGGATCTATTTAAATGAAACAGGCTTTTCCCTGTTTCACGGCCTACTACGATCCTATTGGTTACAAATATATTTTTTCGAATAAAGAATATAGAACAAAATATTACATAAAACCAAAATAAAATCAAATACTTAATTTAAAGTTCTACCACAATGATTTTGTATCATAATTCGTCATTCCTTGGGCTTCTGAAATGTTCTTTTTCGAAGAAAATATTTCCCCGCCTCCACATGGATTCTAACAAACAACGTACTTACTTTCAGCTATGCATGCTGCCCCTACGCTACCGAATTTGTAGTATCTTACAAGGAAACGATGCGAGGTCGATGTCTTCGATTTCGATGAAATTTCGCATGCTTGTAGAATGGGTAAAAATAGGCAACACGTACTTTTTTATATCGGCGAAACCCGATTTTTAAGGGTTGAAACGCACCCTCGAAAATTGGGGTGTTTTTCGTTTTACGACGATAACGTTTTAACGGTACGAGATATGAAAAAACGTGAAATCGCAACAATGTTTATTTTTTCTTGTACTATACATTGGAGATGAGAACGATGCAGATAGCAACAAATTTCATATTGTTTATTGCAAAAATGGAATTTTTTCAACCGAATCTCCGAGAACTTTTTATCGATTGAGATGTAAATTTGCCTGTATGTAGAGAATGGAAAAGAGCGGATACGGATTTTTATTTTTCCGTTATCTCACAATTAAGGGGTTGAAGGTGCCCGTCAATTTTTTTACCGAAGAGTGGCTAAAAAAGTGGCTAAACCTGAACGGGCCGAAATAAAAAAAAGTTCAAAGGGAACAAATGTTGTATTCTTCGACTACTAGACGTTCATGATAATAATGATGAGTACAGCAACAAATAGCGGGTTTGTGAAGTTGATGTGAAGTTGGCAACCGACTGTACAGAATGTTATTTTTTTTGCATTCGTTTGTACTCGGTTTGTACTCGATTGTACCACCTTTAATTTCGTCTGTATCTTAAGGGGGAGAAAAGTATGAGGGTATGCAAAAATCGGGCCGAACCCGATGAAAAATAAATCATTTTAATAAACGCGACTGCAAAGAGAATCGTTCGTACTTTAAAAGTTTTTTTTTTCAAATTTTTTAAATTTCGATTAATTTTTTTCAGTGTAATTGGCCGTAATTGACAGTAGGAAGGTTAATTTAGTTTGCGCCGTTAAGGAGATGGAAATAGAAGGCATGAAGGAGAAAAACCACAAACAGGTATACAAACAATATACTCGTACATAGACCGAGGACAACGTTGACTCAGTGGTACAAACGATTGCTCGGTAAAGACGAGTATATCGTTTGTACCGGCGAGGAATCGTTTGTACCCGGGCCTACGGACGAGTATATCGTTTGTACCACCGAGCAATCACCTGTACCTGCTCGTATCATTTGTACGGGCGAGTAATCGTTTGTATCCGGGCCTTTGGACGAGTATATCATTTGTACCACGGAGCAATCGTTTGTACCACCGAGCAATCGTCTGTACCTGCTCGTACCGACGAGTGTGTCGTTTGTGCCACCGAGCAATCGTTTGTATCCGTTGGAACCAAGGAGTATATCGTTTGTACCCGTTCGTATCGATGAATATATCGTTTGTACCACCAAGTGATCGTTTGTATCGCTGAGGCAACGGTTGTACTCGTCCTACGTACGAGTATATTGTTTGTTTCGATTCGAGAAATTTTCGAAGTAATGGTCACATTCGATGAGCAACCAGAGCAGTACATGCTGAGTTGATGCTTGCTGAGCAGTCTGAAGCTTGGGGGGTGGATCTACAGAGCCAACGACAGATCAGCAAATTCAAATAAACCCAGGCAGACCCTAACAAATTGAAAAAGATTCAAACAAATCGAACCAACTCCGACCCGATCGAAACCAAAAAAATCCAAACAGACCCAAACAAATAAAAAACAATCCAAACACATCCAAACAAACCCAAGTAAGTTTGAATAAACCCAAACAAACTTTGTAGGATTTCTTACGTTGTTATGCACGATATTTCATCCCCTCCAGTATTGTATCAAATTCGGAAAATATTCTCAAATACTTTGTAGCAATGGTCATCGTATTTTAGATCTTGCTGCTTAGTTTTACCGTCTTCTTTTATAATTTTGATTGAACAACTGCAGCTCAATTCGAACGAATCAACACCCTAAATAGCCAGACATGATCGAGCCGTTTTCTTACGCGGTTTATTGGTAATTTGCCCTTTTTGCTTTTCTGTTATCTATTAGGGTGAGGCTCACATTTCTTTCGCGGAGAAAATTCGCAGGGCAGGGAGATCGGACGTAAAAATTCACGAGAGAGACAGGGAGGGAGAGAGAGCGAGAGAGAGAGAGAGAGAGAGAGATGTCATCGTCTGTATACGTTATATATATGGCTATATACGGCTGACTCATCTCCTCTGGATGTATATAGTGGAGGGGTGTATCGGTATCGCCCTATGTGTTATCACGTCACTCTCTCTCTCTCTCTCTCTCGTTCTTTCTCTCTCTACGCGCGCTCCTTTCCCGACTCTTTTACTTTTTTCCTTCCCTTCTCGCTCATGTTCTCGGAGCCCCCAGTAGTATAGGCGAAACGAGGGGTTGGCGGTGAGGGGGGTGGGACGTTACGTGGCGGATGCGTATAACGTAAATTTGTGTCGGTTCGATGGTGTATTTCGACCCCTCGTTTGTGAAGAGGAGCAAGATCGAATACGTTGTAGCACACAGAGGGAAGGAGAGAGAGAAAGAGACGGTGGAAGAAGGAACGACAATAAAAGTGGATGGGGTACACCGAGGCGCAAGGGGGTGGACACGATGTATGGGGCTTACAGCGTTTATTCGTTTGTGAAATGAATGCTGGTTTTGTCGTGTTTCGACCCACGGAAGCATCAACTAGAAATACCCCTCGCCCTCTACGAGATTACTCGATAGCGCAGCTTTCTTGACCGGGCGCCAGACGCGAATTTCCAAAATATCTATATATGTAGGTAGAGCCTGTGCTGATGCCTGGGTGAGAGTGTGGCCTGAGCCATGTGCAACGACATCCCGGGTTTCTCGGATCCCGGCGCGAAGCTATGGACATGCACGCCTGTGTTGAATTAATTAATAATATTCTGATGTAGAATTTTTTTCCTTTTTTTTTACTTCATAATATTCGAACGAGTTTGAGAGCAATTTTTCTTATGCTCATAAATAATGAAACGTAATCCATATCGTTTTGAGTATAATTTTTCTCATCTTATTACAATTTATAATATTCTAAAGTTCGAGAACGATTCTTCTCGTATTAATATAATTGACAATATTCTGAAGGATCTGAGAAGACTTTTTCATCTCTCCATATAAGCAATAATAATCTAAAGAGTCCGAGAAGAATTTTTATGACATTACTAAACATTATATTATTTGTATGTGTAATGTTGGTAATGTTTGTAATGGGGGTTTGTAATGGGAGCCCAATGGGAATTTTTCGAATGTTGATACTATTTATTCGAGCGAATGAATAAAATAAACAAGCTGATTGATGAACATTTTAATAAATAGATGAATTATAAATATTTTTTCATAAGTACATTTTTTTCATTATTTTGAATTGTCATTTAATTATATTGCTTAGAGAGATAAATTACGATTATCAATTCGTACTTACAATTGTCCCATCGTGATCTTAATGAATATTCAAGAATTGAACAGAATAAACAACAAAGGAAACATAATTTTTTTTTTTGGCAGATTGAAGGACTACTTCTTTTACATATCTCTGAGAGCATATAAAAGTGGGATGCTGTGGCGTCTGCCGTTCGTTAAACTCTAATAATTTTATTTACGAATGAATTCGTCGAGCACAAAATCGATCACGTGGCTATGGAGAAAGAAGAAATTTCATCATGCGAGGCGTTGAAATCCAATTCTCAGTGTACAGTATATTCCTCGATTCATACATATATATGTATATATAGGATCGTTTGCGTCCTGATTTTACCGCAAAGGTATAGTTCTTCCCTTTCTCTCTTTCCGAATTTCTTTCGTCGTACCTCTCTCCCTCTCGCTCTTGTGCCTTGGGGTATATAGTGCGAGAGGGCAAAGCGAGTGTCATCAAAAAGTGCGAAAGCTTAATTGGGAGAATTGGATCTTTCGCTCGGTCGCACGCAATCAGATGATCTCGTCGCGCGCGGATGAGTCTCCGCTGCCGCTTTTATGCCCGGCCGCGTCGCGCACTCGCCGCGAGAGGATTCATGGTTTGGAAATTTTACGACGTCGAAGCTCGAAGCACCACACGAAAAGTATTTCGGACCGTCGTAGATAGGATTCTTTTCAGCCATTTATGCTTCACCCACATAAATGTATTTTAAAAATCCCCCTTTGGATGAACAATCACCGCATAAATAAATTCGAATAGTCCATCTCGTCACAGTAGAAAAGTCTTCTCGTCCTCGTTGTCATCGCGCAACTTCATATCCGCATAAATAAAAAAAACATCCATATAATGCGCACATATTACCAGCTACATGTGGAAAAAAAATAGCTCGACATGTCCGATTTTTATTTTCTGTGATACCACCGATGTCGGCCTATATATATGTATATAGCGTTCGCACGAGCGAGAGAGAGAGAGAGAGAGAGAGAGAGAGAGAGAGAGAGAGAGAGAGAGAGAGAGAGAGAGAGAGAGAGAGAGAGAGAGAGAGAGAGAGAGAGAGAGAGAGAGAGAGAGAGAGAGAGAGAGAGAGAGAGAGAGAGAGAGAGAGAGAGAGAGAGAGAGAGAGAGAGAGAGAGAGAGAGAGAGAGAGAGAGAGAGAGAGAGAGAGAGAGAGAGCGAGAGAGCGAGAGAGCGAGAGAGCGAGAGAGCGAGAGAGCGAGAGAGCGAGAGAGCGAGAGAGCGAGAGAGCGAGAGAGAGACCGAAAAAGGGGGAATACCGCGTGTTGCTGCACGCCGGGCTTCGAGCACAGGACAACTTTATACGCGCGATTCCGAGGTGTCGTCCTCATTTGGTGCACACTCCTTTATGGTTTTTCCACAACGACCAAACCCAAACATGCATATAAATATAAAAATAAATAAATATATACGCTCTTTCTCATTTTGTAACTAGTTTAATTTGTTTGTTTTTTTTTGTTACATCGTTTCGGTTAGTTTTCGGTTCGTTTGAGTCCGCTTGGGCCTTTGGTTTATTTTGGTTCGTTAGAGATTTTTTTGTTAGCTTGAGTTTTTCGGGTTTCTTTCGGTTTGGTTGGGTGCGTTTGATTTTGTTCTTTACTTTGAGTTACGTTTGCTGCACTTTCGCGTTTCTTTAGAGTTTTTTTTCGATCCTTCAGGTTTTCTTCTGGGTTTTGTTTTGGTTTTTTCGGACTAGTATGGGTTCTTTGGGTTTGTTCGGGTTTGTTCCGGTCTCGCAATTACATTAATTCGAACGCTCGCGTTACAATTTTTCACGCAATTGCGCCTCGACGTCGCTTATTTCGAAATATTACGTTATTTTCATGAGGGCACTGTTGTGGAGGAACACGCCAAGTTTTACCATTTTGCCGCGCGTCTAACGATGTCGATGCTTTTTGCCCGCTCTCGTCGACGGTGATCCATCGCGCTCAACGTTTGCTTCGTAAACAAGAAAATGTGCGTATGTGTGTATATATATACCTGTGTATATATATATATATATATATATATATATATATAGTCACGTTCCTGAGTACACGACGTTTCACTTAGCTCTAGCAAAATGTTCGGAGAACGTAATGCTGTTCGGTACACTATATATATATATATATATATATAAAGAAGTATGTATATATCAGACTCCTCCCCGTGAGATGTATTTCTCATACACTCGTCCGATACACACGGCTCATATGACGAAAAAAGTGGAATCGTACGGCCGTACGCCGCGTTTAGTTGTCCACGTCGCGTCGTCGCGGCCGACCCTCATCGCGCCTCGTCGCGATCCAATTCTCGTCATCCAACTCTTTCACTTCGCGGAACATATAACGGAATAATGCAATTATTAATCATATTTATTAAGTATCCTCGATATAATTGATGTTTTTAATTTCGCAAATATATATTTGCGAAATTAAAAACATCAATTATATCGAGGATATTTAATAAAGAGAAATACTTATATATGGGTGTCTCTCCCGAAATCATCATATTGCAGGACAACGAAATATATAAACGAAGTTTTTTTTTCTTGTCGAAATTGCAATTCAGTTCTAATCGATATAACGTAATTCCCTATGGATCACACTGCTCTTTCAGTTTTGAGATTTATCATGATTTTTCTTTTTCTTTGAATATAGCTCCCGTTTTTGTTTCAACTTCTCTCTTTCTACAAGATCGTGTTTGAGCTTTTCGTATCTCCATTTTCCAGATTCCCTTTTTCTACGGCATAGAAATAATGTGAGAGAATCACTTTTATGTAACCTCATGCAAATCAACACATGGGGAACCAAGATGAATTTCATTCTTCTGGCGCATCTATCAGGCCTCTGGGTCTCACATATCGGATGGAACCCAGAGGAATGACGTTTCAAACGGATTTTTACAGCGCGGCATACTACGATTTTCTAACCTCAAAATGTGGCGGTGAATAGATATCTTAAAGTTCCACTTGAACAGGAAAAGCGTGACTTATTTTATTGCAAAGGATACAGTTAAGAATGACCAGTGGAAAAACTTCCTTGCCTGTGACTCCACCTCATAACACACAAGGTTTGTAGAAAAAAATTGCGAGCTAGAAAAATGATACGACACAATCAGTCTCTTCGGAAAAGCAGATGTAGAAGCAGGCACTACTCTGGCAAGTATGATCATTTCTTTAGTTATTATAAGATAACTTGGCTTATAATTTTTTTTATTTTTCAGGCAGGAATCAAATAAATGTCTAATGTTTTCAAGGAATCTTTTTTGCTGCTTGTTTGAATTTTCAATACCTCTTCTGCTTGCTAGTGTTCGTTTTCAAAATTCAGAAAATAAAAGATAACGACGATGTTGCTGCTAAATCTGCTTTGTAGAAAGATTTCAAAATATTTCAAATTGTTTTATTTTTTTTAATCCACAAAGTAATCGAGTCGCATCTATTAATGAAGTCAGGTTACCCGCAAAATGCTTTTTTCGAGAGAGTTACCCATTTACATATACGTAAATTAGTAATTTGTATATTACTAGTAAAATTAGATTCCATCGGTAAAGCTGCGATAATGAGAATTGACGGACTAAAAGGTTTTTCTTGAATAATAACTATAACTATGCTACATTGCGATGCATAAACGTTGCAATTGCAGGCGGTAAAGAATCCCAAAACATTTACACTGCCGGAGATCGATGGCCTTGGGACCTGAAAAGAATAAAAACAACACATTATCAATTTGAATACACGGAGAAAAAATGTTAACATTTGGAGGAATTGTTAGTAAAGAGATAAAGAAGGGGTATGAAAAAGCAGGAAAAACCGGGTGTATGAGGGCAAGGTTTTCAGAAGAACGATCCTTTTCTTTTCCCCTGGTAGATCGATAGGAAAGAAGAAAAACAGGAAAAAAGGAACGGCTGACCCATCGAGGTAAGGAAAGTGTTGCAAAAGGAAAGACGAAAATAAGAAAAAGAGAATCGGATGTGTGTTAGGGAAATCAGGATTATAATAGGAGATGAATACAACAAATAGAATAAGAGTACTCTCTTGATTACTGGCCTCACAATAAAGGAAAGAAAAAGGGATAATAAAGAGAAATGAAAGAAAAGTGAATAAGCAACAAGGAAAAGAAAAGGGTTACATATTAAGGTATTCCTTTCGCGGAGGGCCGTATTTTGTGGAGGCATACGCAGGGCCCTTCTGAATCATCGGTAAATTACAATGGCGCTTAATAAAAAATAAGTTACGATGTATTATTATAGACAACGATAAACTAGAATAAAACATTTCGCGCAAATTTAGTAGATTTAGACCTTTTTACTTTTTTCTGAAACGTCACGGCCAAGCAAATTTTTCTGCTAGCACATTTTCCCAAGTTTTATCATTAATGTTCTCTTTAAACATCCGGTGACCCTCCATTTTTATTGTCGTTACGGAATCCTTAGATTTTTTCGCATCCGTGAGCAATTTATATTAGGCATCGAGAGTTATTTAGTGCCTAAATTATTAGATAAAAATGTGGCCAGCATGACATCTCCATAAAGCGCTGTATAAATGAACCAATTTGTAGCGTCTTAATTTTTCGTTAAAAGTTCGGTAACATGGCGTGAAATTTGACCAGTATACTGAGATGAATTTTTACTTGATTATCGACAAAAATCAGTTAATTGTTAAATAATTGGGTTCGCGAAAGGAAGACCTCAAGATTTGTACATTCATCAAAAGTAGGTCGTGTGCGGACCACCTACAGAAGCCGACTCAATTGTATGAGTACGCATTCAAAACAAAATACACATGCACGCACCGCGATCACTGGGGGGCGGGGGGGGGGGGGGGGGGGGGGCTAGCGATGCGCTAGATATCAGATATATCGAGCAGAACAATAGCATTATATCGAGCGGAGAGTGCGGCACTATCAAGCCACCAACAACGATATTGACCTAAGATCCAAGATGGTTATCTCGCGAGTTTTCTTACGTTTGCCTTACCCTTCAAACGTACACGACGATCGAGACAATCAACACATAAATAAATCCAGAGTTCGAAGTATCGACAACTTACCTGAGTCGACATTTTTTTATTCCCTGATCGAGTCCCAAACTTTTTAAATTTAATTGTGACGATATTCAAATCGCTATAACATACACCCACAAATATATATTTAAATATATACACTACCGGCCAAAGGTTTCCGCTCACTTTAAATAATTGCCAAATTATATTAGAATAATATACAATTAGAATAATAAAATATTGAATAATATGTAACATAATTCATTTCATAAAGCAATATAGTAACCCCGTGAGGTGAGACATCAAATAAGTATTTAAAAACGACGATTTTCTTCAGCGCTCTCGTTAATGATGGAGACGTGCTTATCAACGTCTCAGTTTGGGCGGCGGTCACTCGATATGCTTATACAAAGACGATAACTGCTTACGCGAGCAGTACAGGCTGGTCAGCTGGTGGACTCCATTGCCACGGGATCGACGTTTCGACCAATGAGGTGCCGATCACTTCTCGACAGACTTCCAAATCTGAAACATCTTCTAATTCCTACTCGAACGCGCTCTCAGAGCTTACGTACACCTGAGACGGCTATAAAAGTAAGGTTATGTTTAACAATTTTAAAAGAATACAAAATTGAATTTCATTGAACATCCATGATATACATCTTAAAGTATGACATTTTATCTACATTGTGTGAAAATTTGGTTAAAAACTTTCAAACGGTAAAAAAGTTACAGTCGTTTTCTGGCATGTGCGAATGGCAGACGCGCCTCTGCCATTCTTGAACTAAAAAAACATTTGATTCTTAAAGTAGATACATAAAACTAGTACTTATCGAGCCGGAAATTAAAAATGTAATTTTTCCGGATCACGGTAGTCACTGGAATAAAACAGGCGATTTCTCGCCTCAAAATTGTTCAGTACAATGAAGTATAATGAAAAAAAAACTATGCCAGGTATCGACAAAACGGCTCGATAAGCACTAGATTATTGTGTGAAGCATAACTGTGCAACATTTGATCCCGATCGGTCCAGGAGTCGCGGAAATATTTCTGGTACCGATTATGAACACTGTTTCGAGTAAAACGCGTTTGCAATTTTGTGTACACTTTACACCTGCGCCTCAACCGTTAGTCGTTGCTCACCCGGACAGTTACAAAAAGCTATAACTTCGTCATTACTGCGAATTACCTTATGAAATTTTCAGCCTTTTTGAAAAATCGATCTTTTTGACCTACCCAGGTGTATGTAAGCCCTTAAAAAGAAAACATGAGTCCGTATGACGGTACGTGATTTTGTATGATAAGGTAGTCGGCCGAGTAACCGTCACCTTAAGCTTATTGCTCGACTTTGCAAATTTATATAGCTCAACTTGGAGGATGAGTAGGAGTTATTTTGAGTAATTCTTAATCAGTTTTTTTCATTCGAAGAAGAACGCCGTTGTAAGATTGCCGTGCCTGGTACAGATTTCGAGAAAATATTTCGCAAAGGTTATGAGATGCTATTGTACGGGTCATCGTCATGCCTCCATAATAGTTGGCCTAGTAATCGCCATGTGAACGTCCCACTAATCGTCACACGCGTTTAAACTGTTTTGAGACCTTATGGTATATACCTTCAAAAAAAATAGTTTTTTTCATTGACTTGAATTATGTATAAACATCTCAAAAATGGTATGCAAAAGTTATTTTAGGTGGAAACACTTCTTTAAGACATGTAGAAAAATTGTTAAAAAACATTCAATGCATTTTTCGTGAAGCACTGCTTTCAGAATCAAGCGGACTCGGAGATCCTGGATTTTTCGACCGATTGACTTTAAATTTTAACTGGAGCTCCTTCGATAGATGTCCTAGCGATATATATACAATTTTTACAATCGATTAAAAATTAGGTTTTTTGAAAACGAATAAAGGCCGTTTTTAGTAAAAAAAAAAAGCGACTTTTTCCAAAATGGGGCTGAATTTGCAAAAAGAAATATTTTTTAATAACCGTGTGTAGTTCCCCCCTCTCTAAACTTCGTTTTGATTGCTTTATGAGCATTTAAAAAAAACCCAAAAGGTCTTGTTCTCCGACCATCCAAAGGTATATAAGGCTCTAACTAATTATGCAATATAGGACTGCCGAACAATTTCTAGGAATTCCGTCACAAACTTATTGGTTTTTATTCAAATATTTGATAAAGAGTTTTAAACAAACATTTCTCTAGCATACAATTTCATTAATTAAAAAAATAAAACTCTTTTTGATTATGAAGTCAGAATTATAATTTTCATTTATTCTCCATCATTACATACAACTATTTTTTCATAAAATCATTTTTAATATTTTTTGGATCGAGTGGTGTTCACCTGTGTTCAAGATGTACGCAGTAATCGACATGGTCAGGACTCAGAGATTGACAATGGTTATTTATATGTATATCTTCTTACTATTGCGAATATATATATATATATATATATATATATATATATATATATATATATATATATATATATATATATATGAGGTTTACGCGTCCGAGGGTTCTTCAGACAATGCTTATTACGAACCAAATATTCATTTTCCGATTTTCTATAAACTAGTATTCGATTCATAAAACTTTTTTGCTAACATTGTCCCAGTTATTGACAGCCGTGGCGATTAATCGGCAGAGTGATTATATTGCTGAACCGTTGATCGTCATATATAAAAACGTGGAAATTAGCATAAAACTATGATTCCCTATGCCGAACGCAAAATAAAGATTCTTATTAAGCACTTGAAGAAAAACTTACGTCACGCAAGTCCCCAGGCATTCTCAAATCACTCGAAGTGTGACACGGTTCACGTTAACCTCCTAATGAAGGATTAGACCGCAATGACAGATAGACGTCGTTGCTGAATATCTGATTACTCTTCAATACGTATACTTACGAGTGTGACAACGTAATACAACATAGTTAATACCTTCTGGGAGCTATTTTATCACATACCTACACGAATGTGATCGGAGTTCTGCTCTGGCGGTACTTCGAGTTAAGCAGCATTGTACATGCCGAGTAGCGGGCATGACGCCGGGGCCCCAGGAGAGCGTCGGCGAGAGGTCACCCATCTATTTTATATGGACGACCTCAAGGTACACGGTCCTGGGGAGGGGTGGGCTTAAGCTTCGATTGAACATCGTGACGGCGTATACGCGGACGGCTGGTATCGACTTCGGGCTGGAAAAGTACCCTATTCTTTATCTTACGAGAAAGGGAGGGAGAGGGAGAGAGAGAGAGAGAGAGAGAGAGAGAGAGAGAGAGAGAGAGAGAGAGAGAGAGAGTGAGAGAGAGAGAGAGGGAATTAATGATTGAATGCATGAATTAAAGAAATGTTTGATGCCCCGAGTTGCACAAAAAGTTGCAGTCGAGACTGCTAAGTACAGCATGGTTAATAATTGTAAAGTAAAGTATATAAAGTAAAGGCAAGTAAAGTGGACTAATGCTAAGAAAAGAAAGAAAGAAAAACGTAAGTATAGAATATAAGTAAGAAAAAGTAAGTTTAGAGACGCTCTCTCAGTACGGTCCTCTCCTAGTGAGGGCCCGCACATCCGACGCACATAGGGGTATTTTGCCAATCTCGACGGTCAGAATTATATCTTGCGATTTTTTATTTGTAATGGCTCTCTGATTGACTCTTAGCTATAGGAAATGTTTTGCGATAAATAATGTGTCATAAAATATTGGGTTTTATAAAAAAAAATAATGAAGCTATATTTTTAACTGAGATGTTTATTTTTTTCTGAAACTAAACTTAATATAATTTGTATAACTAAGATGATGATGAGTGCAAAGGCTCTTCTTCGTCCTGCTAATTCTGTGTGTCTTCAAGAACCTTTGCCGAATCTGAATCCGACAAGGAACATAACTTGAGTGCCCGTCTCTGATTTTGTTGATATGCATATATGTGATAAAGCATTGAAAACGATTAGACACGTATTTATTTGTATCTGCCCAAAAACGTTTTTAAAGGGGGCAACGGCCTCTTAAAGAAAGGCGTGGCGACCCTTAATTGCATTTTTTTCAATTACTCTATAGTGGATTTTCCATCGCTTTACATTAGAAAAATTCTGGTTTTTGTTTCATTCAGATCGTTGGACTGCTTGTGGGTGAAACTCGAAAACTACCCCTCGATACACCCTTCTTTGAAGGGTGATTTCCCCTGTCTACGAGTTGTCAATACTTTATCACATATATGTGTTTCGACAAAATCGACGGCGGACACTTAAGTGATGTTCCTTGTGAGTCATCTTTAGAGTCAGGTTCCGCGGAAATCATCAATTCAACTGTATCTTTCGTGAACGGCATTGATTTTTTTGAGGGTTTGGTCTCATGCTAGTGATCAGTGGGTCGGAACTTAGTAATAGCCTGTTGATAATATCAAGGTTACACTCCGCCCGCATATGAATTCTCTATTCGTTTCACTATCATAGTTGTTCACCCCTAACTCGAAAAAGTGTGGATAAGTGCGTCTGTTTTGATGATGATTATGTTGTAAAAACTGTCATGTAGCGATAAAAATTTAAATAATGACCGGGACGAACCCGGAGATACAACAAAAAGCTTTTCATCCGTAAAAATCCGATAGAAAATTTAAACAAACTGAATTTTTTTTTTCAAATGACGAAAAAATAATATTCCATTAACAAATAACACAGCAAAATGTTTCAAAAGTATGTGTTCTTACCTGCTCGATCCAAATCCATAACAACATTTTCACAGAAATCGATGTTAACAAAAAAAAATTTACTTTATAACTGAAACAGTTAAACTTAGAAAGCCGAGAAAGATACGTACACTTGTAGCGATGGTAAAGTTCTGACTGTAACTAGGGCGCGAGTGCAACCGATGAGAGACGGGGAAGGGTTACCTATTATTCTCTAGTCATTTAACAATAATTATAATCGCGTTTTTTCGCCTGCGTCAAGTTTTAGAACTCGATGTATGACCGGCTAGATCTTCAGAATACCCGTATGTGCGACGGACATTCAGAAACCGGGTAGGTAGGGGCAACAACCATCAAGCAAGAATTGCGGCGGTAGTGATGTTATGAAGCTCCGGCAACCAGGGCTTCAATGTTATCTTGAAGGCGGCAAGAGTAGATGTCTCAGTGATGGCCAGCGTCAGAGAGTTCCAGATGCACGGCCCCGTAATTGCGAAGGAGTAGCGATACGCTATCGTTCGGTGGCTAGGCACGGTACCACCAGTCGCTGGTTAAGTTGACTTCTGAGCGCGCGAGAAGGGTTACATGCCAGCAGCAGGTCCCTGTGGATCGCAGGACCATCCCCTCGTAAGACTTTGTATACTGTGCATGCGAGGCAGAATCTGCTGCTGTTGTCAACTGTAACCTAGCCAAGGCTGCGTCGCCAGGGTGTTGATGTGTTACGTGGCAGGCTATAAATGAACCGAATGCCTTTATTGGCAAGCCACTACAGTTTGAGGTTAGTGCAACGTCCTACGCCAAGTAGGGTAGTCGAACAATGGCTAAGGCGAGGCGGGAGTAGCGCGGATACGAGTGTCTTGTGAAGGTTTGTGTCAGTAAGGTCGCGGAACTGTTGCAGCTTATATATGACACCATTGACTCTCGACGATATGCTAGTGATGTGGTCATGGAAAGTCAGTTTAGAGTCGACAACGACCCCAAGATTTCTCATTGAGGACATACGTGGAATAGTACTCAGCTCATAATTGCCTCTGTCTTGAGAAAATTCAGTCGCAGGTGATTCGCCTCCGCCCAAGCCCTAATTCGGGAGATATCCTCGTTGATCCGACGCATACATGCAGGCAAGCGTTCTGGTGGGCAGCTTGCGGCAATTTGCAGATCGTCAGCACAGAGGAGGCGCTTAGCTTTACGAATGACTGGCCCAATATCGTTAACAAAAGCAAGAACCAAAGAGGGCCCAGCACAGAGCCTCAGTATTAGTGTTAAGCCAAGAAGTGAAGGATCCATCCTCAGGTTTTGCTGCCTGCCTCGGCCATTTAAATAGGAGCCCCCCCCCCCCCCCCCGACGCCAGGGCACCATTCGAGACGCAAATGCGACGAAGTTTGCACAAGAGAATTCCATGCGAGACCGTGTTGAAAGCCTTCAAGAAATCAAACAAGACCAGCACCGTTATCTGCCGTCTATCTAACGGCACCTGACATCATTTAGCAGTTTAGCATGGCAGTGTCTATGCCGAACCGCGGGCGGAAGCCACAGTGCCATCGATCGAGGGTTGAGTAGCATGTGATTTAGTCCAAGATTTGGCCGTGTCTCAGCTTTTCGTACACCTTACTGAGCGTGGCTAGGAGCCAGATCGGACGGCAATTACTGGCAGTCATGGTGTGGTCACTTTCACGATCGGCACAAGCACCGCTTTTTCTATGTTTTTATTCGATGCGACGTTTCGATGCAACATATAGAAAAAAAATATCGATGTATTATTTGCATGAACATCCCTACGCTGTGTAGCGCGCATGGGTGGCGTCTCAGACGGATCTGGAACTGTCTGGGACAAATACAGTCATTGCCACCAATATGCTCGCTGTCCCGATCCTGCTCTGCTGCACACGCAAGATGGCGAACACCCAGTGGAATCTGCACTCTTAATATCGACCCCACGCCTGTAGATGCTGCGTCAGAGTGGAGGGCTTGAGCTCTTCGGATTGGAGTGTCTTCATATCCGCATTGTTCCGAGGAAAATAGCAGACAACGTCATAACAAGCTCAGACCCACTTCTTGCTGACCAAACCGATCGTGCACCGGCATGAACTTCATGGAGGTGGGGCATTTCCTTATACGGGGGCTGATCGCGCGGCAGAAACCCGCGGCTTAGAGTTCCCGGGGTGCCGGCGTGGCGCCTTGCCAATAGACGCCCGGTTGCTGAAGTATCGGCGTCGGGGGCAAATCAGAACTACTGAGCAAACCGTCCTGGCTCAGCAGCACGTGGTTAGACTCATGTACGGTGTGTTTTTCAACACATCCAGGAGCAACAACTGGCCGCCCAGCTGACGTTTGCCTCCTTGCGGTCAGCTGAACTGTTGTCCGAAACCGATTGGTGTATCTGCGCCTGCCGAGACGGGGTTATCAACACCCTCGTTTATCGCAGTCGTATTATGGGTCAGCCTTTGCCGGCCATTTTATGTCGTGCATGCAAGCAATCGCCGGAGGTACTAATGCATCTTCTGTCGGCCTACCCGCTATATGCAGTCTCCGGTTATATCCATCGGTGGTACTAACCATCCATGGCACTCTTATGGGGTAGACCTGGAGCCCGTGGCACCTTATTCACTAGGAGATATTGAGTCTGTATCGTCAGTGAAAGGTACAATATTTATTGGCACTTCTCGTTCGTTGTCCTCTTCGATTTTGACAACAAGACGATATACGTCATTGAGTTCTTGGTCCTGGCCGAGGAAAACGTATCGCAATAGAAAAGGAGACACGGCTCAAGTATCAACCTCTCCTCGCCGTGCTGCGTCGTCTGTAGGTACCGAGAATTCAGGGTCCAGCCGCCTCTCTAGGGATTGTTTCGCAATCCCAGGTTCCGCACCGTTTCCACAAAGCATTCCTTCATAATAAGAATGATAGCTTTGTTGAATGTGTGGTGACGGCATTTCAGTTCCGAGCGGATTTTGCGTATTTCCGGGGTGACCGCGTTCTCCGCCGTAATGCAGTCTATTACACACTGAACACGGGATGCCTGTCTCTGCCCTTCATCGATCTAATTCTGAAGCTGTCGAACGCGCCACCGAGTCTTGACCATGAACGCCGCTTTGTCATTGCGTGTCCGAAATGTCTCCTCAACAGCCGCGTGATGCACAGCCTAGTTCAAGCTGAGGGGATCAGCGGTTTCAGGAATTTCCCAGTGATTCTCTCCCTCCTCGCCAAATCGACGCGCTATCGGGGGGGGGGGGGGATTCCAACTGCCGGGGGACCAATCTTGCGGTCGTCTGGCAGTGCTCCGCACTGAACGCGCGGAAGACCGCCTGCCCGACAGCCCTGGTGATAGCAACAAGAGATCGTAGCCTTGTCGTCGCAAGCGGGTGGCCTGGTCTCGCAGATGTTGTTGTGGGAGGTACGCAAGCTGTAGGTGCGCATGGCTTCACAGAGCCTGCATCCTCGGCATGTACGTCCGCTGCGACGCGACGGTATGCTATCCCTTCAGCAGTGGGTGAAGTCCTTGAGTTCCTCCGTCCTACACCAGGTATTACTACTATTATTATTATTGATGTATCGTCGTTCTGATTATTACGGTTGTTGTCGCTACCATTCATTTATTACGAATATAATTATGCAATATCGTTATGAATTCATAATAATGAATGTAATGAGAAACGTTTTTTGCTTGAATTCGTCGTAATTCTGACTACGTATCTTCGTTCCTCGACTGCTGAACTTAAAAGTCTACGCCGATTTTCGTCGGAAATTTGTACATACGAAACCCACATTCGAATCAATTTCGAATGTCTAATTTCGAACCATTTCTATACAATGATGAAGTCGTCATAATATGTGCGCCTCCGAAATTGAATGAACGAATCGCTATCGCATATCGGGCGGCTGGATCGCAACTGAGTTCGGCAGGTATACAAAATCGAGGTTTTTCGAGCTGCACGTGCTGCCCGATGTATGATTAGCTTAATTCGCGAAGTGTTGTACGTGCTGAGTCCGTGGCGGGCTCTTCTTCGCGATCACTTTCTGTCTATTATTTGATCGAGCATTAATCGGGTACGTGAGGTCTTTCTCTCTCGATCTTCTTTCTCGTAATATAATGCGCTTGGGAATCGATGGGTGAGAAAGAACTAATGCTGCCGGGAGCAGCGAGATGTTATGGGGGAGGCAGCGGCGGGGAGAAAAAAGAAAAAAAGATAAAATGCAACGAGGAATGGACGAAATAAAAGCCAGGGAAGAAGTGCACGAGGCAACCGAGGCAGCTGTCATTGCCGACGAGTTCACCTGTTGGTTTCGCTTCGATTATAGGAACGCTTTGAAGCCCTAAACCTACACATAATTGTAGACGACCTCATATTACATCTATACATGCATATAAATGTGTATATGGGGAAACGGGAGTTTAAAAGCAGCCGAGTCCATGGATCGCATTGAAAAATGTATTCCTCCATGTACATATAAGTAGGTTCACCTGAAGGAATGTATATGCACGTACGCAGCCTTTATAACGAAACAAGTTGAGGAGGCGCGGTGGCGATCACACACAAGAAATCTCTCTCTCTCTCTCTCTCTCTCTCTCTCTCTCTCCCTTTCTCTTCCTCGCTGATCCAAATAAGTTGACAGCGAGTAGACTTTTTTGCATCAACGTCCCACGGCAGATACTTTCGCGCATGCGGTACGTTTGGGCACGTAATCACTATTGGTGAACGACTCAATCACAAAGTCAAGATTTACGCGCTGTATGACTCGCCTCTGCTTCAAGTGCTTACGCGGTGTATAGCAGGTGTTTCTTTAGCTTGTGTCGATTGCACGAACACTTTACATCCCGGTTGTTGTGCGGTTTATTTATCGTATTGAAGTGCGAGCGATTGCATAAGCAATTTGAAGGATTCGATAGGGCAAATTTACATTAAAAATGTCGAAGGGTTACCAGCTCTGAGAGGCGCGCTTCGACAAAGATAGGTTAGAGAGCATTAGTGATTCAGACAACGAAGGAGAGCTGGGTGCACCCCCAGTCGCAGCTCATCTTGAAAATCGCGCCAGGACCAGCTACGAAGCGACCAAAAACCGCGAAGCGACAATAGAGGGAATGTTAAGACCCATTAATGAAACAAACGCGACCAACAAAAAAATATCATAGATCATAATAGAGCGCCAAACCAGCATAAACGATGACATAACCACGAAGTTAAATTGCTTACTGGAGCTCATTGGTGAAATCGAAAACCATGAAGCAGCCATTGTCCGTCTCGTGGCCAGCAATACTCGCATTGTCTGTTCGGTTTGGCTAGGCATCGTCCTATAGCAAATATCGACAGCTTCAGTGGGGCTTTGAGCGATTCTCTATTATGATCTATGGATGTGCATGCTCCGCTTCAAATGTTCAAGGTGGTAGTAAACCAAAACGTGGTGGTAGTAAACGTTCCGCAGTATACCAAAAGTATCTTGGTTTACTGCGGATCTCAAGCAACGTGTACTGATTTGGAATTCGCTGTACAAATGGGCCAAGAGATTGGGTAGCATCCTCGGCATAGCGCTTTATAGGCATTGCAGGAGCCAACTTGCTTTCGCGAACTATTCCAATTATTTGGGAAGATCGTCCATCCGCAGATCTTTAACTGTGTGTCGCAAAAAAAAATTTGGCTGGTAGACAATCCGGTTACAGTAAGGGTTTCAGCGCGCAGACCGCACTGTTGCCTTGAGATCAGGAAGCCTGTTGATGACCGGCAGATTCCGATCCCAGTCCTATTCGACTTAGGTGAGGCATTTGATGCAGTGGCACATCCCCTCTTAATTGCTAAACTCAGGCGGATAGGTTGGTCGGAAAACGTAGTGCATTGGGTAATCTTATATCTCTCAGGCAGAATACAAGTTGTAAGAGATGATCATGGTCACTGCTTAAGCTGGTTGAGAGCATCGTCTGGAGTACCTCAGGGCTCCCTTCTAGGGCCCTTGCTATTTGCCCATCCGATTAATGACATTGCCTTAAATCTGAAATACTCGCAACATCTGGTATTTGCTGATGACAGGCAAATTTATCTGAGCAGCAAACCAGCCAAAATTGGTCACTGTATCTCGAACATTACTCACGACGTCAATGCCATAGCCAGGTTTGCCGGCGCAAATGGGTTAAAGCTAAACATCAATAAATCCAACAATCTCATCCTGAGCAGAAGTAAATTTATCAATCAGATTGATGCAAGAGGGTTAGCACCTATCATGGTGCACGATATTCTCTACCATACGTACAAGAAGTCGGGAACTTGGGTGTCGTTTTTGAGGCCAAATTGTCATGGCAACCACAGGTCATATCGAGTTCGAGAAAGGTGAATTTATCTTTAAGGTAAATGTCCCAATTATTGAACAGCTAAGGATCTGGGGGATTGAATTCGGTGAGAAACAATATAAATCAAATAAAAAAAACCATCGCTTTCATGTTCAAATGATACTTTGATATTTTTACTTTCGAAAAATCACCCTTTAAATTATTTTTAAATGATTTCAAATGAAAAAAAAAAAGAATAACAATGTGGAGCATGCAAATGTCCCAATTATTGAACACTGGAACTGCCTATGTCCCTAATATTGAACAGGGATGTCCCAGTTATTGAACACTCCAGAATTCTTTTACCGTTCTGAAAATATTATTTTGGGTATAATATTAAGAAATAAAAGCAAAATCAAACACTTAAATAATCTTTTATTAATCATGTAAAAATACAAAAATATATATTTAGTCCCTTTTGACAGGTTTTTAGTTCATTCAGATTTGGCTTATTTTTGCTGTTCAACTCGAACTTTATTTTATTTTTCTTTTCAGCTTCCTCGTTTTATGTTCCGTTTTTGTTTGATTTTGTCGCAGCTTTCTTGTTTTTCGACTCCAACTTGATTTTCTTTTTATTTACCGCTCTGCATATAGTGCGGTTTTTACAACTTCTGCACTATATGCTGAGCGACGTCTTTTTGTCGCCATGTTTATGCCGTTTTATTGGGAAAATTTTGTCCCTGAAATATCGGAGAGCAAAAAATATTGAACATTACATTCGTATTTTTAGGTTACATTTAGGTTATATTCTCCTTTTACTTTTCTTTTCATGTTCATTGCACGAAAATACAAATAAAAAATATATTTGACGATCTTAGAGTTGTTATTAAAAAAATAAAGGAAAGTTTATTCAGGAACTTACAATTTCTGTTTGAATAAATCCGATTCACACGATCTGTCACACGTCAACTCTCTCGATGTTTTGATGGGTTTAATGACGCCATCTTGGAGAATTCGAGTGTTCAATAATTGGGACACACTGCATTTTCTATGTCCCAATGATCGAACACCGTATTTTTTAACAAATAACTAATTAAAAACATTTTTAAAAAATTGTTATTTGTAAGAAATTTTCTGAGGAACCTGAAACGCCTTTACTTTTTGAGATGCGACAGTTTTTGAATTTTTAATGCCCTTACGTATGAAGCGGCGCGTCTTAGCAAACACGATAAACAGTTACCACGAGACGTCAAATCGGGTCACCGTTGCTGATTGAATAATTTTTTTCTCCATTAATTAAAGCTTTTTTTGCACAAGTGAGGTAACATTTCGATAGCTAAAAGTCCCATATATATAATGAAATTTTTATAAATAAGTAAATGCACGCAGGTGAATGCGAAATAATAAAAATACAAGATAGTGTTCAATAATTGGGACCTGTTCAATAATTGGAACATTTACCTTACACAAGTTGAAATTTCATAGACTGGCTCGATCCCACGACTTGCAGACCACTCTTGTTGTTTCGCTAATTTTTCCAAGGCTGGGTTATTGTTGTCTAGTCCTTACTGACATAACAGCTGAATTAAACGATGTCTTAGAACGGCTGGTGAGCTGTTGCATTCGATTTATTTATAACTTGCGCCGGAATGTGCACATCACTCCTTACCGAAGAAGACCTGGGTGGTTAACGGACATCTCGTGGAGAAAGTATTCCTCATAAGCGAAGTGTTCCAACGACCTACGCAAGCCGCACGCTCCGCATGTAACACACTTGGACCCCATGATTTTCTTATCCCGACTTGTCGAATCGTCACTTATCTACGTTCTCTTCTTGCGAATTCAGTATATTTTTGGAACTCATTGTCAAAATATGGAGCCGTTTCTCCGTTTCATGCGATTTTCAAGGAATGACTGTTTGGGTTGACACGTGGGCAGACCCAGGCACGGTGCGTGTTTCCAACACATCGATGAGCAAGAGCTGCTCGCCCAAATGACCTTTTCCTTCTTGCAGTCAGCTGGACTGATGTCCGAGACTGAAGGGCCTTCATTAGAGCCTGCCAAAACGGAGTTGTCAAGACCCCGGTTTTGCGCACCCGCGTTATGGTTCAATCACTGTCGACCATTTTGTGTCGTGCATGTAAACAATCGTCGGAAACCCTAATGCATCTACTGTCCGCGTGCCAGGTATATGCAGTCTCCGGTTATATTCATTGCAATAACGCAGCTCCGAGGGTATCATGTTGCCATCTACGGCACTCTTATGGGATAGACCGGGAGCCCGTGCGGCCTTATTTACTAGGAGATATTGAGTCCGTTGTCATGGGCGAGAGGTGCAAGATTTATTTAGAATTTCCCGTTCGCGAACATCAGGCTGCTTTATACGAGTACACCTGATGTTGTCCACTTCGATTTCGACGACAAGACGATATACGTCATTGAGTTCTCAGCCTCGGCTACGACAAACATGTCGCCGAAGAAAGAGGAGCAACAGCTTCTCTCTTGGCCGAGCTCCATATGCAGCTCCATACGAGCTCCATTGCCTGCATCGGGAATTCAGGTTGACTCTCGTTGTCCTCATCATCGATATGCTTGGGGGTTGAAGAAGGCATTTGTTCCGGGCTTCGCCGGTTTGCAAATCCAGTCTCCGTTTAGTAGCAGATCAGATGCAGAAGGCGGGCGTCCTTGGATCCCTCCGTTTACTCGGGCAACACGATGGTGGACTGCGTTAGCCACTCACCCTCTGGCTTGAGGGAGAGGCTATCGCAGAGCGACGTTCAATTTTTCTCGCGGCTTCTTGACTGGGCCGCAGCCCAGTCTCTCTCTCTCTCTCTCTCTCTCTCTCTCTCTCTCTCTCTCTCTCTCTCTCTCTCTCTCTCTCTCTCTCTCTCTCTCTCTCTCTCTCTCTCTCTCTCTCTCTCTCTCTCTCTCTCTCTCTCTCTCTCTCTCTCTCTCTCTCTCTCTCTCTCTCTCTCTCTCTCTCTCTCTCTCTCTCCCTCCCTCCCTCCCTCCCTCCCTCCCTCCCTCCCCCCCATTTTGAATTTTTAGAAATTCAAAATAAAACTCGATAATTTTCTTATACTCCCTCAAAGTCGTCGATGCCAGGTCCGTAGAGCAAAAGGCTTCCATCAAGATGATCGAGAGCATCTTTTTGCGTTTGTCTACGCAAAACTGCTGTTACTTGCTGTGACTTGCTACTGCTCAGCACGGCATACAGCGGTCAACTGATGTACAGACTAATGTGTATACTATTATACAACATGCCTCGAATATACATAACGGGACCGGAACAGGCCCGTTTATCAAGAAATTTATTCGGGGTCGCAAAATACAATAGCGCGCCGCGCAGCTGCCGCCCAGGTATAAAACCCGGCATGGAGCAATAGACGCTCAAATACTCATAACTTCGTCAATTTTACTCCGATCGACTTGAAATTTTAACACTTGATTCTTGATTGATTCTTGATTGAAATTCTTGATATATTATGCATTCATTTAAAAAATGTAAAAAAATTAAAAAAAAGAAATTTAAATGCTTTACCCCGTCCTTAAGACATCGTAATATTAATATTAGTTTTAGTTTTGTACCTTAATTCTAAATGTAATTATAACTTATATGTTTACTGATCACTAACATGTATACTCATTGTATCAAAATTTGCCCTATGGTTACTACCACGGCATATTACATTAAATCAATTAATCAATCTCTGTGTTGACATTTATCGTTGGTATTAATAGTAAGAAAGCGTTAGCAAGGATGGTAGCAATGCTATGGTGTCTGAGGCTCAGTTTCCTATAATACACCGACTTCCCGATGTAAATGATTTTCGCAATTTTCCCAAAGAATTCTAGGACATAATCAAAAGCAGTCAATCAAACCCATTTCTCGCTCTTCCCATTTCGGCCCGACTCACGTTTTATTTCCTGCCTTGATGCGCGAAAAATGGCAAGGAAAATTGTCTCAGTGTACTCGGCACCGCGAGTTGGCGAAAAAAGTGCGTCAAGCTGCCGCGCTTCGGCAATATTAATCAGGGTTTATATTTTCAGCAGAATGTTTCCTCGGGTGACTCGAGGGCGATATTCCAAAAACACTGCGAGCGATCGGGGAACCCCGATAGTAGTGGTGGGGTTACGATAGAAGAATAATTAATAATGGAATTATTTTGCTATATAAAAGAACCATCCAAAATAAAGATCGAGAAAAAAACTGAAAAAAAGTTAACGGTTCGGAATAATTTATTACGATGACATTTATTTGCTAGACATGAAATAATCTTTTTGAAAAATCTTCCGAAACCGCGCACCACTTTGTTACGGAGTTATTTTCGTGCCCATGAGATTCATCAATCGACCAGAATCGCATTGCGAAATAACGTGATCCCACGAAAACATATTTCAACGAACGCGCGAGCAGCCAATTAATCCTTTTATAGCCCCATAAATTAATCCCTAACATTTATTACAACTAGTTGTATGTAGCGTGTCGTAAAGACTAGGGCTTCAAATTCTTCTCCTTTTTTTCGTAACGTCTTAGCGATTTGGCTCATGACGAATTAGCACTTCGCTTTAGTGGCAAGTCCCATTAATATTCATTAACTTGTAAGAACAATAAAAAACACGAAGAAAAAATCGAGAAACCCTGCTCGATCGTTGGCGAATTAAATATGATTTTTTTTTCATTCGTACATTCGCACCATCGCCAGAGAATAATGCATTTTGCGAGTAAATCGTGTCTACCGGGTCTGGAAAGCGAGATCTAGAGTGTGGAGTTTGAAAGGCGGTATGGTACAAGGAATAGAATTGTTCGCGGAGCGCAAAAACTCGTAAAATATACCGGGTGTCTCATTTTCATTTTACACCTGATTTGTCTCCAAAACTCCGATCAAGCATTGAGTCTAATAAATTTGTAGAGTTCAGACGAAGACGTTCAAAAAAATTCTTTTTGGGCCAAAATTCACAATGGCAACGTTAAAATAGCCGACATATTTTTCAAACAGAAACATGACTTTATTTACCAAAAAATTGGTCTGGCCGAAGCGAACAACTTTTGTGAGAATTTTTTTTTTTATAACTGCCATCATTTTTATATTAGAACACCATTTTCTACTATTTTACTGCCATCCAGAATGTACCACGAGGAGGTAAAGTCACACGGACATACATCACTAGGCATGTGCGTGTGTGTAGGTGTGAATTTGTTTGGCTTGTTTGGGTTTGTATGATAAACCCAACCAGATAAGAATTAGGTGTCTTGCGGCTAGTCATTTACGTCATCAGACGAACTCAAGTGTAAGTGTGCGCATGAGTTTGTTTGGGTTTGCGAACAAACTTAAGCAAACCCAAACAAACTAACGCCTACACACACACACGCACACTTACACCAGGAATGTTAAAGACTTTACCTCCCCGTGGTCCATTCTGGATAGCGCTAAAGTAGTTAATAATGGTATTCTAACCTAAAAATGATGGTCATTTTCAAAAAAATGTCCTACAACACCCGGCTGGAAATGTTTTCAGGCTAGCCAGATTTATGATCAGGCCGTGATGAGGGAGCTATGTGGCTATCCGTATTACGGGAATTTTGATTCGTCCGTGAGCCTGCCGTGAACAGTCACCCGGCTGGAAGTTCAGTTATGGCGCTAATCACGCTCGGATGAGGTTGCCTGACTGCCGTTATATGGCGCTAGTATGGCAACCTGATCATGGCGTGAACAAAAATGTAACGCTGTTCCTGATAACGGCGGGATCTGGCAGCCTGATTACGTCCGAATCTGGCAGCCTGATTGGGCCACCATCTTGGCGCCTTACGATGGCGTGTATCCGGCTGCCTGATCGGATGTATTATAGAAAATATACAGAACGAATAACATAAAACTTTTTTTGTTTATTGAATATTTAACACCAAGTCACATCTGAACAGTTTGACAACAAAACATATATTTCTGAACTTATTGACAGTGTCGTTGGTTGTTTGTTTCTTTGTTCTTAGTTTTGTTAATTGTTATTATTATTCTTATATTTATTATTTCTATATTTATTATTTTCATATTTATTATTTTTATATTTTTGTTCATATATTTATTTCTCTCTCTTTTTTTATCTCTTTTTTTGTCGTTCTGAGCGGTGCCCGTCCCCGTCCTTCGCGTTGTCGACGAGCACCTTGCCGACAGGTTGGTGGATTTGTTTGACTGTCGCGCACTTCCTTCGTTGTTGGTTTTTTGACAGTATGATGTCTGAAATGTGCAAACATTTGAAATCCATATTATAAATGTTGCAAGAGAAATATTATTAAAATAGTTCAATATATACTAGTATTATAAATACTAAATAACCTTGCAACCATTTGAAAAAAACTGTTTTGTCGAAAACTGGTTTGGTCCCCACTCTGCTGACATGGAGATCTTCTTCGCTGGGGTTGAGATAGTCTCCGCTGACATGGAGATCTTCTTCGCTGCCATTAGAACCCTCTCCGCTGACATGGAGATCTTCTTCGCTGCCATTAGAACCCTCTCCCATCAGGCCGTGATGAGGGAGCTATGTGGCTATCCGTATTACGGGAATTTTAATTCGTCCGTGAGCCTGCCGTGAACAGTCAGCCACTTGCTGTCCCGCCGGGACAGCGACGATGCAAGGAACACATAGCCGCCATTGCGGAGTTTTGTCTAGTTCACGATGATGTACCCAACACTGCATTTTGTTTCCTATTTGTAACGGCATATATAACTCGTGTTGGCGGGGTAGGTGTGACGTAGACACTAGGTGGAATTGTGACTATAACGCAGCGACATCTACAACCGCAATCGGCTAGATAGTGACTAGCCAAAGAACCCATAGCCATTACATAGTATCGGCTAGTTCACGGCGAGGTAGCCACGGGATTTTTTTTTGCGTTCGCAACAATCGCTTTGCCTCAAGCTAGCTAACCTGCCGTGAGCTGATCGTTAGACGGTACTACATGTATTTCACATAACCTTACTTTGTCGTTCGTAACTAGCGTTGGCTAGTTCATCACGTTCGAGTCACTAGGTGGCACGTTTATGGTAATACAGCGACATCTGCAGTAACGATCGCTTAGGCAGTGGCTAGATCAGGGCTAGGTTACAAAATGTTCACAATATTACCAGCTCACAGTGAGGCAGCCACTAGGTGCTTCGTATGATATTAATCGGGCGGACCAGTTACTAGCATGTAACTCAGACAGGCTATCGCAATTTCTGCTCGGGTTATTAATAATTTATAACAAAGCGTCTACCGTTCACACGCACGAAAAAAAACCAGGAAAACATAATTGCGTTATATCAGAGTACTTTTTAAATGCATCATTATATTTGAATGTACTATTTGTAAAGTCAATTTCAGGATGAATATGTTATTTATCCCGATACAAGTTTGTCGCGGTGTCAGGTGAAAGTGACAGCTGAAAGACTGACAGCTGTTTCACAATGGCGTTCAACGCAATTAAGACCTCTTTTAGGTCCTGTATACACGCACAAAAAAGCGAGGAAAACATGGTTATGGTATATCAAAAAAAATGTCGGCCAACTTAAAGTGGCCATTTTGAATGAAGGACCAAACATTTTTTTTAACGTCCCCCTTTGAACCCTAAGAGTTTTATGATACTTAATACTTTATTGGAGCAGTATTTTTCGAGATAAATCAGGTGTAAGACTAAAATGGGACATCCAGTATATCTCACATTAAGTTATATCGATACGAACGCAAGTAGTAGGTACATCAAATACTGAAACTCGGAAGAGCGCGATTGTTCGAGTGTAGACAATCTGGGAGCCCTTTTATCGCTGAAGTACCGATGCCTATTCAAGTAATTCGCCCAGTAATCGTCACCTTAAGCAGATCGGCCAACTTTTCACATTCATATAACTGAACTTAGAAAGTAAGTAGAAGTTATTGTAAGTCATTCTTAATCAGATTTTATGACATAGAAGAACGGTTTCAAACAGCTTTAACGGACAACACCACTGTGACTCCCTGTTTTTTTGCCATTTTTCAAGCATTTTTTTTTGTGGGAAAAAAAAGATATTCGAAAATTTTTTTTTTGTTTTGTTCGTTATTTATTGAAGATACATAAAAAAAAATTTCAAATTTTTCACGCCCCATGGTGACGCTGGGGCAGCTCCCGCGTCAGGTACTGTTGCCTCTGCAGTGGTTCGCGGCACGCAGTAGAACTCTCTTCAAAGTCGATCTGAAGAAAAATACCGAGTGTTTTCGTTAATAATATGATATTTTGAAGAGAAGTACATAGGGGTTTGAAAAAATATTGATTTTTAAAAAATAGGCACGCTTTTGAAATTAAAGGACGATTTTCGAGCAAAATTTCTCGTCGAAAATAGACTATAACTTTTTTCATTATTAAGATATCGAAAAAATCCTATGTACTTCTTTAGATAATCGAATTTTATCGATGCAATCCAAATTTGAAGTCGATCGGATAAAAATTGCTCGAGTTCTGCTGCGTGCCGCACTCAAAAAAGTGGTTTTGAGAAAAACGCGTTCAAAGTTTTAGGTTTGTTAATTTATGCGATAAATTGGAGAAAAATTTTTTTACCTTTAATCAGCGATGCCGGCACCATATAGCTGGCCTTCAAGAAGCAAATCATTGTCCCTAGCATCTTTTCCGAACTTGTAGAGGCTCTTCTTGCCTCTTTTGCAGCGTCTGTGAGCGAGCGCTCCGCCAGCTCGATCTGCGCTGCGTCGGTTTCAACGCAAAAATTGAAACAATTTGGGCCGATAGTTATCCCCAACGTCTCCAAAACTTTCATGAGGCTTCGCAGGCCATCATTGAATAATAATACCGCGATATCAGCTGCAATATCGACGATTTTTTTGCTCCCAGACTGACACTTGAGGGCTATTGCCCAAACTAATTTGTTGTAGCTTTCGTTGTTGTTTTGCGTGAAGCCGCCCAAACAACGCTGCAGCAAATCGTCTCTTCGAAAACTGGCGTAATTGCCTCCAATACTTCCTCAGGAAGAGGCGGCTTATGGCGATATTCAGAAATATTACCGCTTGCGACCGCTCGCTGCCACGAACACCACGACACGGCTCCCTCTGGGCAATCGTTATGTTGTGGCTCACTATCTGTGGATATTTTATGTTTGATAGTTGCCCAAATTGCCTTCCTCATTTTGCCAACATCATCGCTGTTCCTCCGAATAGCCAAGCCGTAATATGTGCTCAACTCGTCAATAAATTTTCCGGTGAGCTTTCCTCTGCCAGACAATCCTTTTTGTTTTTTCACGATTTCGCGGAGGCGCGTCCCCATACGTTTTTGAACATGATCGATGCACTCTTTTTTTTATCTCGAAACCGTCGTATGGATCGCTATTCGATATACCTGCCGACCCTGAGGCGCGCAGCTGCGCGGGACCCCGAGCGTCACGGAGCGCTGCACCGCTCCACAAAATATTCAATATCTTCGAAAATAATTATTTTTTCGACCTGGGTCCAACGGCATCTTAATCTTAAATGTATTTTAGATTTTTCTAGATGTTTTTCAAAAAATCGATTTTTTGAAGCCGTCACAGTGGTGTTGTCCGTTAACTAATTATGCAACGGTCCGTAGGTCTTTGGTGACTCGATTGTGCATGCATATAGGACTGCACAATAATTTTGAGGAACTCCGTCACAAACATTTCGCTTTTTATTAAAACATTTGACGAACAGTTTAAGACATAAATTTCTAATACATACAATTTTATTAATGAAAAAAATAAAACGAATTATGGCCATCACGTCAGAATTATCATTTTTATTCTTTTGCTATAATTATAAACAACTATTTTATGATAAATTAATTTTTAATATTAGGATGTTGGATAAGTTCCGCTTGTGATCAACTCCTAATGATTCTGCGAGTTCCGCTTCTGTCTGCCGTGGGTCTTCATGAAGTGATACCTCCAATTCAACACATGAAAATCATTATTTTTGAATCGTCGAAAGCAATCTCTGCATATCGTTTCCAACAGAGTATGGTCGCCGAAAGTCTCAACAAGAATTCTGTACGCTTTCGCTGCATAATTTTTTTGAATAAAATAGCGTAGTAAAATTCCCCGCAAATACGCTTTTTGGCACGAAGTTGAACATGTTTAACACTATGAAAACACAAGTTGTTTATAGTTCGGCGAAATTACATACACTGAATTTGAAGCTTGCTTATAGTTCTTCATTATAGATGCGTTACCGTTTTAAACTCCACGTACGCAGTTCTGGTAACGCCGTGTGTTGGAAAACAGCGTGAACGTATTTAGCACGTTGATATTTTTTTTGATCGAGTGGTTTTCACCCGTGTTCGAGACGTACCCAGTTATCGACATGGTCTCGATCTAGTAATCAACAAGCTTTATTTATATGTATATATTTTCACTATCGCGAGTATGTGTATAACGATTCCTGGTCAATGGATTCTTCAGACAATGCTAATTACGGGCCCAATAATTCTCTTCGGATTTTCTCTCAATTAATATTCTATCCATAAAATATTTTTTTTTAACCTTTTCCCAGTTATCGACAGTCGTGGCGATTCATCAGCACAGTGTTTACATTGCTGAACCGGTAATTGACATATACAAAAACTCGTTGAAGTTAGCATAAAACGATAATTTTCTATGCTGCACGCAAGCAACATTCTTATTTATAAATTGACCCATTGTCAAACCACCCGAAATGTGGTACGACTCACATTAACCTCCAAATAAAGGATTCGACCGAAATCGCAGATAGACGACGTAACTCAATATATTGGATTTCATTATTCTTCAATACGTATACCTCCGAGTGTAACCATGTAATGCAACATAGTAAATACCTCCGCTAATATATCACAGATCTGCACGAACAACTAATTCTTAGCTGAAAATACTTATTTAATGTATAAACATAACGATCCCTAGGACCGTGACGATCGGTGGGCCGACAACCTTATAAGTATGTATATAAATGAGGGTGAATCGATCTCAAAAAATTGAAAGAGGGAGGAGGAGGAACACGGATCTAGTTGTCTAACCACATGTGCGAGGCGCTGCAATGACCTCATCGCGCCTCTCGTCCGGTGCCATTAGCTCAGCATGGAAAAAGTAGCAGTCGCCTTTAATGGTTGTGCTGTGCGCGCAATCGGGACCAGAGACAAGAGATGGAGTGAGATCGGAAAAGAGACAGAGACAGAGAGGGGGAGAGAGAGAGAGAGAAAGAGAGAGAGCTAATTAAGTTTTTTTCGTTAATTCAAATACGCTACGCAGTCTGATTTTTTAATGTCAAAGAAAAGGGCCCATGAAGAACGAAAGATGAATCTTTAAACGCTTATTTTATTGTATTTTTTGCATTTTTTCAACGGTTCCAAATGTCTTCGAAAAAACGAAGACCTCACGGTGTACACGGTTGTGGCCGTAAATATTAGCTGAAACAAATTTGGTAAAACAATTATTAATCACTATGAAAGCCGCTGTCGTACTAGACAAATTGGCGCTAAACGAAACGCCACTAGACAAAATGGCGGTGGTTCGAAAAAAAGTATCAAATTCACTCTATTTTTCCACAGTTTGTCCTTAAAAAATATGAAAATGAAAGAAAAGCTTCTATAGCAAGATAAAGAACGGCGTCAAGAATGTTGTGTCAAAAGTTAAGACGGCTACCTTGAAAACTCTTCCTGTGAGAGTGTACACCGTTTTGAAAAACGACATTTCGAGAAAAACGCGTCCGTCTGCGCCAGGTCTACGCAGCTGGTTGCATCCCTCTTTCTTAGCAAGGCTGTAGCAACCGGAATAATTCGAACTTAGCCCCAGACATTGAACAGCATGCTTATCATCGGCTATACTATCGGACCAGTAATGAAAATGCAAAAGAGCTAACAATGTAAATATTTATGGTTGTTATTGATAGCACGAAAAAAATCGAACCGAAAAATATCCGTTTTGGCAGCAGTGGTATGTGAAATATTGTCTTGAGTTAGGGATTATTACGAGAATAAAAAAAGTGCGTATATCTCGAAAACTATGACCATTTTACTGAGGTCATGTTTGGTTATTCTGGATGATCATCAGCTGACCTGTCAGCACCTGCAATATTGTCATTGATTCTTAGGACACCCTGTACACACACACATACGCGCGCGCGCGCGCACACACACAAACGTATATAAAAAAATTCGTCTATAATAATCGATGTATTTATTCACGCATCCCAGTCCATTTTTGGCTGCTCTATAAAAAAAGGAGACAATCTACGCGGTGTCGTCATTACATTCGACTGTACAGTAACACCGGATTCGCACGCGATTCTCAGCAGTGAACTTGTTTTGAAGGAGAGGAATAGTGGGGGCTGTGGTGGTCAAGAAGAACGATAAGAGCGTATAATGACGAGACACGACGGAGAAACGGTCGCACTTTTATGTTTTATATATGAAATGAAATTCGCCTCGTAGGTAATTCACGCGATAATGACAATCACGTAAACTAGATACGAGTGATTTTTACTCGTCTTTATACCATTTCTTCCTGCATAAAGTAGAATGGTATTGCAAGGAGAGAGCAGAGAGAGCGAAAGAGAGAGGGAGAGAGAGCGAAAGAGAGAGGGAGAGAGAGAGAGAGAACGATGAATAGAGAGAGGAAGAGAAGATCGCAGGTGCCTCTGGCGAGAATAATCGATCCCCGAAGGCTGCTCAGGGCATCGGGACTGACGACTGCCGCGGTGAGAGAGATAGACACTCGGGAAATTGAGACATAGATCAAGACACATTACACACATCGAGTCTGTATAGCCTTCTATATACATGGTCCCCCCCCCCCTCATCTAGCGTTCTCGGGCACTTTTTTGTCTTTCTCTGGTGTGTCACATAAGAGGAAAAAGAAGAAAAAACGTGCAGTCTTATGGACATGTACAGTAAGTTTGCTCGTTGAAAAACGACGTGTCTGAAACGACCGTACGGAGCACGCTCATATATGTATGTGTATATATATGTGTATATGTATATATGTATATATACATATATATATATATATATATATATTCGTATTAATTGGCCAACAAGAGCCACGCTCACGTTTGCGCGCATAACCGCTAAACTAATAATTAACGAAGCCCGGAAAAAAAACAACCCTCGATTCTCGCACGTTGAAACAAAAATTCCTCCGCAACAAAATTTTGCCATGCTAAAAAGACGGCTACTGAGAATTGGAGGAATATAGAACAAAAGTTTGCGATATAATTTAGTTCACTTTAAACAATTCAAAAGAATAAGCGACAAAGAAGACGAACAAAGAGATCTAGTTTTCGCTTCGACAGCGTCGAAATTCGCGTAGCTGCGAGATCGTCAGAAAATATTGCCGCCTGAGATGCGAAGCGTCGAAAATAACAATAATAATGACTATGACAAATAATAGCAATAGTGATGATAATAACAAACAAGAAGAGACAAGAGGGCCTCGAAGGCCTGAACCGTGGCGAGTTTGACACCACGGGGGGCCTTATCCTCATAAGTGCATATACATCTACATACATATATGCACTCATGAGTACACACATATATATAAGAGGAGGCGCGCACGCCCCGTGTCGACCGTCGCCGTTTGCGCACACTTTTAAGCACGAAAAACCAACATCGCTGCCGACAAATAACTACCCATATTATCCGATCTTGTAGGGTAACATCTCACCAGCGCTCCTTTGTGCGAAGGACTCTGCTCGTTTTCTCTATTCCCCTCCTTCCCTCTCCTTTGCAATATATATATATATATATATATATATATATATATATATATATATATATATATAAATGTGTGCGTTATCGCCGCGCCAAGAGAGGGTTACGCGTACTTCGCTCCACCAAATAAAGATCGCCAAGATTTGCCCTAGCCTGCGAGCCTCCACCGCAGTATCATAAATGATAATAGTGGGATACAGTGGTTCACACAAATTGTACCAGCATTTTCCTGTCTCCGCCGTCTCATATACCCAACGAAAATTCATCACGAGTATATGGCGCGATGGTTCCTTTTGTTCGGATATTATATTTGCTTAGGAGAATTTTTTATACTCGCAAAGTTCGCTTGGACGTAATTGGTATTCGTAAATCGTGTATCATTCGCAAGCTTCTATGATTTTTTTCATCTATTTTTGATAATTAGCATCATTGATATTATTGTTACTATGGCTAATGTATTATTATCGTTATAATTATTATTCGTTACAGCGCTGAAAGAAAAGTAAACCCGAATAGTAATAATAATAGTAATATTGTAAATATGAAATAAAAAATACAAATATACTTTCGGTTAATAAATATGGTGATGTTTTATGTTACATAACGAATATTATTTAGTTTTGCCGAAGTATTGGTAACGCTATCATAAATATCATCGTCATTGTTCCGATCATTGTTACTTGTATTGTTATTATTATTATTGTTATTATTAATATTGTTGTTTATTACTATTATTATGACTATCGGCATCATTATTATTATTTTAATCAATTATTGTATTTTGTCAAACCTTCCGCTTTGCGGCACATTCAAGAATCTCTACCAATGCACGCGACATCGGAGAGCAGCGAGAGCCGCCGAGCTTTCCTCACTCGATGGCCATGAGAAATCCGCACATCTGCGCTGGATTTTTAGTCGTCGCGATCAAACAAGCTGCAATTAACGTTGCGTATGAGCAATATATATGTATGTGTATATATATATATATATAAGCGATATCATGCGCGTGCGGATGGTGACAAGACGATTAGAAAGACACGTGACGGACGCACGCATCCACCTTGCGGAATGACAGCTATTGCGATGGTGGCAGAGCTCGTTTTCTGTACCGTAATGTCAGTGGCGACGCAGCGCGTTGACTTCTATTCTCGTAGCGAGGACGCAAGATCTCTCATTCTTCGTGATACACACACATACGTATACCAGGTGTAGAAGTATGAAAACGGATTTTTTTTGGTAAAAATTACACGTCTGTTTGAAAATGATAGAAACGAATGGAGACGGCTTTCTGCGTCACATTCAATTGATCCGCGAGTTCTTGTTGACTTTGAGTATCATCTTCATCCAATAAGGCTTGCAGTTCGTTGTCTGTGAACTTTTTCGGTAGTTTCCCACGCTCTTCGTTTCTCACGTCAAAATCACCACGTTTGAATTTTTTGAACCACTCGTAACACGGTGTTTTACCACGATACGATTCTGCAGCAGTTTTCTTCAAACGATCATAGAAAACCAATGCTGTCCGCAAATCCTAGTTTGTAGGCACGAAACTCGACATATTTAAGGTTATAGAAAAATATACCGGTGTAGGGAACTTGGGTTGTTGTATGTTGAAAATCTTCGTCAGCTGTTGGAGGGAGATGATGACGCTGCGGAAGCGGTTTTACGGTCCCTAAACTGATGGCTAGCACCATCTATAGGGAAATTCCGGTTTCATACTTCTACACCTGGTATATATATAAAATTGTGCCATGCTAATATATATATATATATATATATATATATATATATATATATATATATACTTACAGGGTGGATCAGTAACTATTGGCACCTTGGATATTTTCGAAACTATAAGGTTCACAGAAATATTTTCTAAAATGAAATTGCACATTACGAAAGAGGCCATCCGATAGCGATAATAGTTTTTTTGCAGGTGGAGGTACTTCGGAAATTTGAAGGTCAACTCCATTTTTTTAAATGGATCGGTATATTTTTTTTCTGTATCATGAAAGAGGAGCTTAAAACGAGTTCAACGACCTATAGCATAAGGTCATTGAAGGTCATAGAAAGTACAGAAAGGCGATAATACTTACAGTTTCGGTAGTAAATAAAGTTACTACGTTTATAGTAACTGTTTAAAATGATGACCATCAATATCAATACGTACGTTATGATGTACGTTTACACATTTCTTAGACAGGTACAGAAAGTATAGACAGGCGATAATACTTACGGTTTACTTCGGTGAAAATAAACACTGTTTCAAGGACACTTTAATAAGTTTGCCTTACACTTCTAACCAAAGAATTATTATCTTCGTTCTCATAAAATAATTCTGGAAGGCTCTTGTACGTAAATAAAATTATAGGTCGTTTTATTCGTAGAACTGAGAGGGCAGCTGCTTGCCACGCATCGTGATGCGTCCCACAGTTGGTCCCGTTAGGCAAACTGCGGACCAATCGTAGTTGCACTCTGTGACAATCGAAGCCATGATACAATAATCCATAAAAATACATAATAACATATTTGGTATAATTCATACTTGTGACAAATTATCATAATAAATTATTCAGAAAATGTAACACTTCGCTGTTTATTTTGTTTTTATCATGCAAGGAATTATAGTGTATGCGAGATTTATTTTCTGGCGGAGATTCTGAATTTTGAAAACCTTGAGCGGCCGCTCAATATGCATTGGCCGGCTCGCGCATTCGCGAAGTTTGTTTGAAAATTATAAAGCGTAGAATTCGTGGGTGAGAAGTGGACAAAAAAAATCGGGTTTTTAAAGAAAACTAAAATTTTCGAGAGGCTTGAGTGATCTCCAAAAATTTTTTCACCGCTCGCAACTTTCGCAACCATTTTTTTTTCTTTAACGTATGTATGGTCGTGTAGAAAAGAGTTGAAAGTACATTGCAGTATTTTTTAGATTTTCAATAATTTATCACATTGCAAAATGATTGGGGTGAATTTCACCCGCAATGACTTTTACGTAATTTTTTCGAGGTGCGACTGGCAAGGGATGGTGAGAAAGAGGAAATAAAATGGAGCTCAAAATTGTGCCACCCTAATATATACATATATATACACACACACTGCCGGCCAAAAGTATGGATACACCGAGAAAAATTTCGCGCCGCACTAAAAGTTTGATATCTCTGTGAAAAAAAAAAGATATACGGACTTCCAAGACGGCATTTTGAAAGGGACAAATGAAGCTTCACTTTGCGTTTTGAAAAAAAAATTTCGATTGTTTTTAGACTCGGGGCGCCATTTTGAAAATGGCCGTTTTTTGGCTTTTTTTGGCTGTTTAAAATCGGCTGCACGTCTTCAGGACATTTTTTTTTGCATTTTTTTTCAAAGAACCTTAAAAGATAGAGCAATAGCTATAGTTTCCTTTTTTAGAAAGTTTCATACGATTTTTTTTCACCGAGTTATCGCATTTTTTCTGAAAAAGACAATTTTGAAAAGATGGTGCTGAAATGGGAAAATTTGAGGTTTAGAGAAAATTGCCAAAAGGAAAAAAAGTTGCGTTACATCGTATTGAATAGAGCAGAATTTTTTCAAAATTTTTTGCTTCAGCATTGAATGAAAAAAAAAATTTCAATTTTCTTTTCTCAATGTTTAGCCGCACAAAACATCCACCTCTTACCTCTTACCTCATCTAAACGCCCTTTTAGTCGAAAAACCGACCTCTGGCTTTCAGCACTGCATCAACGATTCGTGGCATCGGATCGATTAATGAATCCAGCTGAGCTGAGCTGAGGGATCTCCACGCAGCTTGCAGTTTCTGCCACAGATCTTCGGCCGATGTAGGGCAGATCATTCGGATCTTTCGATCGAGCTCTTCCCAGAGAAGTTCGATGGGGTTTAGGTCGGGTGATTTTGGCGGCCACATCATATTCACGATTTTCTTTTCTTTGCCTCGTTCTCCAAATATTCTCGACAGAGACGGGAACTGTGCTTCGGATCATTGTCTTGTTGCATGGTAAAACCACGCACGATCGTTTTTAGCCCCGATGGAAACGCATGATTAATGAGAATTTCTTTATATTCTTCTTTTCTCATTATGCCGTCAATTTTCACAAAGTCTCCGACACCATGACCAGAGAAGCAACGCCACACCATGACGGAGCCACCGCCATGCTTGACAGTTGGTATCAAACATTGTGCTGCCATTTTTTCCGAAGGATTTCTTTGAACAAAAATGCGTCGACGTCTACCGAAGATTAAAAATGTTGACCCGTCCGTCCAGAGTACATTTCTCCACTGATTAATTGCCCACTTTTTGTGTTCCAGGGCCCATGCGTATCGCCTTTTTTGTTCGCCGGACGCAACAATGGGTTTCTCACAGCGATACCGCCTCTGAGGCCAGCACTGTTAAGACGACGTTTCACTGTCGTCAGTGATATCGAAGTTTCCCTTTGTTCGTTAAATTTGGCACAGATTTCCGTTGCTGTTAATGGACGATTTTTTTGCTGGTAACAACGCTATTTTGATCGTCTGAGGACGTTGTTATCTTGGGTCCACCCGGACGATTGCGATTGAAATACGTCTCGGACTTCTTAAATCTCCCGATGGTCGTCTGCACTCCTTTCAAAGACATGCGAGTTTGGCTGGCAATTTCCGTGTACGACAATCGCTTATCGCGCAAAACGACAGTAGCCCCTCTTTTATACAGTGGAATTTCTTTTTTCCGTGCCGTTTTGATCCGTTAACAACAAAAAATTTGCGTAAAAACTTGTCGGTTGTAGACCACACGTGTTCGCGTTCGAAGTTTTCGCACAACTAACTGGTTTTGTCAGCGCGACACTCGTCACATTATTCCAAAGAATCAAAAATGTAAACAAAAACGATGAGCGAAAGAGAGAGCGAGAAAAAGAACACGAGAGAAATAGAATATCGACTCGTGAGAAATAGTCTTTTTTACGCTCCACAAAGGTAAAATGTAAACAAAGACAAGAAGCTTTATTTCCGCTCCTTGTGTTTAGATGAGGTAAGAGGTAAGAGGTGGATGTTTTGTGCGGCTAAAAATTGAGAAAAAAAAATTGAATTTTTTTTTGTTCAATGGAGCAAAAAATTTTGAAAAAAAAAATTTGAAAAAAGATTTTGAAAAAATTCTGCTCGATTCAATACGATGTAACGCAACTTTTTTTTCATTTGGCAATTTTTTCTAAACTACAAAGTTTCTCATTTCAGCAGCATCTTTTCAAAATTGTCTTTGTGAGAAAAAAATACGATAACTCGGTGAAAAAAAATCGTACGAAACTTTTTAAAAAAGGAAACTATAGCTATTGCTCTATCTTTTAAGGTTCTTTGAAAAAAAAATGTCCTGAAGACGTGCAGCCGATTTAAAACAGCCAAAAAAGCCAAAAAACGGCCATTTTCAAAATGGCGCCCCGGGTCTAAAAAAAATCGAAAATTTTTTCCCAAAGCAGCTTTATTTGTCCCTTTTAAAATGCCGCCCTGGAAATCCGGATATGTTTTTTTCACAGAGATATCAAACTTTTAGTGCAAGGCGAAATTTTTCTAGGTGTATCCACACTTATGGCCGGCAGTGTACATACATACTCATATTTTCTCTGATCTCTGAGGTATTTGCTTCTCATTCATGTCCCCCAATTATCCACGCATTAATAAATATACAAATAATTCGACACGCGTCGATCTGGGGTTCCGCGGGTGCACAAGTGCGTGCGTGCGAGTCGCGCCTTGTTCGGCAAGATCCCCAAATCGGAAGAATTGCGAATAAATCGAGAGAGCCGCGAAACGTAACGCGTTACAATAATTAACGTAGATGCGAGCTGCCACGATTGGCCGGATTACGGCATTATTTTTTTTCGCCACTTTTTTTTTTTTAATTACATACGAATGGTCGCGATGCGTGCCTAAACAGACGGCGCCGCGAAGAGTTATACAACCTGCGTGTTGCAGGGGACAACGCCGTCACTGCGGTGTGCAAGTGATGATCTTTTGCCTTTGAAAAGATGAAAAAAATGTTGTTGTATTTTATTGTGTCTGCATATAGATATGAATAAAAAAAAGAATAGAAAAAAGAAGAGCAGGTCAACAACGAGGCATTAACGAAGCAAATCGGAAAGCCAGGCGGCAGTCGAAATTTGCGGCCTGGTAAGGCCTCAAATTTTCGGTGCCTGAATATACAGGTATGTATAAGAGATCGCAGCAAGGAGTGTATGTGGCCGACATACCAGTATAGTAGACGAGAAGGACGAGACGATCTCTCGGAAAGAGAAGAGAGGTGAAGATGCTCAGCGAGGCCCGCGATTGTAAATCAGGGCCAGATGATCGCTAATTAAGTGGGCTTTTTTGCTCGCCCGACTTTTGCTGTCCTTCCACGTTTTGGACCATTGTAGATATATATATATATATAGGTAGTGATAACCAATTGATTCATGGATTGATGGATTAATTGATTGA
>OX632367.1:3184042-3306542 GCA_951751655.1 Ophion costatus
GGCCAAGGCTGGCTACCGATATCGTACCGACGTTGGACTCAACACCGGCCCGACAGTAGTGCCAAGGTTGACACAAGTTACAGCCAATATCGTACCAGCGTTGGTGCTGACGCTCGTGCCAAGGTCGGCCCAAGACTATGCCATCGTTGGTATTAAGAGCGGCCCGACGCCTGTGCCAACATTGGCCCAAGTTCAAGCCAATAGCGTACCAACTTCGGTCCAGTCCATAACCAACAGTGGTACGATAATGCCCCGAGTATCAACCGATACAACTCAGGGCATTATCGGTCACTCGTGCTACAATTTTTTAGTTGTCCATTTTCATCACTTTTATCGTCCCGTGTTCAATAATTTCTTCCACATACTCAAGAGTGTTCTCACACTCCGCTTTTTTAACATTATTTTCGAGGATTTTTTTCTCTGTCAAACATGACTCTTGATTCATGACACATTTTTCGTGCTTCAATAACAGTTTATTCCAACATAATTGTTTTCGCACTTTTTTCAGTTTATCATATCTCTTTTGTTTATTCATATTGAGAATACGGTAGGAGCATAAGGGAAAAAATTACTATTGCACGAAAAAGCGACGATGGACGCTACTCTTTGTTCGCGGTCTGCATCGATACGACACTGAATGGCGACTGGCGAGCAATTCATAAGACACGTAACGGGGAGTGATGCCGGCTCGTGATTGGTTCAACCTATTCACGCGAACAGTCGGTTCTTCGTCGTTAGTCGATACTGTCCCGACATTGGCATATTGCGGTATGCCGAGATTACGTATGAACGTAGGACAGTTATTGTCAGTCGGCTCTCAGGGGCAGCCGATACTGGCCCGACATTGGTATAGTACCGGTTGCCGGGATTAGAAATGAACGCAGGACAATTAACGGCAGACAGTATTGGCCCACGGTCGGCTTCTCCGTCTACGCCAACAGTCGGCCCTAGGTCGTTAACCGGTACTGTCCCCACATCGGCTTGATGTCGGATGCCGGGCTCCGAAAAGAGGGTCGACTGAAAAATGGCAGAACCGTTGTTTCAATGTCGGGCCAACATTGGTTGCCAACAATCGGTTAGCCAGTACTGGGCCGTACATCGGCCGTATTATTCGTGTCGGCAATTTTTTCATGGGAAGTAAAACAAAAAAATCGACGCCACCGATCTCGACGCCACTGACAGCCTGACGAAGACTCCGCATACTCTTTATACAGTGATATGACCAGGTTTTTAAACTTTAAATCGACGTCACGCGAAAACGCGTCGACGAATCGAAAATCTAAAGACATTTTACCAATGTAATGTGATTTTTTCCTATCGATTTCGTTCAAGTTATTTTTCGATCCGACCACCCAAACCTTAGATCCCCTAATATTCGGTTGATTTTCCGTACGATTCATTGAATCGAATAAGGTTATTCGGTCGTGTCGTAAATATACTACATACGCCCTTTTAAGTGTCACTTCACACTTTTTCTTCACAGCGCGGTAGACGCGTCTTAGACGGACTGCGCAGCCTCGAGACGTGGCTCGGAGATACGCAGCGCCCTCGCATCCTCGTACTACTTAGCAGCCGACAGTGTTACAATCGTTTTTACGGCTCTAACCTCTTTACGAGGGTTAGAGCGTTTGTGCAAATAAAATAAACGGCTCTCTCTAGGGCCAAAGTCAATTTTACGAAGATTCTCAGTGTGGTGCATGTTAACCCTAAAAATGTTCTTCGAAGCATCAAACGAACGGCCCTCTTTAGGGCAAAAAATTGATTTGGCGAAGGTTCTTCGTGTCGCAAATTCTATCACCAAGAAATGCTTCAAAACTATGAATAGGGCGACGAGCAGAACATTGAGCTCAACTACATACATTTTTGCGCCGGAGAGAAGGAAACGCCACAAGTATGGAATTTTCGGTAATTATGCCGAAGTGGGGCTGCACTCCAATTTCAATGCCACAAAAGTCTTTTTGCATGAACGCCTTTAATATGTCACCACTAGTGATTTTCAGTTTGCGAAGGCAGACATTTAAAATTATTTTCATTAATATAAATATAGGGAATTTTCGATAAAATACGGCATTTCGACGCCTAAACTGGAGGTAAAGAGTGGGGAATTTATATCCCCCCTGTCTCGTTGGAGGTTCGTAAAAATACACGATTCCAAAGACGAGGCTGGAAATCGATGAAAATGGTAAGTGTGTGTGTGTGTGCGTGCGTGCGTGTGTGTGTGTGTGTGTGTGTGTGTGTGTGTGTGTGTGTGTGTGTGTGTGCGTGCGTGCGTGCGTGCGTGCGTGCATGCGTGCGTGCGTGCGTGCGTGCGTGCGTGCGGGCGTGCGTGCGTGCGTGCGTGCGGGCGTGCGTGCGTGCGTGCGTATAACCCCATAACTTATGGAAATAATTAAAAATGCTAGCCTCCGTAGGCTGAATATTATTAGCGGTGACTAATGAGGCTGATTAGGGCAAAAAAAAAATTCTGCCCAAACTGGAATGATGCCCCACTTCTGCATAATTATCGAACTTTCTTATGCTGTGTACAGTTATGGAAAAAGGATAAATTTTTTGTTACTCACAAACAACGACAGATGTATACCGTATCGAGTAGCTGAAATTTTCACTTACCTTCCAAGAAAAAAACGAAAACGAAAAAATAATCGGTGGATTTTCCAGCTAATAATTTCCTTCATAGACTGTATACTCAGAGCGCACCTATGACATCTGTCATAGAATTGTACGATTAAACGAACTTACCTGTAAGTGAAGTTCTACCGTAATTGTATGAAGCGCCTCTTCCGAAGAGATCAACATGGTAGTACCCCCCCCCCCCCATGCCGATGTCGCCACAAGTTTATAGTAAAAAAAGTTTTTTTTTTCTCCTTTTAAGTACTTTCTCATGTACAGAAATGAATTGCGTCCCGAAATTCATTTCTTTACAGTGCTGCTGTAACTCTTTTTGGGACTAACATTGCTTAGTTACGGGTTTTGGGTGGGAGTATGATCTCTTCGGAAGAGGCGCTTCATACAATTACGATAGAACTTCACTTACAGGTAAGTTCGTTTAATCGTACAATTGTATTTCACGCCTCTTCCTCGAGATCAACATGGTAGATGTTGAAAGTTAGTTACGGCGGGTGAACGTTTTTTGACAGAGTTCTTTACTCCAACTAAGTAATTAATAGAGGCTTCAGAGTAACAACAGGATATCAGATTTATGACTCTAAAATCGCTCTTGCGAAAACGTCATTGGACTCAGTTACTTCTAAATTATAAGATTTGGCAAACGTATTTGAATTTGTTGTCCAACCCGCGGTTTTTTTGATAGTCTCTATGCTTACGCCTTTTTTGCACGCCGCCGATGAAGCCGCGTGACGAGTGCTGTAGGCTGAAAAATTCTCGGTGTCAACCCGGCTCATCTTTAACACGGATTTCATCCAACGACTCAAGGTCTGAGTTCCAACCGTCTTATAGGGCTTTCTGAACGAGATAAATAGAGCCGTTTCGGTCTCTCTCACTTTTCCCGAGCTATTTTAATAGGCTTGCAACGCGGCCGCTACACATATTTTCTCATTTTCCGGGTAAAACGGCAGAATTAACGTCGGTTGCTTTCTGTTGATGCCCGAAATCTTAATGCGCCCGGGTATCTTTATCTCAAATACGTTCTCCTTTCTATTTATATTGCGGATGTCAATGAGCGATAGAGTTTGAGGTCTGTGATCAGTTATTAGTGAAAGCAATGTTATTAACTTCAAGGATAATTTTTCTAGTGATAACTCATTATTTGACGGCGGCCCGCACGAAAAAAGATCGAGAACAACCTTGGGATCCCAGGTAGACTCGTACTTCGGTGTAGGAGGCCGTTGTTTCGCGGTTCCCTTACAAAACCGCTTTACTCTTTCATCCTGCCCGACCTGGGGCCCCAACAGTAAGGCTATCGCTGACCGAAAACTGTTGATAGTTCCATACGACGCTCCGTTATCGAATTCGCTGGCCAGAAAAACCAATACGTCGGGAATCCCCGCTGTGAGACTGTTGATCCTTTTCTCTTCACAAAATTTCCACCAGCGCTTGAAGCCGGTTTCGTATTGTCGCAACGATGATGCGGTTATCGAGGAAACTTCGACGTCCCATGCCTCTTTTGGCATTCCTCTCTTCGCAATCGCTTGCTCGATATACTACCGGCCACCAGGGTAAGTCTTCGCCACAGCGGGTGAGGTTCCCTGTTCGTAGAGCTTATAAGATTGATATTTGGCTAAACAAAAATCGGTTCTTCTTTGAACATAGACATGCATAACGGGAACCAGACTTGGGAAGGCCACTGGGGGGCAACTGTAATACCTCTGGCCTTTTCTAGCCGTACTTTTTTTTAATACTTTTAGTATAATCGAGAAGGGTGGGAACGGGTAGAAAAATTGCTGTTTCCAATCAATTGTAAATGCGTCTACTGCGATTGACCGCGGATCATTTTTGCACGATACGTATTTCTTGCACTTTGTGTTTGCTCTACTCGCGAATAAATCAATCTCGGGAGCTCGAAAACTCCGTGTAATCTCATTGAAGGCAGAATTTGATAATGCGAACTCCGTTTCGACCTCTAGCCCTCTCGACTCAGCGTCCGCTACCGAGTTCTCTTCGGAGCGAATATACGATGCGAAAAGCCAAAGATTCCGCTGTTCACACCATTTCCATATGCCTTTCGCAAGCGTACTTAACTTTGGCTTTTGAATAACGCCCATGCGGTTGATATAGGCGATTGCTGTGGTATTATCAATGCGGAGTAAGATATCGCAGTCCTTCAAGTGAGACGCGAAACACTTAATCCCGAAAAAGGCCGAGAGAAGTTCGAGATAGTTAATATGATTTTTGCGTTCTTTCGTACTCCAAAACCCATGGGTCTTCTTGCCATTACAACAAACGCCCCAACCAGACAGCGACGCGTCCCAAAAAATTTCCATCTCGAATTCGAAATTCTTAATCGGGTTCGTTATTGTCATAATGTGAGATTTCCACCAGAGTAGGTCCTCTCGGACGTTGTCCGATAGCCTCATAATTGCTTCGAAATTATCCTCGTTTTCTCGAAGAGCAAACATCTTTTCTCGTTCCAGGTCTTTCATATACACCCAGCCATATTTGGAGGCTTTGCAACAATCGCCGAGGCTACCAATGAAAGATGCGAACTCGCGTATCGAATACGCATGACCCACACGAAATTTTTTGATCGTATCGAGCATTTTCTCTCTCTTTTTATCGGGAAGCTCGATTAACATGTTCTGTGTATCTAGTATAAATCCCAAGAATTTAGAACGTCTCGATGGCTTAGTTCGACTTTTTTCAATGTTGATTATAAATCCCAGCTCGCGTAGTAAGGCACTCTTTATTTCGACGTTGGTTTTGCACTCCTCGACTGTACTACGAATCAGTAAGAGATCATCCAAATAAATAACGGACATATACCCATGTTCTCTCAAAAAGGCGACTACGGGCTTCGTAATTTTTGTGAACACGTATGGTGCTATATTGAGGCCGAACGGCAGGCACGAAAATTCAAAACACTCGCCATAGAACAGAAACCGGAGGTATTTCTTGTACGATTCATCAATTGGAACAACGTAATACGCGTCTTTTAAGTCGAGCGTAGCCATGAACGTCCCTTCAGATACGAAGTCTCGAGCTGCTCGCAAATCCTCCAATTTAAAATGCTCGGTATCAATACATTTGTTCAGACTCTTTAAGTTGAGGATAAGGCGACTATGACCATCTGGTTTTGGAGTAAGGAAAATTGGCGATATAAACTCCCCTTTGGTTCGCTCGCACTTAGACACAGCCCCTTTATCGACCAATTCATTGACTTGCTCTGAGATTTGAGATCTTTCAAAATGTAACCAATGCGGCTCCTGAGGAACCGAATGTTGTACTACCGGTGTTTCGAATAGGATTTTCACCCCTTGGGTCCAGCTCAAGACTCTGTCGTCGGTAGTTATTTTTCTCCAAGAATCGTAAAATTGCTTCAGACGGCCCGCCAACACACTTACTGCGATTACTGGCGTTTCTTTCGCGAGTACTTGTCGTTCTTCGGCTCGGGTTTGCGATGACTCGCTGAACTCTTCGATGAGTACGGCTTCCTCAGCCCGCCCCACGATGATCCCCGTTGTTTGTAGCTGCGTTGTTGGAGCGGGCTCTTGAAGTTTTTTGCGGGGTAACGAGTTGATCCTTTAGCAGCCGCCTTGATTTGGTTGGATGAACGCTCCAAAGTTTTAGCAGACTTTATGTTTTCGTCTAACTGATTTCCAAACAACCATTTATCAATTGGCGTAGCGTTGGCGCATCTTTGATCGAGGCGTTCAGGTTACCGACTATGAGCGCCTTGCGTGTCATAGACTCTTCTCCCTGTAAGTCGACGAGAAGCTGTTCACAGTCGGATAAGACTTCTATCAGTGCAAGTTTTTCTACTGTCTCTCCGCATAGCAGTTTCGAGAGAACAGCCCCAAGCGCCGAGATGCAGACAGTCACTTTGTCTTGTTTCGCCACTAGGCGAGCATCTCTGCTAGTGACTGGTTCTGTGAGTGAAGCCTTAACCTCTGGGTTTAGCTTTGGCGGATTGACAGCCGGACAATTAGCCGGTGTTCCATACTTGAGGAGGAAGACCGCCCGATCCTCTTTGGGAATCCCAACTGCTAAAACCTCGGACCAACGCGACACCAATTCCTCACAAATCGGCGGTCCCGCCGGCTTATTTATCGTCAAATGTTTGCCGAGGACTTCGAGCGCTTTTTCATCGATGGCTTGCTTCGGAATGTCGCTTTCGGAGTTCTTCGATGCGTCTACTGCCGCCGCTGGTGCCGTTATAATGTGCACTTCTTTTTCAGAAGTATCCGAATTCGGTGGTAGCGCAGGGTTCGCGTCGGTCGGGGCTTCACCGATTTTTTCTGGCGATCTGTCTCTCAATTGCGTTCGTACCCTTGAAGCTGAACTCGATCTCGATCTTGATCTCGATTTGAACCTCGAGCCTGACCTCGAACTGGCTTCTGAACTCGAAGAATATTGCGAACTTGAACGCCCCTGTCCTATGGCAACAAGAACAAGCCAAAAAAACCCTCTTGAGAAATATCTCCTAGAGACAATTGAGGTCATGTTGCCTTTTTACGGCTATTGTTCGTTACATAAAGATGTAGACTCTAATTATACCTCGCCATGCGAGTCATTTTCGAACAATGTCCCTCAGACATCTCGACATTTCTCGACATGTGTTTCGCTCGAAATGTGTTATTCGGACCTTGTCCTATACGAGCGGGCCTCACCCGCACGCTTAGAGAGACCTAATCTCTCATAATCCGCCTGTGCGGAAAATGCAACGACTATCTCGAGTCGATTTGCGCTCGATTTTAGTAACGGCTAATTATACCCTTACGTGTCAAAACGAAACGGTTGCTAACGGCCGCCATCTTGATATTCTGTAACAGACAAACATACTCACTTCGTTTTCTACGTCGCTTCCTTTTTCTCTTCTTTTCGCGACGTTCCAGACGCCTCAATCGTTTCTCGAGGCGATTCTCCTTATTTTCTTCGTCGGAATCATTCCGGCGACTTCTTTTCTTTCCCATCTTTGCACCAATCTCTGGAGCACTGTCAAAAACACGTCCGTGGCTTTCGGCACAAGAAAAAAGAATGATTGCGGGACGCGCGACGCGTGCGCCGTGGTGGGGAGAAAGAAAAAAAAACTTTTTTACTATAAACTTGTGGCGACATCGGCATGAGGGGGGGGGGGGGGGGGGGTACTACTATGTTGATCTCGAGGAAGAGGCGTGAAATACAATCCCAGTGACAGCGAAAGGAACCTAATTTATACAGACTAACTTGAATAGCATATTCAATAAAGTACGGATTTCGCTCAGTTACGCATGCGCCCAATTAAGTAATTAGTTCTTACCATCTGACATATGTCAATACAAAGGCTATGGATATGAATGCATTTGCTACGCCGCTTTAATCCCACTTTTAACGCCCCGTACACATCGGTCTCGTAAACCCTATTTACCTGGCCAGTGAAGAACCCTGGACGGAAGTAGAAAATTGTGCAAAAACCAGTGTGTCAGGAATCCGACTCATCTGGAGATGCCAGATTTGCGTTTTGACGTCACATTAGAAAAATACATACATTCAGTTATCACGCGATCACCACGATATGAATTTTTCTTGCATCGAACATAGGCAATGAAAAATTCTTAGTGTGTTAGGTTCAAAATTATTAAAGTAGATTTGGTATAATATTCTTAGAAGTATGCGATGGATCGAAATTTCAATTCAAAAGATTAGACAAAAAATATTTATCTTTTCGTACTGCAATCTAGGAATTCGTTCGGAGACAATGAAAAATGCATATATCTTCTTCACTTCTTCACTGGCAAAACGACAAAGACTTTCGGAAAAGTCTTTTTAAACAGATTATTTAAGCTGCTTAACGCGAAAGGCATATCGCACTGATTCTAATTTACGAAGACTTTGACAGCAATGGGAACAGTTTATTACAATTTTTGATGTCTTGAATTAGAGCCATTACTTCATGATGACTCATATCAGAAGCTAGCTGAATTTGCCGAATCATTAAGGGGGAGAAATACATATAAACGGTCGAAAATGACGAAAAAATTTCCGGTTTTTTTTTCACCGCAACTACCGAACCAATCGTTTTGAAATTTGTACAGTATTTTATTGTACATTAGAAGAAATGACAAACATTTTTCTATCGACAATAAGTGTCCACCAGCAGCCTACAGCCAATTGTTGCTGAACAAATCTTCCCCGCGATGTCGAACTGCGGCACCTGTAGTTTTTTTTTACACAAAAAATTCGAAAACCATTACATTCTATATGAAAGTACGCTGTCCATAAACCGAGAAAAAAATGGAAAAGTTGTATATTGTAATAAAGGCGGCACTCAGAAAAAAAGATCGAATTTTCACCGGCAATTTCCGTGTTTTTTATGCAAAAAATGATTGTTTAATTACATTTTTTATTGAATATGGAGGTTTATCGACGAGGGTTTCCAATTATGTGTCTAAAAACCTTCGGTTGAAATGAATCGGATGAATAGTTGTTTCTATCACTGCCGCAAATTTTGAAAATTCGTTCAGCAACAGTTGGCTGCAGGCTGCTGATGAATATTTATTGTTGATTTGAAAAGATGTTTTTCATGTCTTCTAATGTACTATAAAATACCCTACAAATTTAAAAACGATTGGTTCAGCATTGGAAACAGTATTGGAACAGCATTGGAGAAAAAGCCCGAAATTTTTCGTCATTTTCGACCATTTATATGTATTTTTTCCCTTAAGTGCTGATCACACGACAATTTCGAAGCGTTTCAGAGCAATAGGAATTTTTTTTTTTAAATAAAGCATTCCAATATTCCACCTTTTTGTCGTACATTTGATTAATAAAAAAAATATAGTGAAACCATTGCTTGAATTAAAATCATAATTATTATATGGTAAATCAGAATTTTTTATAAGATAAAACAAGTGCACTGTTGTCGATGGGATTTTTTTTATCTAGCGTTCTTGTTTTACTTCTTAAAAGTTTTTAAAAGCAATTTCATATCTTTTTGGAAGTGAAAAAATCATCTTTTCCTTTAGCTTCGGTCCAAAGAGAAGTGAATTTCAAATATGTCTCAAGGAACTGTAAGTGTTTAATTTTAAATTCACATTCAGCAGGGTATATCAAGATATTTGATTTCGTAGACCTGGGCGATGACATAAGTATCATAAATCGTTTTCAAAATTTTAGCATTTTTGTGAACTCGAAAATTCGTTTTTTCTTACTGTGTCGAATAAATAAAAAAGCACAAGCAAGATTGTCAAAGAGATTTTTATTGAATGAATTAACAATCCAAGCATTCAGGGTACACCTTATTACGTTATTAACCGTGACGTCTTGGCACTTGATGTTTTTGTTCTTTTGAAAAACATCTTGGTTATTGTGAACCAGAAATTCGTTAGAAGGCATAATACTTTACGCCAAACAGAACAGAAAGCCAAAAATGAAGGATACCTCTGCATCGAACACAGGTAACGAAAATTCATATTTTTACGCACTGAATAGCTAGAAATGTATATTTGTCTGATTAATTTAAGGACATGGGTCACTCGTCTTGTGAGTAGAACTCCTTTGGTGAAGTTCTCACCCAGACGGATTACATTTCAGGCAAACCAAAAAGAAGGTCTTTGTTCAACAAAGCGAAAGATGTACAGTTTATTCATGGAAATAGAACTTTTTTATTGCCTTCGTTACACGTGAGAAAAATTCATAGACTGGTTCCTTTATATTTAATAGTTTAAGGTTTGTGACGTCTCCGATGGCTGTGAAAAAATCTATTTTTTGGCTGTGGAGTCTCTAAAGATATAAACCGTTGATCGTGTATAGTTGAAAGTCAAATGATTTATTTGTTTTGCATTAAGGGATAACACCACTCTAGGATTTTGGGAAAACCGTTTTTTTTGCTTAAAAATACTTTGGGGTCATGAAAACAATATGCAATTGGTCCTGTACCGAATTTTTTTTTTTTCAAAGGCTCAATTATTGATTTTCCTGTAGCCCCTCGGAGCGCTGCGACAAAACTTTTTTCAAACTGAGAGGACGGATACCCCAAACACCTTTCCATGGATAGATTTGAAATTTTGATAGTTATAGCTTCACAATTACATTCTCTATGGGAGTGCATAGTCGCTTTTCGATTAAATGAAAACATGTTTTTTTAACGATTTACTGCTTAATTTTGGGAAAAAATCGATTTATATCTTTCACAATGCCACTTTTTTTCAAAATTTGATAAAAAAATATCCCTACGCAGTCCCATATCTAATAACATATACATTATAATTGTGTTTGTTTTGGTTCCAGATTTTATATTTTACGAGAAAACCGTCCTCTCGTGAAGCTATTTGTAAAAAAACACGTTTTTCAAGATGAGCTCAGTCACCGTCATTTTGTATGAAAATTAGAATAGATTTTTTATATACTTTAATATGTCTTAAATAAACCCTCTCAAAAGAAATCCTGTTCCTTTTTTTATACTCCCAAAATAAATTGTCAAATTTAGCTATTATTTTTTGTCCTAGAGTGGTGTTATCTCTTAACTAAAAACAATTAACATCTTATATCTTTAGAGACTGCGAAAACATGGATTCTTTGCAGCGATCTGAGATGTCGAAAACCTCAAACTATTAGATATAACGAAACCAGTCTATGAATTGTTCTTAAGTGAAACAAAGGCAATAAAAAAGTTCTATTTCCATGGATATATTGTACATCTTTCTCTCTTTCGAACGATGGCCGTCTTCTTTTTGGTTTGCCCGAAAAGCAGGCAAAATAGAATTGACTTTATTCGATTCAACTAAACTGCGATTGTGGAACAATTTTTAGGGCAAAAATTGTTCGCTTGGAAATTCGGCCGAAAATTACGCAATCTCGGGATTGAGTGAACGGATCGGAAAATAACCTAAACCAAACGATAGGGAAAGATTACATAAAACTTGTCAAATGTCAACAGATTTTTCATTCGTCAAAGCGTTTTTCCGGGGCGTCAGTTCAAAGTTCTAAAAGACCAATAAAATGACATCTGAGTTTATAAAGAGTAAGGTAAATGTCCCAATTATTGAACAGCTAAGGATCTGGGGGATTGAATTCGGTGAGAAACAATATAAATCAAATAAAAAAAACCATCGCTTTCATGTTCAAATGATACTTTGATATTGTTACTTTCGAAAAATCACTCTTTAAATTATTTTTAAATGATTTCAAATGAAAAAAAAAGAATAACAATGTGAAGCATGCAAATGTCCCAATTATTGAACACTGGAACTGCCTATGTCCCTAATATTGAACAGGGATGTCCCAGTTATTGAACACTCCAGAATTCTTTTACCGTTCTGAAAATATTATTTTGGGTATAATATTAAGAAATAAAAGCAAAATCAAACACTTAAATAATCTTTTATTAATCATGTAAAAATACAAAAATATATATTTAGTCCCTTTTGACAGGTTTGAGTTCATTCAGATTTGGTTTATTTTTGCTTTTCAACTCGAACTTTATTTTATTTTTCTTTTCAGCTTCCTCGTTTTATGTTCTGTTTTTGTTTGATTTTGTCGCAGCTTTCTTGTTTTTCGACTCCAACTTGATTTTCTTTTTATTTACCGCTCCGCATATAGAGCGGTTTTTTCAACTTCCGCTCTATATGCAGAGCGACGTCTTTTTGTCGCCATGTTTATGCCGTTTTATGGAGAAAATGTTGTCCCTGAAATATCGGAGAGCAAAAAATATTTAACATTACATTCGTATTTTTAGGTTACATTTAGGTTATATTCTCTTTTTACTTTTCTTTTTATGTTTATTGCACGAAAATACAAATAAAAAATATATTTGACGATCTTAGAGTTATTATTAAAAGAATAAAGGTAAGTTTAGTCAGGAACTTACAGTTTTTGTTTGAATAAATCCGATTCACACGATCTGTCACACGTTAACTGTCTCGATGTTTTGATGGGTTTAATGACGCCATCTTGGAGAATTCGAGTGTTCAATAATTGGGACACACGGCATTTTCTATGTCCCAATGATCGAACACCGTATTTTTTAACAAATAATTAATAAAATAAAAAATTTTTAATTGTTATTTGTGAGAAATTTTCCGAGGAACCTGAAACGCCTTTACTTTTTGAGATGTGACAGTTTTTGAATTATTTATGCCCTTACGCATGAAGCGGCGCGTCTTAGCAAAAACGATAAGCAGTTACCACGAGACGTCAAATCGGGTCACCGTTGCTGATTAAATAATTTTTTTCTCTATTAATTAAAGCTTTTTTGCACAAGTAAGGTAACATTTCGATAGCTAAAAGTTCCATATATGTAATGAAATTTTTATAAATAAGTAAATGCATGCAGGTGAATGAGAAATAATAAAAATACAAGATAGTGTTCAATAATTAGGACCTGTTCAATAAGGGGGACATTTACCTTACGCGCCGTATTCATCAGTGGGATATTCGTCAGTGGGGTAAACATTTTCTTTTTATTACTAGACCTCAAGTTCCTGCTGCGTCTCTTGATAAGATGTACAAAAAAATAGAAATCTATATATTTACACTCCTCAAAAACATTAATGGAACAAAAAAAATGTTTTTGAAGTATCTGGAACAGGTTTATCTGATAAATGAAAAAATCATTTTGAAGCTTGAATTCTCTAGTTTATAACTCTTGCATATGAATTTTTTTGGAGCTCCCGTCAGAGAGCAAACAAAAGGAATATGCCGAAACCAACATTTTTTGGCTTTTTTTAATGCCAGGGTCAAAAAGCCTGATCAGTCAGCTTCAATTTGCTTTGTGAGGGAACTCTGTACCACCATTTGTTTCGGCGATATGGACGATTGAGTAAAAACTGACCATTTTGTATTCGATCTGTGATATCTTGTGTTCCAATAATGTTACAGGACGTCTGAGGATCGTTATGAAAACTTGTATAATCTCTCTAAAAGTAGTGTTCATTGCATTTGATAAAAAAAAAATCACATTATACATTGGCTGAAAAAAGTAGAAGAAAATATTTTTGTTGTTTTTTCAGTGAATCTATTGCACTTTTGCAAATAATTACAAAAGATTATTGTTTTCTGTTTTTTTTCAAGCTTAATGTATCCCCAATTTTCCTCTACATTTTCACATTCATTAACCCTAGAACTACAAACCGGGGTTGATATCTACCCCAGGCGAATGTAGATTAAAGGGAGACAAAAATGGGTTTGTAGTTCTAGGGTTAATTGTGCGATTTTACAAAAAAATGACAAGATAAATATCAATAAATTTGGGGTTTTTTTTCATTTTTTTCCGAATCAGGAAATTCACAGATGCAATCAATCTAACACTCATTCGTTTCAATGCATTTTTCAGTTAGGATATCATTATCGCGTTATTTGCAATTGTAAATAATACCCCAAGCTGTTTCCCGCACTAAATTTTTGTGCATTCAAAAGCTTGAAAATCTTACAGGTGTTTCTAAACACGATTGGGTCAAAACTACCTTTTTTTAAATAAAAAGTCTGAATTAAAAAAAATTAACTGGCAGTTACGTTATTTCTTGAGGGACCATCACAGCGTAAAATGTTCAAACAATCGATTTTTTTGCATTATCCGATAGTATAGACGGTTATAAACCTACTGTTGAATTTTTGGTGTGATTTTCAAATTATTCCGGTGGCTACACCCTTTCAATTTCACATGTTATCAATGTGAAACTGCAGAGGAAAGAGAGTTTTCCTCTTGAGAGAGTAAATTATGTTTTAGGGTGATAAACGTGTTCCTTTAATTCTTCCAATAGTATGATCATTCAGGAAAGAAAAACCAATGAACCGATCGCTATGAATGTCCACAGGGCTATTGCGGATACATAAAGCTTTGAAAAACCACCAAAACATTGACCTTTATATGATTATTTGCGAAAGTGCACGAGATTCACTGAAAAAAGAAAGTCACTTTTTTTTACTTTGTTCAAACGCAACGCTTTTTGAGAGAATTTATTCAAGTTATCAGAATGCCCTTTTAATTTGAAAAATCGAAGATATTTTTGTTCCTTTCATTTTTTGAAATAGTATGTTATATATATATACAGGGTGGATCAATAACTATTAGCACGTTAGATATCTTCGAAACTATAAGGTTCACAAAAATGTTTGCTGAAATGAAATTGCACAGTACGAAAGGGGCCATCCGATAGCGATAATAGTTTTTTTGCAGGTGGAGGTACCTTGGACATTTGAAGGTCAACTCCATTTTATTAAATGGATCGGTATGTTTTTTTTTTCGTATCATGAAAGAGGAGCTTAAAACGAGTTCAATGACCTATAACATAAAGTCATTGAAGGTCATAGAAAGTACTGAAAGGCGATAATATTTACATTTTCGGTAGTAAATAAAATTACTACGTTTACAGTAAGTGTTCGAAATCACGACCATCAGTATCAATGCAACATTGGATCCTTTTTTCGATTGATTGACTTGCAAGTTTCACAGCATCAGAACTTATTGATGCACAGGCTGAAATAATTCTTTGTTGCATGTCGTCAAGTGTAGTTGGTACTTGTTTGTACACTTCATCTTTCAGTATGCCCCATAGAAAGAAGTCTAAAAGTGTTAGATCTGGGAAACGAGCTGGCCACGATATTGGACCGCCGCGTCCAATCCAACGATTTCGAAATTTTTCGTCGAGTTGCCTTCGTGCAATCAATGAATAATGTCCTGGACATCCGTCATGTTGATATCACATGGTTTGTCGTGTAAGTAAAGGCAACTCTTCGAGCAAAAGACCCAATGTATCTTTGATAAAACTACTGTAGATGTAGCCTTTCAAATTTCCATTCATAAAAAAAGAACCAATAATTTTAGCACCTATGATTCCGCGCCATACATTCACAGACCATTGTCTCTGGTGTTCAACCTGCCGCAGCCAATGTGGATTGTCCGTTGCCCATAAATGCATGTTATGCAAATCCACGTTCCCATGCTTTGTGAATGTTGCCTCATCAGTAAATAAAACGGTGTCAAGAAATGACTTAGTGTTTTCGATATGACGTTGAACCATTCGACAAAACTCTACGCGATTCATGAAGTCGTTCCCATGCAATTCTTGGTGAAGACTAACATGGTACGGGTGAAATTTGCGATGGTGGAAAATGCGAAGTACGCTGCTCCTGCTAATGCCAGATTCATTTTCAATTTGTCGCAAACTAATGTGAGGATCTCGAGACACCTGCGATTACACCGATTTCCATTTCTTCATTCGTTACGCGTTTCTGGTGTACACTACAACGGACATTTAAACTACCGGTTTGCCTAAGCTTATCACACATTTTTAAATGTTTGACGCGAAGGCTGAGACCGATATGGATATCGTTCACCATACAAGGTTTTGCCCTTACAGAATTTTGTTGGCATTCGCCATAAATAATACGCATATCGACTTTTTCTTCAGATACAATGTACTCGATTGGCCGATTTATCGATACTAATCTTATCATGTTTATCTTATCCTGCAAACTTATTAAATTGTCCTTGAAACAGTGTTTATATTCAGTGAAGTAAACCGTAAGTATTATCGCCTTTCTGTACTTTCTGTGACCTTCAATGACCTCATGTTATAGGTCGTTGAACTCGTTTTAAGCTCCTCTTTCATGATACAGAAAAGAAAACATACCTAACCATTTTAAAAAATGGAGTTGACCTTCAAATTTCCGAAGTACCTCCATCTGCGAAAAAACTATTATTGCTATCGGATGACCACTTTCGTACTGGGCAATTTCATTTCAGCAAATATTTCTGTGAACCTTATAGTTTCGAAGATATCCAAGGTGCTACTAGTTGTTGATCCTCCCTGTATATATATATATATATATATATATATAGCAAGCAGTCCGACTCTGGTAGAAGAAAACTCCGTCTCAATATTTCGTCGCTGCGATACGTAAATTAGAAAGGGTTGAACCGTGTCGCGTTCTATGGGTGTCTCATTATTTTTCTCCTCGTGCGAACAATTCTGAGGGTCGGTGAATAGCATGTCACAGCGATAGTCTCTGCTCTTGCGAATTTTCATTATCGCCGCAAACGGCTGTGAGGAATCCTCACTCAAGATTCGCGAAGAATAGCGCAGATCGAGGGGCATCAGGAGGACTAAAGGATGCGTTATATGGTGTACAATAATAGAAAGAGCGCCTCTCGCGAACAGCGCCAACCAGAGACAAGTTTCGCGTACAAGACACGTCTTCGCTCGCTGTTGGTGCGCAGGAGAGGAATATCGTCGATAAGTAAAAGTGCGGAGAGTCAAAAAGTCGTATATTCCATTGTTTGTAAAGGGGGCGAGTGCAGGGTATAAGACTCTCTGATATTAAGGGGTCGGGAATAGGGGGACCGCGTTGTGCTGAGATGGACAAGGACAGGTCCGCATTGTATTCCATTGCCAGTAAATCCTCACAGGCTTGCGAGAGCGAGAGAGAGCGAGAGAGAGAGAGAGAGAGAGAGAGGAAGGTGTGCTCTCGGAGTTGAGTGTAAATGAGAGCTCTTTCTCACTTTCTCTCTCTCTCTCTCTCTCCCTCACGAGCCCTTTTCTTTCTCCTTTCTTCCTCGGGACTTTGGCACGAGCTAAAAGACAACGAAACTCCAGAAGCCGTACACGCGCAGCCACGATCTCATCGCGCTTCTGGACTTTTTAAGAAACGCCGCGATTTCCTCCAAGCATCTTCGCCTCGAGGATGCTGTGTGAGGCGCTCGCGCAACACCAGATCGGCCGAAACAGAGAGAGAGAGAGAGAGAGAGAGAGAGAGAGAGAGAGAGAGAGAGAGATTTATCTCTCGGCGACGATAGCGCAGCCCTTTGTCCCCAACCGCGCACGGTGAGAACTCCACATTTTTCGCAATTTCATCCTCTTCTTTTCTCTCGCTCTCTCTCTCTCTCTCTCTCTCTCTCTCTCTCTCTCTCTCTCTCTCTCTCTCTCTCTCTCTCTCTCTCTCCCGCGCCCCTCAGCCCGCGCTCTCGCGCAGCAAAATCCCAGAGCCTCGCCAAACCCGATGATTCGTCTCCATTTGAAATTTACTCGATCTGCAAATTACTTCCTCGATATTATCGGGGCCACGGCACGGCAGTGATGAGACAATTTCGCGAAACAGGAATATATCGAAGCAAGCAAAAAAATCATCGAATCGCCAAATTGTCGGACTATTTCTTTGATGTCTTTTCATATAAATCGTGCATCACATGACTGTTTCTTTTTTTTGGTTCATCGACTCAATCAATATTTAATGGTTATGTTTGCTACTTTAAGCGGTATTCCAACGATTGTTTATTTATTTAAAAAAAAATCGCGCTTTACATAAGCCGGTAATGGATTTATCGAATCGAGTCACTCAAACCACTTTCAAAAAAGAATATATATATTTACATACGTGCATATATATATATACATATATTTATATGGATTGTTAATTTTTGAAAAATTATGCATCACCTTTGCGGCTTGCCGATATTTTTTTTCTTTCGACGTTAGATCGATTGCAAGATTTTCGTTAAAAAAAAACGGAATTTCGATGCGTCCTCTTTTTCTCGCGGTTCAGACGTTCTCGTTCGTTCCAAGTGGGAATAAGAGCTAAAGAACAAGAGGCAAAAGCCGCCGGTCAAGTTAAGAGCCGACCGTTCGTCGTCTTTGGGCTCTTCGTCGACGTCCACTTTGCATAGTTTAGTGCGACGACACCTACCGGTGTCAATTAAATCCTCGTTCCAATCCTCTCGAGTGTGCCTCGAACGATCCACGCCTCGATGCTCCGACTCTCCTTTTCCGAGCAAACACCGCCCGTTGCTGACTTCTCTCTCACTCGCGTACTGTTTCCCGTGCCTCGATCTTCCCTGCCTCACGATCTTTCTCTGTAATTCGTACGCGCCAGAAGATCTCTCTAATCCAAGCTCAAAGGAAACCCACGCATTCCTTAGGGGAATCCTATATATTCCGGTGCCCGACTCTCCAGGGACTTTGACGCCTTTGACCTCTTCAATCTTACTTCGATCGGTAATTGTGAGGAAAATGTTCTCGACCTTTAATTTGCAAATTTTTATTAACGAGCTAGGAAAAATGGAAGATCAGAAAAAACGTTTTTTTTTTATCTCAATAGTCGAGATAGTAGTAAGATATTCGAGTGTTTTAAATTTCGTCCGTGTGAAAATGATACACGGGTAAATTTAATTCGATTAATTTACCTGTAATCTCGGCTTTTAATTAATATCCCAATTTTAATTTTGTTCTTTTGGGATCGCGAGAATTTTACTTGCGTGAACCTTATCTTTGGCCTCGCATGGGAATAATTTATGTCCCGATAAATACAATCACCCGCACTTTAATTCATTTCTAATCGAATCACCTGAAGCTATCTGAATCGTCTTTTTATCTTGTTTTCCTCGAATCGGGAATGAGTTCTTTGTGAAACGAAACATTTTTCCATTTATTCGATACAGACATTTTTTGCAGACGAGAAAAAATCTTTGGACGGAAATCGACGACAAGCAGAAAAATTGATGGACGGTCGGGAAACGAGAGTAAGGTTGAGGAAAAATCGTGCACGATCGTGACGTCTATATCCGGTTTTGAGTCTCTGGCAAGACCCGTTACACGCACCGCATAAAAAAAGGATTGAAAGCAAGTGAGTGAGTGAGTGAGTGTGTGTGTGTGTGTGTGTGTGTGTGTGTGTTTCGACAGCACAAAATTGAGAGATCTGTCCATCGAACCGAATCCCGCGTGGATACGTCTCTAAATAGTGATGACGAAATGTCCACTTGCTGGAACTTAGCGGGTGAAATCGAAAATAGACGTCGAAGCGTTGAACCATTTCGAGAGGCCAATAAGAGGATCTCGCGCATGATTTACACCAGTCACCACGTAAATACACGAGATATTTCAGATCTGATCAATGCCCTCACGTTTTCCTCAATTCCATATAATTTTTGTTTCTGGCAAACTTTCTTAGAGTCTCGTTTAAATTCCAAATTTCCTCACAAATTGTTTTTCTCGAAAAATAGTCTCGTTAGTCTGAAAAAGGTTTGAAAATTCGATTCCTGCAGGAAAAAAGATGGCGGTCGGCACTGTCAAGTTTCGAAAAATAAACGGCGTTTTTCTTTCCGGTTAGTGTCGGAGAAAAAGGGCTCGATGAATATCCTTAAGTACTAATGAATAAATAAAACCATCAATTTTGTATATTTTTAAATTAATATATAATTTTTAGTCGTGTGGTTTCTTCGGAGGGTGGTTTGGTTTGGATTTTTTTTTGTCAGGACTCGTGGATGAGAAGGAAACTGGGATTCAAAGGAATCAAGATATTTTGTTGTTGTTCGAAGGGGGGTGTAATACAATATACAATACAAGCCGTACGAGGAGGAATCGCAATTCACGAAAATGGCAAGGCCGCCCAGGGCCTTCTCTTATTGCTTATTTTTTTTCGCTTCTCATGAGTTTTTCTGTTCTCCACCTCAACCCCTCCCTCTCCGCCTTCGTTTCATTGTTTTTTCTTTTAATAATATTATTTTTCCCATTCTTCAATCGTCCATTCGGTGGAAAAACTCGCTTGCGGAACGACGGGACTGTTTCGTTCTTTTGCTGTTTCCTACGTTTGGCTAGCCGAGAGCGCAAAGTCGGGTTGAGTTTTTCTTTTTTCACTGCCCTTTCTTGTCACTAGACTCTTGGGAGGGACCTAGGGAGTTGAGCAGAAATTATCGCGACTTTGCACCCGTAATTTACGCACTCGTCTATGTACGCTAAGGGTGTTGCGCAATTTACAAACATTTTCCCTTAGCCGTTTTTTCAATTAGAAAAGCGCTTTGATCCAGTGTTAAAAAAGGGTCGGAATTTTTCGTGACAAAAGAAAATTAAATCGGTCGTCTCAAAGGACATCCTGAAAAAGAAAAAAATCGACGTTCAAAGAGTCCCAGGTAAGCGCTCCGCCGTTTCAGGCGTTCGTTTTATTTTCGCAAAAATAAATAAATAAATCTACATTTGTTCACATCCGGATCTACATTTTTGTCGTCACGTGTGGGTCGTAGCATTTGCCAACAATCATTCCTTTGCGATTTTTCTTAAATTATTTTTTCCCTCGGTATAAAAATTCAAAGGGGCTCTCGAGCCCTTCGGCACAAGAACGAAAAAGGGGTCAGGGCACATTCCAGATATGTAGCGGAATATAATTTTTCTCGTATTTGTAATAAAAATCCCTGGCCCGTACAAACGACAGGGTTTGAAAGACCTTTGATTGATTTTTATCAAATTTTTTTTCCGCTCGCGTTCAACTTCCCTTTTCTTTTTTTTTTCATCGAGTGCAGTCCACTTTGCGGTTGAGATATTTTTTTGTGACGATCACGAGTTGTCACATCGATTTGTTCTGACGGGAAGAGTCCAAGATCCAATTTTTTCCTTGTTTTCTAAAACTTTTTTCTCATGTAGAACCTGTGTGTGTGTGTGTGTGTGTGTGTGTGTGTGTGTGTGTGTGTGTGTGTGTGTGTGTGTGTGTGTGTGTGTGCGTGTGCGTGTCGACGAAAATGACTCGATAATAAATCGCTAATATTGATCTACATAAACCTCTGCGGTTTATACAAGTCGTTTTTTTTGTTCCTGTTCTTTTTTTCGTCTGGGCTAGGCTTCGAAAATGTAATTTTCTTGATCGGCGGGAGAGTGCATATCCGATCGGCCTGCGTCTGTGTGCGGATCATGCGCTGACGCGGGAGCTCGTTCAACGAGCCAGCATACAACGAAAAAAGCGAAAAAAGAAGAAGGAAAAAAAGAAACGAGTGCGTGTCCATTTGCTTCTGGTCTTGCGCAAATTTTTCGAAATACCGTGTCGATTAAAAAGGGCGCGAGTTTTTCGGCGGGCGGGGCGAGTAATCATGTAGAAAGTTTCAAGGAGAGAAAGATCGCGAGAGGATGATCCATTTGGATGGATCTTTACAAAAATACTGCGACCAACCGTAATGATCTGGTGTCATGAAAAAAAAAGCCGAAGTTACGAACCGAGATCAGTGCGAATAAAACCAATCTGCCTCATCGATTCTCGTTTCAATAATTTAATAATTTATAGTTTGCTGCCACATTGAATCGACGAGTAGAAACGGAAAAGAGCATCGCGACGATAATCGTCACGATATATATATATAGGGAAGGCAAAACGAGAGAGACGAAGAACTGTGGACTTTTTTTTCGGCCTTTCTTTTTTGTTTCCGTCTTCTTTTTTTAATGACTATACTTAGCCCGAGGGACGTAAAGGATTCTCTTCATAGAGAGGGATATTTCTGTTTCGCCAGTCAAGCGTCGCGCCTGTCGTACTTCCTGACAACACGCATTTTTTTCCATACCTTTACCGCCCCCTCAATAACTCGCAGAGACTATATAACCCTCGACAGGGGCAAAAAGTTGTGTGTGTGTGTGTGCGTGTGCGTGTGCGTGTGTGTGCGTGTGCGTGCGTGCGAGCGTGCGTGTGTGTGTGTGTGTGTGTGTGTGTGTGTGTGTGTGTGTGTGTGTGTGTGTGTGTGTGTGTGTGTGTGTGTGTGTGTGTGTGTGTGTGTGTGTGTGTGTGTGTGTGTGTGTGTGTGTGTGTGTGTGTGTGTGTGTGTGTGTGTGTGTGTGTGTGTGTGTGTGTGTGTGTGTGTGTGTGTGTGTGTGTGTGTGTGTGAATATGCGTTTTTATTTTATTTTTTTTGTTGCACGTGTATTTTTCCTTCAACTCTGGCTCTCTATATCTTTTCCCCTCGCGCTCACGACTCTAATAATCAATTATTGTAATTAATATAGTGAATAATTAATACAGAGGGAGGAGGATACTTGTGTGTGTGTATATATATATATATATAATATTTATATAATAATATTAATATCGTGTATAACTAGGGTACATATTTACATTTTTTAAGGTCAGGCCCGGATGGAGACTCGCGCCATTCGGGGTACATTTCTGCAATGTGGTGCTCATTGCTTATTTTTGTTTTTTTTTTTCCTTATATTGCAATTATTTATCAATGAAACTGATGCTTGACGTGAAGAAAAATTTCTTGCCTCGACCCTCAAGCGCTAAAAGTACTCGTAGACGATAAAAGAGGGAAAAAAAACACGCGGAGGCCCTCCTCGGCTCGATATATCGGGATTCGTCGACTCGTGCAATTTACAGAGGGAGGGGGATGCACCGGCACTTTTTTTTCGCTTTCCCTTTTTTTCTCTTCGTAATTTAATTTATTTTCCTTCGATTTCGCCGCAGTGTTCGAGGCAGGTATCTCGAGGTCCGTTCGAAAGTGTTCCACCTGCTCACATTTCGCAAGCAACATCGCGAGAAAATGATTCTCGCTCGGCGACATTTTGGTGAGTTTAAAAACTATACGCGCACCGTCTCTATTTACACGCACGATACTATTCGCATTTCGTTCCTCTTCTTTGTTTCGAGTTTTTTTCTACATCTTTTTCAACTTTTTAAAAATCTCTGATGAGTAATTGTTTAAATTGCACTTTGTAGTTAGGGCACGTCACTCAAGCCCATCTTGTCGCGTTGCGGCTCTAGGAGAGAAGATACCGCTTACCATCGGTCGGTAAGGAAGTCCCGAAGTCGCGTGATCGGCTGCGCCGCCACGAGGCTCGGACGCGAGTGCGGTTACGGCGAGCTCGCCATTTTGAGAACGCGCGGACGACATTTGGCGCGAGCGTTGCGCACGGACGCCATTTTGGTGACGATCCAAAGGGACAAAAACATCCGCGTTTATTCGATTTTAAAATTGTATTATTATTTTATTTTGCTTTCCTCTTTCTTCGTACTGTAGCGTGTCTATCGTTTTTGTGTAATTGTGGTTGTTGTTTATGCCACCGCTGCTGCGCCGATCCCACTCTATCGGGTATCGTGGCTGACCTTTGGCTACGACGGCTCGGAGGTCGAATCCGGTACGAATTCGCGTTTGTCGATGACCGGTCCATCCTCGTCTTCCTCGTAGTCATCGCTTGTCGTCACTTCGGGATCATCGACGTCCTCGGGATCCTCCTTGGTGCTGGTAACGGGCTCGTTCTCCTGTCACGGACTCACGCCACCTCCGTCGGCCTCGTTGTTTCTGTGATGCGCGCTCGCGAGTCCGGGACTTCTTCTTCTCTTGAGGCCGCGTCTCTCCTGAAGACCGTTCACCATGTTCTCAATGGATTTGAGTTCGCCCGTGGACGAGGCATTGACCGGGCCAACGGCGCTCGTCCCCGTGGCCGGCGTCGTCGAAGATGAGTTGAGGCTCCCGCCGATCGGCGTGGGTGAACCGGTTGGAGGCCTCGGTGGTGGTGACCGCGGGCTGAGTGTTCGACTTCCGGGCGTCACGGTCTCGAACGCCGAGCCGTGCGACGGGGCTGGTAGGCTATAAGATGCGAAGCGGTGTCCCTTCAGTTGATGCAACGGACTTGAAAGTGGATGAGGATAGTGCGCGAAGAGCGCCGGATGTTGCGATGCCGCCAGTGCCAATTGGGCGTTCAAGAGCATTCCGGGAGTGACGCCGCCGTGCAAGCCCAACGGGCTCGGTGGTATCAGGGGACCCGGGCCCGAGTACAAGCCTGGCACGGACGGGTAGAAGTACGGTAAGAGGGGCGGATGAAGAACCGGCGGACCCACCGAGACGTCGGGCCTGGGACCCTCTGAACCCGGGGGTCCTGCGGATATACCACCGCTCTCCGAGCCCGAGGACTCGCTACCCTCGCCTCTCTCGCTCATACGGTCATCCCGATGCGCCGGATGCGGCGTGTCCGGACCCACCACGTCCAGCAACTTGTCCTCGTCGTCCATGAGGTCGTTCATCGAGTTCGAGGATCGCCGCTTGTCCGGCGAGGATGGCGTTCCACCCGAGCTCAGACGGGAACCACCTCCGGACACGGTCAACAGCGCCTGCCTTCTGCAACAACGACTGTGCGTTAGCAATGGTGAACACCCCGAATATCCATCACCCAAATCCCGAGTAACAGTCTAACTATGCTCTATCAATAATGTCACGGGACAAGCCACTTTCCGGCATCGCCGAATCTCCACAATCGCATCTCATAGTAGGCTAATAAAGATAGTGCATCGCCTGCTCTCCATTTTACCGTACGACCGACACTCATCGCGATAGCCCCGTACGAAGTGTCCGGACTTTCCGCCATTGACTAATGAAGTTGTTAAACTTCGTAGAAATTACGGAAGGCTAGATATCAGTAAAGTAGCAAAAAAGGACAGAGAGAGAGAGAGAGAGCTGTTGCCATTGCGGCGCACGAGAAACGGCGTCAACTGTTTAGACCCAATACCGCAATTCGTTCATACATATGTATCTATGACATACCAAGAACTGTACAAACATCCTTATACATATATATGTACGCCAGGCAGTCGCGGAATGGACGGGATCCTTAAGCGGTTCTGCTTTCATAAGTCCGGACTATGAGCAAACCTGTCCGTAGCAATGATAACTCGGCATACTTCATATACGGTCAGCTCGCCCGCCCGGTTGCAATAAGCCAGCAACCGACGGAGAATCCATAAATACTAAGAGATGCGAAACGTTGTAACGATTGCCCCACGGGAGGGCGCCAAGTTATTAAATAAATTACATTAATATAGCATGCGCACAGTCCTGTAACGCTGTCATCATCACCATCATCATCAGCGTAAACGGTCTCCCTGCTCTTTATATATCAATTCGTGTGTACTCGAGCCTTCCCGTCGCCACAAACTTATCGAATTGACTCGGATCAAGTTTTCTCGTTTAAGTCCATTTGAGGCCTGAGCGTCGGGCAATGATTTGATGACATCTGAAATGATGACATTTCTAAATCGTCGGATCTGTTTGTCGTACCGGACGTTTCCGAATCTCTAGTTACTTTTTAGCTTCCTGAATGCGAAGGCGAGCAATGTCTTATTTGTACCAAAATCATTTGCCCATTAACAATCCAATTTTACATATACCTAGTTCGCTCTAACAATAAGCTAAGACCTGAGACAAGTGAATTCTCCTGTGCTCGAAATTAGAAGTTTCTGCGAGTGCTTGGCTACGTGAATGCACGTGAGACTCGGTCGTCACGGCCATTCTACCCTCTGGAAGGGTGCTTGTCAAAGCTGGTCCAATTGATCCCAGTGCTGCATCTACACACGAAACAGGATGTATCCGTCGCTTGCTGCTCGCCCATTAAAACCCGTCTAAATCTCCGTTGCCAAAAAGCCCTCTGACTGTCGTCTAATCGTTAGTTTGTAGGTTTCCGCGGCTATCAATCTCCCGTCGTATAAAGACAGCAAAACACCGCAAATTGGAGAGTACAGGTTCGACATGTATATGGAGGTAGGAGACGAGCATCCGTATGGTAGCCCAATGGATCTTCGAATTTCTACTCCTTTCTGTCTCTCAGATCTCTAGCCCTTTGTCCAATCGCTTCCACCTATCCCCTTGCCATCTTTTCAGTACTGAGCTAAAATAATATACAATTCGGTTAACGACAATCAGCAATGAAGGAGGGACGTGGCACTGGAGATGGAAAGCAAAAAAAAAGACGGCAACGACGAAGCTACGAAATTGAAGCGCGTTTTCAACGTCAAAGTGGAACAACATAAGCTTCGTGCACATCGCTTCATATCTGTTCTCCTCCTTCGTGTACTATAATGGTATGGTGAAGCGGTGTGTACACGAAAACCTTGGTTTACACGCTGGCTACAAGAGAGGCTTAGCGTTGCCTTAATGCATTGTAATGCGATCAGTGCGAACCGATGCACACATGTGGACTTGTCACTCTTATACGTGTCATCGTTTCGTACTTTGTACCGTTTTGTAGCCAACAACGTTTGAGCATAGCCGAGCCAAAAGGAACCCAAAGTTCCGGTTGTCCGCATTGGCTGCGATCTCTCTTTGGATGATACCAATCTGAAAATCAGCTGGAGAAAATTCGGAACTTGGGGTTACGATTGATCAGCCACCAAAAAATGGTTCGTTCCGTTTGGCCAGGAATGGAAGCACTGGATCAAATGATCGTTTCTCAATGCAGGAAACATTGGCTGTGCTTAGTTTCTTGATATGTAACCTCCGTGTATCAAATTCCCGAAAGACCGTCCGCGAGTGTTTGTCCGAGCTGTCTATTGCTGTTTGTCCAAGCATTCGGTATTAAATCTGCTTGGGTCTCTCCTGATTCGAGAGTTACTAAATATCCTGAACTGCATATGTCGAAGAAGATGAATCGAAGAATCACTGGTAAAAAACATTCGTCTGCATGTGTTCGATTATCCATGAATATAAACATACGTTCATATATTCTTGCACATCCACGTCAACATTCCACACAACCGTCAGTATAAATATAGAATTAAACGAGACCTCTACGGGCAGTATGCTACAACGACCACAAATCAATAGCTGCCCGTCATGAGCATCGTTCACGAACACACAAGCGTTCCCGCCAACTTCACTCACGTGGAGGATTCCCGTAGGTGCAAGAAGGTTCTCGAGAAATGGGCTTGATGCGAGTTGCGGAAAGTCCCTGTAAAATGACGAGTGGAAATATGCGTCTGTCACGTGAGCGAAAATGTGACGTGTTGCAATGGAAGTGGCGAACGGAAGAATGGATCAGCTTTAGGCACCTGTATCCAGTTGGCTGCTCATTCCGGGCATGTCTCTTGACAAATGATAAAAAATTCTGGAATTCTCGGTACACTATTCGATGACCATGAAAAATTATGGTATGCTAGGCCATCTTTTGTGAAATTCTGAAAAATTTTAGCCAATGGTTCTATCAAACACCGTGAGAAACTACAAACTCAAATTGTCACCTGGAATAGTTGTCACGGAGTCCACACGAAGCACATTATACTCTTACGAAGGCAGTTAGGGTTTGTCAGTGTCAAACAGTTGGGATCTGAGCTTCCAATTAGAAAACAACATCAATATTACAACAACGTAGATGCAACAGTGTGCACGTGGTATAATTGAACTAAATTTAGGAGAATCGAGCAAATCTTCATGACTTTCGGATACCACAAGGGATGTTCGAATCAACTGGGTGGTGAATTTTCTAACAGCTGGAGGCACCAAATAAATCTGAAGGAAGATATAACTGCACTTCCAAAATGCTGTCCCAGCGTTCCTCTCTGTCTCTACACCCCCCCCCCCCCTCCTCTTCCTATCTCCCTCCGACTCACGTTCTTTGTCTATTCCAGAGTTAACCTGGTTACATCAAAGTCTTCGCGACCAAGTATGCTCGAGTTTGCCCTCTCAACGAGAATGAATCCCACAAAGTTCCCTGGCTAGGCTACATCTCCCTCTCTCTACCCCTCTGACGCTATCCCTCTGACTCTCCGTCTGCTAAACTCTTGCTCTCAACGAGAAGTTCTTCTCGGCCCTCTCTCGTTCTCTAGCGATGAGTTTTCGAATACTCATGTAGCGATAAAGTGATTTCGATAGGGCAGAAAAGTGAGCCTGATCCTCGAGAATTTACCGGCCTTCCACCCTTTCCCGTTGTTTAGCAATTTTCCGCCTGTTTTGTACACAAAACAGGAGAGTTTTTAACTTAGAGAGAGAGAGAGAGAGAGAGAGAGAGAGAGGGAAGAGAGAGGTAGGAAAGAGCCTCTCCGCTCCAAAAAGCGGAGTCTTTATCGCCAATGGGGAAGAGGATCCACGTACCACCGACGAAGCAAAACAGCGAGGCATTCCTCGCACACATTTATGGCTGTGTGTATGTATGTATATATACATAATATCTATCTACAGAATTCAAAGCCACCGACAGGAGTTCTTGTCAGGAAGCTCTCTCTCTCTTTCTCTCTCCTACGAAGCTGAGAGTTCTCTCTTATGAAAGAAAGCGAGCAAGAGGGAGAGAGAAAGGAAAGTGGCACCCTCAACATTAACCATAGCACCGCCCCTGCGCATCACTATGCTAATCTGATGATTGGCTATGTTCCAACCTCATCCCTTCATAGTCTCTTCTCTTTCTCTCCCTTTCTCTCTCTCTTTTTCTCTTTATCGTATTCTCGTTCCCTGGCTTTTATGGCACTTCACGGCTCCGCAGGCTTTACACACACGTATATATACATACGTGTGCGGTTTCGATTCCGTTTCTTCCCAACTCCCTTCAACCCTTGTAATCGTAACCATAAGCCAGAGCAACCCTCCCTCGCTAATTAGGCGGGATCCTCTATCCTACACACACACACACACACACACACACACACACACACACACACACACACACACACACACACACACACACACACACACACACACACACACACACACACTTTCTTTCACTTTGCGTTCACTTCATCCCTCGTGCACATAATGGAATACCCTCGGAGGGGTGTCGATCGAATGATTCGCTTTAAAACACGTCGCAGGCTACGCTCATATACGCCTTTGCGCACGCGCGCGCGTGCGCGTGTATGTGTGTGTGTGTGTGTCGGTGTGACCGACGAGATAATAAATTCTTCGCATGTCGAAGGTTAACCTGGATGCGATTGATGGACGTCATGAAAAAAAAACCGGGTTATAAAATAATACTGTACATGCACACGTTGCGTATATATAGTAATAAGCACGATATATTATCGTGACTATACACATAGCTTAGTATCCGGACACTCGTGCTCGCTCCGGGGTTTCTATGCATAGGAACTTAACGTCATCAAAATCCACTTGAGCTCTGGCACCCCCGACGCGAACGCCGACCACCACCGAATCGCCACCCCTGCCCCTCCTGCCCTTGCCGCGCCGCGTTCTCCATCTCCTCTCGGTCTCCTAAATTGAAATGGGTTTCAACGTCGATCCCGGGCCAACAATGCCGAAAGCCCGAGGGTCATGCGAGACCTGGCGTAAGCCCATAAACGCGCAATATTGAATACAAATGGGAAGTGGAAGGTTGCGCTAAGCGGACAACCACCATGGGAAAAGCAATGCCACCCCCATGCGAAGCGGTCGGTGGCAGTTGGCGATTTGCGGCGACCCTTGGAATGTTCTCCATGCCAATCGTTTTTCGTTATAGAAGTGGAACGCGAAGCAGACGCTCAACCGGCTAGTCTGACCGCGCGCCGCTGTTTCGAGTACGCCATTTTTTCGAATATTTTTGAGACACACAACTACTTCGCTTTGCCAGGAAAGAGGTTGTTTCGTTTCGTTTTTTGTTTTTTTTTCAATTTCGTGGATTGCGCATAGCGTGGGGGAAGTGAAATTTTGAAAGCGACACCTACTTTTTCTCTCGCTTGCCTGCCCCCGTATCTCGGAATCCTTTGGCGAATGGATTGTTGTCGATCTTCAGTTGCGTTATCTGCAAATATATTAAGAGAAAAAAAACCACGCTTGATTAGTGTCGTTTTGTCAGCGTCTTTGTCTTTATTTTTTTTTCGATGGAATTTTATTCTTTAATTAGTTTCGATTATTCGTGGAACCCGGGATGGAGTTCGAGAGAGGACGCAAAGAGGAAGAGAGAGAAGACCGACCGGGGTAAATTTCGAAAGACTCCTTTCATAAGATGCTCGTGTAATCGGCACCATAATTCAGCTCGGAGTGATATCAATTGTTAATGACAACGTCGCAAAACAAGTTCGCTCGTGAGGGACGGGGAGGGGAAGCAACTTTGTCTCACAATAAACGCCTTCTCGATCGGGACATTTTAAAACGAACACCCTCTCCCAGTCTGCCCAGCAAAAGATTTAATCTTTTAGAGAACTTGACAACAATTTCTTTGTCCATCATTCGAAACAGTCTTCGATATTCAGTTCACGAGATATCGTTGCAACATGTATTTTATAGTTTCGTCACGCTAATTAAGCATATTCAAACCTTATCTGCCGACGAAGGTCAGGACCGTGAAAAATGTTAAAGTGATGAATTATTTACATTTTTTGACGAATTGTAGGAGCCTTTTGCGGTATTGATCATATTTAGGAAATGCAAATACGTTTGGAAAATTTATTCACTTTTTTCAGTGATGAAATTTATTTTGCTACATTTGACGCCATTTTCTTAGTGATAACATTATTATGTATGTAAAAATGATTTGTATTTGTACATAGTGTGTGTGTATATATGATGATATTTATTATATTAATCGTGATAAAATGATAAATATAGAATATATATAAATATATGTGTATATATATATATATATATATATATACATTTATGATGATAATGATAATAGATAAATCATTAAATAATTATTTAAAAAATGAGGACGTAAAAAGTAGAAAATTCGGTGGAGTTGCCCTGGTGTTAAAATTTCGTATGAGTTCAAGAACGATCCGTTGAAACGGCTCCGAGGTGTCTGGTAAAGGTTATGCGGCCTTCTCTCCTCTCTCCCTCTCTTTCTCTCTCTCTCTCTCACACACACACGCACACACACACACGCACGCGCGCGCACACACACACACACGCGCGCACGCACGCACGCACGCACACACACACACACACACACACACACACACACACACACACACACACACACACACACACACACACACACACACACACAATCGACATTTCCTTTTCATCCTTTATCCTTATCCTCGGGGTGGTTAACGCCCGCCGACGGGTCAATATTGAATTCTACTTGCAGGCTTAAGAGCAAGGGCCAGAAAAGTGGAAGACAGAGAGCGAGAGAAACGAAAATGTCCCTATCCCTCTCGCTCCTGGTAATTTGGAGGATAACGTACTTACCTTCTCGTTTTGATAGGCCGTAACTGCGATGAATTCCGTCTCTTTAAATACATAACTCCGGAACGTCGAGTAGGGAAGCTTGAGAACGTCGTTGGCCCTCACGAGATGAAACCTAGGCTGATACTTGTGCATCGAGTTCAGTATCGTCTGTAAATAAATGAGAAACGATCTTATTTCGGACAGACTGTATAATACTTTCTCGGATATTAAAAGCGCAGCCTATTGCACATCACGAATGCCAATTCTACGTTGGCGAATAATTCAATGGAATCGTCAAAAAAAAATCAATTTCCGGATCGACAAGTGCGCCACTTTATTTCAACTTTTTTGTACCTCGCATGTAGAATTTTGCGAGCATAAATTTTATTTCGATTAGGCGATTCTCAATGATTTTGTCACAATTGTACGGAACGTATTACTGCGCAAGTGTACCTCTTGTTGCAATTGGTAGATAATTAATTTGCAGCCTATATGCTTGGATTGGACATCCGGTTTAATTGTTCCAATCAAATAAATTCAGCCGCATGTCGATACTGCATTTTCCACGACGTCGAAGGGATTTTAGGCTTTTCTTGCCGAATTTTTTTTTGTCATCGTATTACTGTACTCCCATAACTAAACTGTGATACAAAATCGATTTACACTTCACCTGTATATTAATTATGATATGATTATTCAGTGAATAAATTCGCATTTACATATACGCTTACATGTTATATATATATACATATATAATATGGATTTCTGAGTTCCAACATATATGATCGCGGGTTTTTACGTATTACACAGAGATAAATGCATAGTAACTTGAACCATATTTCAACCATATTTTATATTACCCTGAGGGGACAATAATATTATTTTATAGCCATGGTTACTGCCGAAAATATAGTACTAATGATATTTTACCCGTTGTGTTAACTATGCTCATATGTTAACCGCAACCAACAATCTTTCAAGCATACGTTGATTGTCATTGCTATGTGGTATAGTAGGTTTACAAAATACACAGTGCAGTGTTACATTTTCTGAATAATTTTTCACAATAATTTGTGACAAACACCAATTAGACGATTTGTGTTATTATGTATTATTGTATTATGGCGTCGCTCGTCACAGTGTACAGCTACGATTGGTCCGCAGTTTCACTAACGAAACCAACTGTGGGACGCAATACGATGCGCGGAAAACAGCTGATATTTGAGCTTTACGAATAACACGACCTATAATTTTGTTTACGGCCAAGAGCTTTGAAGAATTCTTTTATGAGAACGAAAATTATAATTCTCGGGTTAGAAGTGCGAGGCAAACTTGAAAAATCTGGTTTTCAAGAAAAAAGGATTAATTGTTTTGAAAATTTGACAAAGTGTTAATTTTATGAGCGAAAAGAGTTAAACAAATTTGCAAGAATTGGACATTTCGAAGCTCTTGAGCGACCACTAAATATCCATTGGCTGGCTAGACCTTCGCGATAACTTTTTTCCCTTTAAAGAACCGTTTCGGACGGTGAGAAAAATGAAAAAAAATAGAGCTCAAATTTGTGCCACCCCTATATATATATATATATATATATATATATATATATATAAGCACATATACACTGTCGGCCAAAAGTATGGATACACCTAGAAAAATTTCGCGCCGCACTAAAAGTTTGATATCTCTGTGAAAAAAAAAGATATCCAGATTTCCAAGGCGGCATTTTAAAAGGGACAAATGAAGCTTCATTTTGGGTTTTGGAAAAAAATTTTGGATTTTTTTTTAGACCCGGGGCGTTATTTAAAAAATGGCCGTTTTTTGGCTTTTTTTGGGCTGTTTAAAATCGGCTGCACGTCTACAGGACATTTTTTTTGGCATTTTGTTTTCAAAGAACCTTAAAAGATAGAGCAATAGCTATAGTTATCTTTTTTAGAAAGTTGCGTACGATTTTTTTTCACCGAGTTATCGCATTTTTTTTCTCATAAAGACAATTTTGAAAAGATGCTGCTGAAATGAGAAACTTCGAGGTTTAGAGAAAATTGTTCGAATCGAGCAGAATTTTTTCCAAATTTTTATTAGACATTTTTTTTTCAAAAATTTTTTGCTCTAACATTGAATAAAAAAAAAATTCAATTTTTTTTCTTAATTTTTAGCCATACAAAAGATCCACATTTTTTGCTGGTGATAACGATATTTCGATCGTCTGAGGACGTTGTCACTTGGGTCGACCCGGACGATTGCGATTGAAATACGTCTCGGCCTTCTAAAATCTCCCGATGGTCGTCTGCACTCCTTTAAAGACACGCGAGTTTGTCTGGAAATTTCTCAGTATGACAATCCATCATCGCGCAACGCGACAATAGCCCCTCTTTTAGACAGTGAAATTTCTTTTTTTCGTGCCATTTTGATCCGTTAAGAACAAAAAATTTGCGTAAAAACTTGTCGATTGTAGACCACACGTGTTCGCGTTCCAAGTTTTCGGACAACTAACTGGCTTTGTCAGCGCGACACTCGTCACATTATTCCAAAGAATCAAAAATGTAAACAAAAACGACGAGCGAAAAAGAGAGCGAGAAAAAGAACACGAGAGAAATAGAATATCGACTCGCGAGAAATAGAATCTTTTTTACGCTCCACAAAGGTAAAATGTAAACAAAGACAAGAGCTTTATTTCCGCTCCTTGTGTTTAGATGAGGTAAGAGGTAAGAGGCGGATGCTTTGTGCGGCTAAAAGTTAAGAAGAAAAAATTGAAAAAAAAACATTTTTTTTTCATTAATGTTAGAGCAAAAAATTTTGAAAAAAAATGTTGGAAAAAAAATTTGAAAAAATTCTGCTCGACTCAATACAATGTAACGCAACTCAATACAATGTAACGGAAAAATTCCTTTTGGCAATTTTCTCTAAACCTCAAAGTTTCTCATTTCAGCAGCATCTTTTCAAAATTGTCTTTTTGAGAAATAAAGGCGATAACTCGGTGAAAAAAAAACGTACGAAACTTTCTAAAAAAGGAAACTATAGCTATCGCTCTATCTTTTAGGGTTAATTGAAAAAAAATGCTAAAAAAATGTCCTGAAGACGTGCAGCCGATTTTAAACAGGCAAAAAAAAGGCAAAAAACGTTCATATTCAAAATGACGCCCCGGGTCTAAAAAAAATCGAAATTTTTTTTTCCAAAACGCCAAGCGAAGCTTCATTTGTCCCTTTTAAAATGCCGCCTTGATAATCCGGATATCTTTTTTTTCACAGAAATATGAAACTTTTAGTGCGGCGCGAAATTTTTCTATGTGTATCCATACTTTTGGCCGGCAGTGTATATACAATATATATATATATATATATAGGAAATACTTCCATTCCGATCCATACAAATTCGCTACGCTTCATATATGTTAGATTTTAGACATATCCGTGTATGAAAATTTTCGTTTTCTTCGGTATTCCATTAGTTGTTCTTATCGTTGTCGGAGTCTGTTACCCTCACTAAATCCACCGTAACGGACCATTTTATGGCACGATGTACACAGATTGGCTTCGATCGTTTATTCACCGAATGACCGAACAATTTCCGGTCTATCTGCTGCTTTTACCCCCCCCCCCCCCCCCCTATATATACATATATATCGCTCTCTTTCAACCTAGGCTAAAATATGTCTTTGCACACAGAAATGCGACCGGTCCGCAAAAAATGTGCGGGAATTTGTTATTTTTTTTCCATTTACTTTGTGGATTTTTTTACTTCTTTTAACCTCCGCCGCGGTTCTCCAGCATCTTTCCCACCCTCGTTATTTCCCTTTCGCCTTGCAAACATATATATATACATACATATATATATATATATATATATATATATATATATATATATATATATATATATATATATATATATATATATATATATATATATATATATATGCATATAAAAGCGTAGTAACAAGATTGCTTCTCGCGACGCATTCTCGCGCTGCTTCTATATACCTACTCCAGCCACATTCTCGCGATAAATCTGTTTATGTGCTACCGTTTCTCTGTATACCGCGTGCGGAGCAATAGGCTCGTCTCTCTTTCCATTTCACTCTACCTCACGCTCTCTGTCTCTCTGGCTCTCGGGTACTCCTCCCGCTGCTGGTAATTGCCCGCAAGTGCGCCTCTCGCGTCTATATTTATTATCGCGAGCGAAGTTATTTACTTGCTCCGAGCGATTTCTGAAAGCCACCGAGGAATTGTTTGCTCGAGTGATCGTGAGTAAATAATAAGACAATCTTTGTAGGAGAGAGAGCGAGAGAGAGAGACAGAGACAGAGAGAGAGAGAGAGAGAGAGAGAGGGACAGAGAAAGCGAGAAAGAAAGAGAGTTCAATCAAGAAACGACACGATAAATAAATCAATCAATATATATATATATATTTTTTTTTCATCCCGAAACAAATCTGCGTATCGACCTATGGGCTTTCAATGCGACCCTACCATCTTGTCCATACGCCTTTAAAATTCTGTTTAAAATACAACAAAAAATCCGCAAGAATTATAATTCTTATATGTTTGCTTCTGACTCAGCAAATAAAAAAAAGAGAAGTGCCCAAAAATATGAAACATTCTTTTACATCGATTAAAAAAAGTAAAAGTAGTATAGTATCTGTTCACTGGACATTTCTATTATTATTAAAACGTACAGTAATAATATGCCAACAAATAGAAATTAAATAAAATTCTGTTCTCGAGGAGCTATACTGCGAGCTTGAGTGTAGGATATTTTTACCCATGCGGGATTTTAAACTAGACATTTTTCCATTTTTTATACATTGAATAAGTAAAAGTGTGGAAAATTCCCAATGAGTAGCAATCAAATTCACCCAAGCGCAGTTAAGGTATGAGTCCCAATTATTGAACAGCTAAGGATATGGGGGATTGAATTCGGTGAGAAAAAATATAAAATAAAGAAAAAAACCATCGCTTTCATGTTCAAATGAAACTTTGATATTTTTACTTTCGAAAAATCACCCTTTAAGTTATTTTTAAATTATTTCAAATGAAAAAAAAAAGAATAACAATGTGAAGCATGCAAATGTCCCAATTATTGAACACTGGAATTGCCTTCGTCCCTAATATTGAACAGGCATGTCCCAGTTATTGAACACTCTCGAGAATTCTTTTTCGTTCTGAAAATATTATTTTGGGTACAATATTAAGAAATAAAAGCAAAATCAAACACTTAAATAATCTTTTATTAATCATGTAAAAATACAAAAATATATATTTAGTCCCTTTTGACAGCTTTTTGGTTCATTCGCATTTGGTTTATTTTTGCTTTTCAACTCGAACTTTATTTTATTTTTATTTTCAGCTTCCTCGTTTTTATGTTCTGTTTTTGTTTGATTTTGTCGCAGCATTCTTGTTTTTCGACTCCAGCTTGATTTTCTTTTTATTTACCGCTCTGCATATAGTGCGGTTTTTACAACTTCCGCACTATATGCAGAGCGACGTCTTTTTGTCGCCATGTTTATGCCGTTTTATTGAGAAAATTTTGTCCCTGAAATATCGGAGAGCAAAAAATATTTAACATTACATTCGTATTTTTAGGTTACATTTAGGTTATATTCTCTTTTTACTTTTTTTTTATGTTTATTGCACGAAAATACAAATAAATAATATATTTGACGATCTTAGAGTTATTATTAAAAGAATAAAGGTAAGTTTAGTCCGGAATTTACAGTTTTTGTTTGAATAAATCCGATTCACACGATCTGTCACACGTTAACTGTCTCGATGTTTTTATGGGTTTAATGACGCCATCTTGGAGAATTCGAGTGATCAATAATTGGGACACACGGCATTTTCTATGTCCCAATGATCGAACACCGTATTTTTTAACAAATAATTAATTAAAATTTTTTTTTTTAATTGTTATTTGTGAGAAATTTTCGGAGGAACCTGAAACGCCTTTACTTTTTGAGATGTGACAGTTTTTGAATTTTTTTGCCCTTACGCATGAAGCGGCGCGTCTTAGCAAAAACGATAAGCAGTCACCACGAGACGTCAAGTCGGGTCACCGTTGCTGATTAAATAATTTTTTTCTCCATTAATTAAAGCGTTTTTGCACAAGTAAGGTAACATTTCGATAGCTAAAAGTTCCATATAGGTAATGAAATTTTTATAAATAAGTAAATGCATGCAGGTGAATGAGAAATAATAAAAATACAAGATAGTGTTCAATAATTGGGACCTGTTCAATAATTGTGGACATTTACCTTACAAGGTTCTTAGTTCGAAACAATCGCGCTTGTAAAATTGCTCGCAAATGAACGGGAGATGAAAAAATGTGGATAAATTGGGCGGCGGGCAAAGAGTACGAGGCATCGAGACTGGTCGCGTACTTTGAGCAACGCGTATGCACGGGCGGGGAGAAATCAACGTCGTATAATATTGAGAGATAAAGAGAGGAGGAGTAGATTGAGAAAAGAGGGAAAAAAAGATCGGAAAAAATAACGAGCGGTAGTAAATATAAAATATACCGCCGCCATTTGCTTCTCAACTCTTCGTCCCTCTCCCTCTCGCTCTCTTAGGCAGCGAAGGCAAAGGCGGCACGATACAAAGGGGAAATAATTAGTCCCAAGTAGATAGGATTAATCTACGCGGTTGTCATTAGCCTATCAAAGCTTAAATGCCCTCCTCCCACTCTCTCTCTCTCTCTCTCTCTCTCTCTCTCTCTCTCTCTCTCTCTCTCTCTCTCTCTCTCTCTCTCTCTCTCTCTCTCTCTCTCTCTCTCTCTTTCTCTCTCTCCCCTCTCACCACCGCTGCCCCCGCTCACCGCAGACCGAAGGCTCTACACAAGTCTCTATTCCCTAGAAGTTTATTTCCTAGTAATATGCTGTATGTTACCATCTCTCCCCGCCCTAGCACCTTTGGCACTTTCCTGAACAGCGAAGTTCGCGACCTCCGGTGGCGCGGATGCGGCTCGCGAAATATGCGAGTACACGTCGAGCAATTAACATTTTCCCGGGAGATGGAGAGAGCAAGAGGAGAGCGGTCTCCCCATCGCTTCGCCCTTCTCCCTAATTGTAAGCCGCGTTTTCTCCAGAAGATCGAGAAAAAATCTTTCCGTCGCGTTTATCACGCCGCTCGCCCCCTTCACGTCGCCGTCGGAGGTCAAGGAAGCTCCCGGGGAACAGAGTTCGTTCGATCAAGTACGGAGGAGCAATCGGGAGAATTGGTTCGGAGTATGAAAAGCCCGAGGAGTCCGAAAACGCAAGAAGCTGAGATCCAAGATGCAGAACAAATAACTTAACTCGAAGTTTGAAGTTCCGAAGGTTCGGAATCAAGGAAGATCTGACTCGAGGAAAAAAAAGAGCGAGTATCATGGTGGTATACACCTCGGGGAAGCTGCGGATAACTCATGCTTTTGATCGAGCTACCCAGACCCTGCTGTCTCGCATATACGTATATATTTGTATACGATGCATATATATGTATACATAGAGACACAGAAGCCGACGCGGCTAATGACTCTGTCCGAGGTAATCTCAGGGTGTTATCTGTTCTGCTGGCTACCTGGCGGCCCACCTACTTGGAATCGCAAGGCGAGAGAGAGAGAGAGGGAGAGGGAGAGGGAGAGGGAGAGAGGGAGAGGGAGAGGGAGAGAGAGAGAGAGAGAGAGAGAGAGAGAGAGAGAGAGAGAGAGAGAGAGAGAGAGAGAGGAGAGAGAAAGAGACGAAGAGAAACTAAACAGCGCAGCGCTGTGTGATCTGCATCGAAGGCCCCCGAAACACTGTATCCGCTCGAAGCCTTTGCTCGCCGATATATTTTTGCACATACATACTTTTTCACCATTTTTATGTGCTATTCCTTCCTTTGTGTTCGCGCGTCGAGTCCCCATGATCGTTTTTTCCCTTCGATTTCTGAGACCTTCGTATGATCGGAACGGCGCAAGCAAATATTCACACGCGGCTTCGATTCTAGAGGATTATATTGGGATATATAGTCACGCATTTATTTATTGAAAAATATTCATAAATATGAGCTATATGTCACAATTATATTGTTAATATTGTAGCGAGTTGAGCGGGTATCTATATTTATGTATATATGTAGTTGAACCTCGATATAACAAAGATTTGCCCATTTCCTTCCGATAGACACCCGAAACCTCGATACAACGACATAATCATATACATTATGCTTTTATTGCTAATTACTTGTAAAAAATGCTCAAATTTAAACCGTTCTTTCTTTAAAATGTTCCCATATTTAAAATACTAATATCTATTTTTTTAAACAACATTTTATGGGATATGACTTCAGATAAACTTTAAGTTAACCTCAGATAGACTTTTTATAAACTTTAAAAAACTTTACATTCGCATATGGTTTGATTGAGTGAGCCCATTACGACGAAATAAAAACTATATGGTACTTCAAGTTAAGACCTATATTTTTCTGAAAACTCTGTGCAGATTCCGTTAGTAGTCTTTAGGTAATGCGTGCACAAACAAACAAACAGACGAAAATTCCAAAAATTATCTCACTGCATTCTATCGCTTGTTGTTCATCACCCAATTAATTCTCTTTCAAATACTTTCCACGTACTGACCCGCATACTTTACAGTTTTATAATACGTATATAGATAACCGTGAAGTGAAGTGATAAACAAATTGTACGCAAATAAAAATATATATTTCCATATATATATATATATATCTAGGGAAATATTCATTTTAATTTGGTAAAATTTGATTTAATTTGAGTAAATTTTTTTTTCATTTTTGTGAAAAAAAATATATTACATACCTATTTATATCTATATATGTATTAGGGTAGCACAAATGAGTTCTATTCTTCCTTTTTCTCACCATCCAATTATTCTGGTTTAAGGGAAAAAATAATTGTCGTGAAAGCTGCGAGTGGTCAAAAAATATGTAGAGGTCACTCAAGCCGCCCAAAATCTTTCATTAAAAAATCGTTTTTTTTCGTCCACTTTCCACCCATGAATTGTACGCTTTATAAATTTTAAATTAACCTCGCGAGATCTCTCGCCGGCCAATGAATATTTAGTAGTCTCTCAAAAGCTTTGGAATTTCTAAATATTCAAAACAATTCATCCTTTTTTCTTTAGAAACAGTTTTCCGCGCATCGTAATGCGTCCCACAGTTGGTCTCGTGAGTCAAACTGCGAACCAATCGTAGCTGTTGTCTGTGACGAGCAACGCCATAATACAATAATACATAATAACACATATCGTCTAATTGGTGTTTGTTACAAATTATTATAATAAATTATTGAGAACGTTTAACACTTCGCGGTTTATTTTGTTTTTATGCTACAAGTAATTATAGTGCATGCGAGATTTATGTTTGGCGGAAATGGTAAATTTCGAAAACCTTGAGCGATTACTAAATATTCATTGGAGGGCTAGAGCTTTCGCGAGGTTAATTTAAAAAATTATAAAGCGTACAATGGGTGAGAAGAGGACGAACAAAAAGAATCGATCGTTTTAATGAAAATTAGAAATTTTGGGAGACTTGAGCGACCTCTAGATATTTTTTAATTTAACAAGAAATAGAAAAAGAATTGAAATTTTTTTTTCGTATGAAAAAGTGTCTCACTCATAGTATTCATTGCACATCTATTTAGTATGAATATCAAGCTGTTAGAATTTTTTTTTTCGATGTACAAAATGGCCGACTACTCGAAACTTCCCGAAACAGCTTTTTCCAATTGGCGTGACAAATAACTTCAACAATTTTCGATCGATTTGCTTCAAATTGAAAAGTTATGTTCCTAATTGCATTTCGCAGAGAAGTACGTACGGAATTTCTGACTAATTGAAAACTTTCCATTATATGTTCAGTTTATGAGCAGTTATAACGAAATTTTTTACTGAAAAGAAATATCTTAAGTACAAATACCTACAACTTTTGAATAAAACAATCTTTTTTAAGTTACGTACGTACTTCCCTAGGTATTCTAATGTAGATTGACGAGAATTTTTGTTTTTTGTTCTTGGTAAAAAATTGTGGATGCTAAATGTCACGCCGCGGAGCGCCTAAAAAAAGATAACAAAAGAAAATATTAGAAGTCGGCCATTGTGTACATCGAAAAAAAAAAAAATATTTTTTCTAACAGCTTGATATTCATACTAAATAGATGCGTAATTAATTTTATGAGTGAATCGCTTTTTCATACGAAAAAAATTGTTAAATTAGCACATGATTTTATACCCGTTACTGTGACCTAAGGCCTTAGAGAATATAATTGTTTGGTGAGAAAAAGGAAAAAATAGAATCGAGATTTGTGCCACTCTAATATTTCTAATATATTCTATTTTTTACTTTTTCTCACCATATATATATATATATATATATATATATATATATATATATATATCGGAGGCGAAAAGCCCCTTTCAACCCTCTTTGCCACTATCTCTCGTAGACGAAACAGATTCTCCGTACTTTTTTTCCCCCTTTGTACACCCTTGCGTCCATCAAGCCGCGCGCCAACACCAAGAAGAGACACACGCGGCGGCGGCGGCGCGAAAATAGACTTTGTATAATGATTCTCGAGGAAACGGCCTTTCCTTGAGAATCATTATACAAAGTAGTTGCTCGCGGACAGAGTCAACGTGAATACCTGCTGCTCATTCTTTTTCCGTTTTCGTTTTTTTTTTTCATCTCAAGCAAGACCTTGCCAATTAATATGCAAAGGGGCTCTTTGCCCTCGCGAAAGAAGTTTACCGTAGCTACGTACGCTCTATCTATCTGCTTAGCGCTGTATGGCCATTAAAAGCGATCAAAAGACGTCTCGCAGGGCCACGTGTAAATATCATTCTTGCTGCCTTTCTGCTGGCTCGTGTATGTGCCGATGCAGTGTCGCAAAGACATTTTGAACCCGTTGTCTCTATGTGATGTTCTCTCTCGACACATCCGGCCATTTTAAGGATGGACCTGGAAGTCACATGTCCCCGAAGTCGACTTTCCTGCTATATATAACGAGAAAGAAACGATTGCGAAGCGACCACCGGATGAGTTCATTCCGCGAAAGCTTTTTGCCGGCCAATCGTCAATCTTTAATTCTCGATCACATTTGCACTCGCTCATTATCTTGGTATTCTCCAGAAAGCCGAGGGCTCTAGCTGGCTGTATACTCAGATAATACGATAATTGGCGAAGATAATCTTGCATACAAGCAACATACGTACATACGCGCGCGCCCGCGCGCGCGCGCGCGCGTGTGTGTGTGTGTGTGTGTGTGTGTGTGTGTGTGTGTGTGTGTGTGTGTGTGCGTGCGTGCGTGTGTGTGCGTGTGTGTGTGTGCGTGTGTGTGTGTGTGTGTGTGTGTGTGTGTGTGTGTGTGTGTGTGTGTGTGTGTGTGTGTGTGTGTGTGTGTGTGTGTGTGTGTGTGTGTGTGTGTGTGTGTGTGTGTGTGTGTGTGTGTGTGTGTGTGTGTGTGTGTGTGTGTGTGTGTGTGTGTGTGTGTGTGTGTGTGTGTGTGTGTGTGTGTGTGTGTGTGTGTGTGTGTGTGTGTGTGTGTGTGTGTGAAAAAGAAATAGGAATTACACAAGTTCGTTCATGGATGCAGTCGAAGGTAGGTCTTCGTGGGTGATTCAAGTACCGAAATATTGCATAATTGAATAATGTACCAATGCGCATGGGTAAAAAATATTTTAGATCAACGTAGAACGGAAATCTTTGTAGGATAAATTTCTTATCTTCTTAGGGAATTCGACAACAAGTTTACACATTCACACGGATACATATAGATATAATTATTTATTCAATTATGCATTTTCTTTCGTTTGAGTCAAATGTATACACGATTTTTGTTCACGATTTTATATTGATATATTCGGAAAGATAAATACATCAAATTCAATAAATACAATATTATCAATATGATTATTATATAGCTGATGATTATAAATATTTTTTTAAATAAATGCGTTGATATCTCTCGATATACGAAAAGAAAACTCCCCTGAAAAAGCTGAAGGGCTGTATCTCTTTCTCTCTCTCTCTCTCTCTCTCTCTCTCTCTCTCTCTCTCTCTCTCTCTCTCTCTCTCTCTCTCTCTTTTTATCAAAATTTGAAGCATCTGCGTCGGCGTTCAGTTGGTATATTTATGTATTTATGTATTAGTGTATTTATTCATTCTCGACAGTGCACTCCGTAACAATAACACAAGTGAAAATATCGCGAGGATACATACCCAAAGACTGGAAAAAAACGCTTTTTTTTTTTAAATAAAAAATGATGGAAAATAATGCATGGGGTGATTCGGATAGGTATTGGTACGAGTGATCTAGATTTTCCTCTTGGAGGTCACTTTTCGGGCCACCCTGAATATATACATATATATATAAAACCCCGTGTCCTCAGAGTTAAGAGCGAGCCCCGCGCCATTGAGCGTTCAAGGAAAAAAATATAAAAGACGGGATTGCTCGTTTGTACGTGTGTATATGCGGCTAAAAACGCGCCCACTCCGGAGTGTTATCCTCGGTGAGAGTAAGTACACATTAATCTCAGTGTCTCTTTGCCTCGGCAAGCAAAAGACTAGACCGCGTTTTATGTGCACATGCTTGTGCGTCGGGCTAGGTGAAGAAAAAAAACATTATCATACGTATGCATACATGTTGGAAAATATGATTTTGAAGACATGGAACATTGAGCGTATCCATAGTAGTCCCCATGCTCAATGTTCCAGCTATACCGAGTTCCAAATATCTCTTCCCATATACATATGCAGGGTGGACCATTCAACGTGAGGACCCCAAATATCTCCGTTGCCTTTAGAGTGACGAAAACGAACCCAAACAAACCCAAACAACCCAACAAACCCAAAATACTTTGGTGAAAAATCATTTCAAAATCATGATATCATAGGTCGTTGGATTCGTCTGAAAATCAGCTACAACGTGTTGATACAAAAAAACATGTTACCATTCGGAAAGCCATTGATGACCTTGAGGCCACAAACACTATGACCTTGATGAAAATGAATTTTTCACCACTGTATGAGCCCTTCGAAATCAAGCAAATACCCTTCTGACATTTTTTCGTCACTCTAAAGGCAACGGAGATATTTGAGGTGGTCATGTTAAATGGTCCACCTGTATATATATATTGGAAGACTGATGAGCTTGCAGTGAGTATAAGGACGACGGTTGATAATTCGGAGACAGGGTTGTTCAGGGAGGGACGCCGTTGGTGGCGCCCCCATTACGGGCAACGTCTTAGACGAGAAACTCGAAACGAATGCCCCTTCTCTTGCAAACATAGCGGCCAACCCTCCCTCTGGACATCTCATCCCTCCCTGTAAATATGTGTATGTATACACGGGGAAAGGCGAGGCGAAGGTACTCCAAAGGCTGCGTGCGCCCTCGAGAAACTCCTGCGTGGCTCGGTAGAAGTGGCAAAGGCAGCACGCGCGTGCGAGAAAAGCGTCTCGGGTATCGACCGAGGCCAAAAAAGGGGTGGATGTCCGGCCGCCACCACGTCTCCAACACCCATCGGGGGCGAGAGTAGATGAGGGGGGGCAGGAGGAGACGAGCGCCGCGTTTGCACCCTCTTCCTCTCTCTCTCTCTCTCCCTCCCTTTTTGATTTTTTCTTTTTCATAAAATTTATTTTCGTTTTCATTAAATTTTCACTCGTCTTTATCTTGATTTGTTTTTCATTCGATTTTGGATTGCATTATGGATACTCATTCAGACTATCGTTGTTTCTTGTATTTTGGGTTTGCGATACTGTTTATCATCGATCATCTTTAGGTATTTTTTCAAATCTTGACTACTTTGTGCTTTTGACACCGCAATTTTGTCGTATAATTTGCCTTTGCGACACTGATATTATTATTATTATTATTGTTATTGTTATTATTATTTATGTTGTTGTTGTTGTTGTTTTTATTATGGTTATTGTTATTGAGTATTATTTTTTATTTGATGCTTTTGCGACACTGCTATTTTGTTTTATCGCTTCACGCTTGCAACTCTGTTATTATTACCTTTTATTAGCTTTATTATTTTCGTTTTGATGGTTTGTGAGACTGTTATTCTCTGTTATCTTTAGTTATTCAATTGATTGCGTTAGGGGCACTGCTATTTTCTGTTTTATTGTTTTGCGTTTGTGATATTGCTATTTTTCCTATTTTTTGTAATTTCTATTTGCATCGTTATTTGTGTATCTATATTTGCCCAAAAGTTTAACTGGGGTATAATAAATGATATCAATCAATCAATTAATCTCCCGCCCTCTCTTTCCCGCTCTCTCTCTCTCTCTCTCTCTCTTGAATATTTATTCCCTGGTCCGACACGACCCTCCAGCGACGCCGCAGGTGGTGGTCTGCCATTCGCATCCCCAAAAAAAACGTTCGTTCGAGGTTTGGGGAGAAAAAAAAATACTATCAAGGTTTCGGAAAATTAGGGCCGAATGGACTATGAAGCAGGTGGCGGTTCGAATTCTGGCCTTCCAAACCCAAGCACGCCTAATTGAAATCAGCCCAAACGGGTTGTAGCCTCTTCAGGCTACGAGAGTATCGTGACCATTTTGGCCATTTTTATATTTCGACGCGAATCCTTAGTCCATAAAGTTCAGCCACGCCGTATACAATTGACTGAAATTTTTATCACCCAAGGGGTGATTCTATCACCCAAGCGAAAGTCACCGGGGTTCACGGCTCGTTTCGTTTTCGCTCTCGGTGTTTTTTTTCTCGTTGCAAGAGAGCGAATTTTCTTTACCGGAAGGTTTATATCGGCACTTTGAAAAGCAAGAAAGAGGGAGAGGGAGAGGCAGAGAGAGAGAGAAAGAGAGAGAGAGAGAGCGCGACGACCATCGCATAAAAGAGAAAATAGAGATGAAGCAAAAAGCAAAGGAAAAACGTCCTGAGCACTTTTCTCGATTTTTTCCGTCAGCAAAAGGAGGCAGCAGCCCTCGCGGTGAAAAGGAAACGTTAAACGGAAATCAGCCTGCTTACAGCGCGACTCTGTGCCACGGCACAAAGGCGCTCTCTCTCTCTCTCTCTCTCTCTCTCTCTCTCTCTTTCTCTCTCTGCGGTCGCCCTCGCTTACTTTTCTTCAAGGGAAACTTTCTGAACCACATTGCACCCTCGTATTTTGCATAAGAATATACACACACATACACACACGCATATATTTCCGGATATTTTGGGGCGGGAAAAATGATACACAGGCGTGCGACGCAAAAGATATTCGAGAGTGTGAAATTGATGCGCGGCAGAGAGTAACTAATTTCGACGAGAGGCGGAAACGTCGCTCGTTTTACCGCAAAAGCGATATTAAACTGAGGAAAATAAGATAAAGGCAGAAACGCGAGAATTCGTAGACACGACGTTGGTGCTTGTGTCTCGTTTTAAAACAGCCCTTAAAATTGTAATGTAAATAAATTACGAATTTTACATTCATATTTTAATAATTGATCGATTTTTCCAATGGTTTCATGGAATGAAACGAATTAATAATTCAGGGAGAGATATACATGCAAATTAGTCGATGTCCCTCTTTCTAGTGCGCTGAACTATTTATATAATTCTATTCTAACAAATTGATGAAATATATTATACCAATTAATTACTATCTATATAAATGTATTTGTATGTGTTTATTTTATATAAAGATTTTGTATTGAAGTTTTCCCGTCAGCCTTTTTTTTGTCGAATAATTATTTATTAATTCATTGATATGCCATAGAAAAAATATATGAATGAGGCACGAAAAATTCAATACAAAATGTTTATATAAAATAAAGAACAAAAATAAAAAACAAATGTGTAGAAAGATCGAGAGAGACAGAGAGAGAGAGAGAGAGAGGGCGAAGGCCGTGTAAATAATGGGACAGCGGTTTTCCACATAATTCCAAAAGGTTTTTTTCGACCCTCCCGCCCCCTTCTCTCTCTCAATCCACCCGGCAACGAATTATCGTTTATCTCGTGTGCCCGACAATGGCCCCGTTGATTGAAAGCGATCAAGTCGACAGTTCTCCCTTTTTTACTTTTCTCTCTCCTTTTTATACGGCACCATCGAGTCTTCCACTCGTATTCGGAACGCGACGTCGGGACGCCCGACACCCGTCGATCTTACGCTCGGAGCGTCGCGACCCCGTAATTTCGCGACCGCGGGTCAAACGTAAAAAAGAAAGGACGTGAAGGAAGACGAAGAAGCGGAGGGGGGGGGGGGCAAAATAAGAGTAGCATCCCCGGATTCTCGACCACGTAAAAAGCACCCTCCCCCCTTCGCTGACGTTCTTTGGCACCGCGCGTGCAATCTCCGACGGAAAATTCGTCGGACGCGGAAGAAGTAAAATTCTGTTTTTTTTTCGTCCGTTTCCGAAGTCCGCTCACGTTTGTTCACGGCAATTTGGCAAGCTCCGTCGCTCGGGACGTGAAAAAAAAGAAGTTGAACGCAACGAGACACTGCGGGGAATAACAATAATATTATTTGCGATTTTGGGAACTTGTTGTAGGGAAAATTAGGGGAGGTAAAAATTAGTGGAGCAAAAACCAATCGAAACGAAAGAAAAACTTTATGTACCAGGCACAGAGTAGATAGGCTATACCAGTGTGAGACTTTCAAAAAAACGATTTTTTTGCCTTTTTCGTCATTTTATACTTTCCAGAATATCCTGTAAAAATTTCACGGTCGTATCTATAATGCTCCCCGAATATCAGCTTTCTAAAGAGCAACCGCTCGTAGGTATAAAATACCCCGGTTAAGGATGTTGTGTCCAAAATTGAAAATGGGAATAAAATTTTTAAAATTTGATAGGTCATTATGTAAAACATTTAAAAGGCTGGGTAAAAATTTCACGACGATCGGTAAGCTGGCTTCTGAGAAATTAGAATTCACAAATAACACGCAGCCTTATGGAAACTAAAGTAACTTTGCAATTCTATTAGCAAATAGCAAACTTTGCTATTTATTTTCTCGAAATAGAAGAAATATTTATGAATGAGCGTTTTTTTATTTCAAATATATGAAAAACAAAAGTGACTTGATGGTGCAAGAAACGACGTCGTCCGTGAACGAAAATGAGTATTTAAATTTCCCGCTACTTTCGGTCTATGCAACGTTGCCGCTATATTCTTATATGTTTTTGCTCAAGTGTGTTTTGTTGTTGTATTTTTGGCATCATTTTTTATAACAAAAAGAAATAATAGTTGCATGGTTACTTCAGTTTTCATAAGGCTGCGTGTAATTTGTGAATTCTAATTTCTCAGTAGCCAGTTTCCTAATCGTGAAATTTTTACACAACCTTTCAAATGTTTTACATAATGACCTATAAAATGTTTAAAATTTTACTACCATTTTCAATTTTGGACACAAAATCCTTAAATCTTTAAACGCGTTTTTCTCGAAATGAGATTTTTCAAATTTGCTGACATTGTAACTCAACGAGCAATTATCCGATTGACTTGAAATTTGAACTGAGTACTCTTGAATATATTTACTTGAATATATTTACTCTACAAATATCCTACGTAGGATATTTTTGATTGAATATAAATCGACGATTTGGCATTGAAAAAAACGACCATTTTATAGGCAAGAAAACAGATTTTTTTCATAACTCCGCCACTTTGTCAGATTTAAAAATTTTTCAAAAATCCTACGTCATTGTACAGGAAATACCTTCCAGTTTAACGACATTTATCCCTTCTTCGGTTTCGGCTACTCAATCGGCTGGAATAATGTGAGCAGTGGAGAAACTTTTTTTTTATGCCTCCGAAGGCGGCGCATAAGTCGCTTGGATATTTTTCTATGAAAAAATTATGTAACATAGGTCAAATATAGCCAAATATATTCTGAATTTTCCGAAACATTCAATTGAGTACTTTCCTTCAACTAAATTCCCGAAAATCACCCAAATTTTCAGCGTTCACACTAGTATAGCCCCTTAAGGCTGAGTCAAAATGTTATTGGTGATAATCGTATTTGAAACCTAAACTTTCAAACTGGTGACCACGATATCTCGAAATCTATCGAACGAATTCCTGTGAAATTTGAATGACTTCTTCAGTACTCATGTAGACACTTCGCAAACTAGGATAATTCTGATTCATCAAGCCGTAATTTTTTTTTCATGTTGAAGAAGTCGCGAAAAAACACCAAAATTCACGACAAAATGTTCAACTAGATGCCAAAAATGTACCTTTCAGTATTCTTTAAGGGCTTAAGCGACCACTGCAAACACCTCAAATTACGTGATTTTTCGCGATTTTTCTTTTTGGATCGAAGGACAAGTAAGACTATAATATCTAAGGATGTTATCAGTCATATCTTCGAGTGGACAAAAAAAATTTATATCATAAAATTATACAATATGATGACGCAGGAGACATTCTCGCGAAGCATGTTGAATTTGCAATGCTGCGGCACACGCAGTGTAACTGACGCAAATTTGAATTTGGGAAAAATATTTTTAATTCTACAACTTTACATGAAAATAGCTAGTGAAATGCGTAGGAAACGTTGAAAAAATGAATTTTCGTGTAATTGGCAAGCATTTAAAGTAAAAACTCAACTTTAGACAGAAAAAGGACAATCGTTTGTTAATTACTAATGCTATAACTAACTGATGGAAAATCCCGTACGTATTCCACTTCGGAATGTTATTTTAAAGATATGCTCAAAATGTGGAGTTAAAAGAATGAAAATTGTGTGAGTTATGTTGCGTGCCGTTTTGAAAACTTGTCCCAAACCCACACGGTCCTGCGGACCTTTGTTTTACAGGTACAACACTTTTTTTCCCCTTAATCTAGATGGTTAAAGTATCTCGCAAGCCAATTAAAAAGAAATTCATTTTTTGAAAATTCTACAGTGGTGCTAGCCCTCAATAACGCTAGTTGAAGACTAGTTCATACTCAGATTGAAATGCCTTTCGATTTTTTGCTCCAGATAGGTAGAACGCCCGCAATCATGGTCACTGCAAAAAACTTTCATTGCAGATGAGTGGCTAAGTTGCCGTGTACGTCAACAATGAGCGACGATTTTGGACTGAAAATTTTGTAAAGCGTGCTCAAAATATGAACAAATATGTGGTGAAAAGTTCGCAGTTGTATGTTTATTTAGTTCGCCAAAAAGAAAAATCCCAAAAAAAAGCGAAAAAAGAGCCTTCACACGGGATGACTGCATTAGGATGAGGCAAGAAAAAAGGGGGAAAAGTTTGTAAGACGTTGCGCGATGAAAGAAATTGGCCCGAAAAAACGTTTATTTTAATTTACGACACGAATTACAGATAGTGGCCATTTAGAGACGATGCTATTTTCCCGGGGTCGTCCTTATCGCTCTCTCTCTCTCTCTTCCTCCCTCCCGCTCTTTCTCTCTCTTGCTCCAAGAGTCAAAAGATATCGTTTCCCGACGCGATGCCGCTTCGTTAAAACTACACAGAATATGCGTATATATACATATAATATATAAACTTCCGAACGCGATAACCTCAATGTTCGAAGCGTTCTGTCACAATCTGTCTCGCGAAGTTGCTCGCGACTGACGAATCATCGTTCCTCTCTACATACGCCCGTTAACCCTTGGGAGACCGGGTAGACGCAATTAACTGAGACATGATGATCTCTGCCTCATGGAGGGCCTCGCTGCAGCCCGCGACTGAGTCATTCGTGCGCACGTATATATTTATCAGAAAATATATGAGTCCTAAAAATGCTGATGTAACGAGCTGTCACCCTTCTTCCCCGATTTTTAAATACTTTTTTATGCAATTCTTTCCGTTTATTTTTATTATGGAAAATATGTTTGTTTCAATAATAATAACGATCTTTTTTAGGTTCATATTCGTAATTTTTTTTTTGTATTCTAGTATTTAAATGTTCATAGTTAGTACCCTGATTTCCAACGTATACTCTCGCGGGATTTCACGTATTACCCTTACCTGTCACTCCCTAGCAGTGGCGTAGGGTGGTGCGGCAGGTGCGGAGCGCAACCAGGCATCAGCTCAAAATTTTTGGCGAGAGGCACCAAAATTTTGCAAAAACTTGATGCCCTAGTATCAAAATATGCTGCTCCTAGGGCAAATTTTCAACAAATCTGAACTTTTTTCACGTCGAAAAAAGATCCTTTTGTCTTTGATCATCGATATCTCGGCGACCAATGGGCGCACATGGAGTTAATGGCATCTTTGAAAACTTGAATAATTTGCCTACAAGAATCTTTTTTTAATTGACATTTGAAAAAAATGTCAACCTTAATATTAATTTGAAAAAAGCACAAAAAATGTCTTTATGTGTTTTCAGTAAATCTATCACTATTTCACAAATATTGATGAAAAGACTAATGTTGCCACGTTTTTTTTCAGCTCAATGTTCCTCCAATAGCCTCGTCATTTTTTTAATTGATCTATCGCACCGGTCTTCCAGACCAATTGATCAAAGTTGTATAAAGCAATGAAAAGAACAAGTGTATTGTTCCTCATAATCGTGTAATCATCATCAAAATAAAAAGACCAATTTTTTCGACTTTTTTCACAATTTTACACCAATTACTTGTTAAATTTAATCTAACTGATAATATTTTTCCGAGCCCGTGGTCTCTTGAAAAACAAAACAAAAACGAAAAAATTATTGGTTTTAAAAATTAACTTAATTAAAAATTAACTTTAAAAATTAACTTAAAAAGATTGGGCGATAACGGTAGTCCACAAAAGTTTTTGGCCAAAAGATCTCAAAACTAGAAACTTGAAGCCTCAAGGTGGTTTTTTTTTCATCTCAATACGACCATGTGTCACAAATACAGCCCTTCAAAGAACACTGAAAAATTGAAGAAATGTTCTGTTCCTCTAATTTTGTTTAGTGTAGGAAGGTAACAGCCCTACGATATTGAAATCGGCGGCGTTCTTTGTCTCAACCGATTGTGGTCAAAATAATAGCGTAGCGAGATAAGAAAGATCTGCGTAAGAACTAAAAACGAGTTGATTACTAAGTGTAAGCAAAGATCAACCCAATGGCCGTTTTAACGGCCACCAGAACCGGAAGCCAAAACGTTGAAAAGCAGTGATGTAGTGGATTTTAGCTCGGGAAGGTAAGTTTATTTGTTTCATTGTTTCAATAAGTAATTTAAAAAGCAACAAGTTTGTAACGTCTTATGCTGGCATCAGAGTTGCAAAATTTGTAATAAAAAAGTGATGCATTATTCATCACTTTTCGAATGGGTCATGAAAAAATATTTCATTGAAATAATATACTTCAATGAAAAAAATATTCATTATCCATTAATGAAATAATGAAAAAATGGGTAATGAAAAAATATTTCATTACCCATTACAGTACATTCAGTAATGTAAAAAAATTTCATTACTCATTACATTACATTTTGTAATGTGAAACATTTTCATTACAAAATGCAAGGTAATGCATGAACAATGGACATTTTTTACATTACAAGTCCAATGTATTCTCAATTTTCAATTCTCATTACATTGAAATTCCAATGAAATGAGAATTGAAAATTTTTTACATTACAAGATTTAATTCAATGAGTAATGAAATTTTTTTACATTACAAAAATCAATATAATGGATAATGGCAATTGTTTGCATTACAAAATATAATGTAATAAGTAATGGACATTTTTTACTTTGCTGAATGTAATGTAATGGGTAATGGATTTTTTTTCATTACAAAATGTAAAGTAATGAGTACTGAAAACGCTAATGCACTACATAACTAATGCATTATTTGCAACCCTGGCTGGCATTATCGAAGTGTGCGTTTGTCAGATTTTTCATTTCAATATTTCCTATTTGCTAGCATAAAAGATCGAATTTATAAACATGCACCCTGAAATCTTAAATGAATATAATTTTCACACATGCACCCTAAACATGCACCCTGAAATCTTAAATGAATATAATTTTCACACATGAAAAGACAACAGCCAAGCGGAGTCGAAATAGGGCAAAGAAGAAGGCAAGCGAAGATGAGCAGAAGAAACAGGAAGGTGCTTTTCTAAAGTTTCTGAAGCCTGCACAAATATCGTTTTTTGGAGGGCATCAAAAGGAACTCCGCACCGCGCAGCCGCCTTAAGCAACATTATACCGCGTTTGCCAAGGGTAAGGGAAAACTGTGGAAAACCCGTACCGGTATAGACAGCCCCATATTCTCCTGATTCTCTGGTACGTAAACTTTTACTCAAGTATCTACACCTGTCTCAGAAAGTTTTTTTTTTATTTCTTGATTTTTACATTTGTTATATGAATATAAAGTGAAGAAAAAAATTGATGGAAATATTCATAATGATTAAGCCATATATATATATTAAATGAATATATATATTTTATCACACATACATACACACACATACATACACACACATACACACACACGCGCGCGCGCACACACGCATATTTATATATATATATATATATATATATATATATATATATATATATATATATATATATATATATATATATATATATATTTATACAGCCTTGGCCATACGTATTAGGCACCCTGTAGATTTTATATCTGGACAAAAAGTCGAATATCTCGGCGAAAAAAATCATAATCCAACGTACCAAACGGAGTTTTGAAGCAGACGAAGCCAGCTTCATTTTCCTTTCTTATTTCTGTTATAGCGTTCTTTTGAATACCCGGTACGCCATTTTGAAAATGCCGGTTTTTCACGATTTTCACACTTAGCAAAATCGCGTGCTGGACTTTGAAAAGTAATAATCTCACGATTTTGTGATAAGATCGTTGAAAAGGAGACCGTTAGCTTTAGTTGCGTTATACAAAAAAATTTTAATTTTTCTTCGCGACGTTTTTCTTGAAAAAAAAACGCGAAGTTTCCGAAAAGCCGGCATCGTGCGGCGTAACTTGAATACTATGAGGTTTGGAATATTAGGTCTGAGGAGTAAACAGTTGTATTTTGTTATTTTGGAGAGATTCATTTTTTCAGTTTTTTTTGACAATTTCCTTGTATCGCCGTTTTTGGTTGATAGTCGACGATTTGCCACATTAATTTATTGCCGTTACTTAGAAACAAAGATGTTTTAATGAAAATATCAAGAGGAGAAAAGGTGTATACAGCCTTGGTCAAAAGTATTAGGCTACCCTAAAAAATATTGATATTTTAAAAAGTACATAAACCTATTACAATTGCTTCAGTACTTTGGCTTGGGACTTCCTTTTTTTGTGTTCGTAAGGCTGTATATATATATACATACATGCACACACATATATATGATTGTTATTTATAACAAAGACATTCATTGTAAAGAAATTTTATTTTTGGTGCACTTCAATTTTCAATGAAATTCCAATTTAATATAAAAATTAAGACTGCCCTCTGTAATTTATAATGTCATCATCACACATTTTCTACATATAATATAATACATATAAATATTTATACAGACCCACACACACATACACGTATTTTGTATATAAATATTAGCGGCAAAAAATGGCTCGAGACGACGTGCGGCGAATTTAATCGCCCACACGTCCGTAGCGGCAACGATCGCAATTGATCGACGATTGATTGAATCTCAATGATATATAAATAGTAAAACATGAGGATACGAAGTGCCTAGAAACAAACGAATGCACATGAGAAATGACAGTTGTGTCTTATTGCCTTTTAAATGACGCATAGAAAAAACAACAAAGCCCTGTAATTAAAGCTATACGGGCACACGCGTGCCATCTTTGTAAGTGCACCATAGCACCTTCGTTAAATACGGAATAATTACGAGGATGACGCGGATGGAAAAACAATTCATGGGGGCATGCGCGTGTATGTGTGTGTGTGTTGAGGCGCGATCAACAGAAGTGCCGGAGCGCGCGATCAGATAAAACGAGTCTATAATATATAATTCGAAGAATGAAAATTATCCACGATCGCGCTCCCGGTGCGAGTAATCGCCAAGTTTTTCTCGTTGTAAACCGTATCTTCGTTGCGCTTTAGTCCCACGAGTGTACGCTCGCGTAAGCTCGCCGATGCTCGAGGCCAGTCGAAATTAAACAAAAAATACAATTAAAAAAAACGAAAGGCAATATTTATTTACTGATATTTCATTTCAATTCCTTTGCAATGTTTTCAGAATTTTTTCCAATGGATCATTTTTCGAGAATATTTCTCTTAATCGATATTTCTTCATAAATGTTTTTGAACATTTTTTCCCAATCCACCTTTTATCATGCATTTTTTCGCGAATATCTATTTCAATCGATAGTTCTTTATATATTTTTTTAAGAATTTTTTTCTGACCGATATCTCGCCATTTATTTTCCCGATAATATTTTTTCCAACTTATATTCCTTCATTTATTTTTTCGATAATATTTATTCCTATTCACATTTTTTCATACTTTTTTGCGATTTTTTTAACATCAATATTCTTTTCAAATAATTTTTTTGATCACCATTCCTACATTTAATTTACCAAGCCCGCCTTTTTTTTAATCCCACACGAGTTTAAAACAACTAAACGACGAAATAAAAAATCGAATAAAAATCCCACACGTTGCCTCGCCAGCCCATAATCACGGCAGTATCCCCAAGCTCCGATACTATCCATAATTGCTTTCGTGTTTCACGAACAAGTGTGCCAGCCTTTTGAAAGGGCCCTTGAAAAACCGAGGCAAAAAGCGTCCTTTGACGCTTTCCAACTTTATGGAGGGCGTCGAAAATGGCCGCTGAAAACGGAAAAATGATCGAGGCGTTATCTCAGTGGCTTTTCATCACGAGACTGCGTTTCAAAACCGATAAAAGGAACGACGACTTTTTTCTTCGAAAACTAACGAGCGCATAAAGATTTTTTTTCAATATGTACTTTTTTATTACTTCTATTCGGAGGAGGTTCGAGGAAGATATGGCCTTCGATGCTGCCTCTCTCTCTCTCTCTCTCTCTCTCTCTCTCTCTGTCTTATTTTTTTCTATCCCTCATTTGACACGGGATTATAAGGGGTGATTTTCTCGTTTATTTCTTGACATTATAAATTTAAATATACTAAAATTGTATTAACGTTATTATCTCCTTATCGTAATTTTTTTAAACTGACAAACTTAATCCAAGGTTTGTAATTTCACTTTCGTTCATATCTAGTTTTACTTTGTATTTTAATTTGCTGTTGTATTTCGGTTTCATATTTTATATTACATTTTTATATTTCATTCTCTATCTCATCGCATCTTGTATTGTTTATTTTTGTTCCATGTCAAATCGTTATTGCCTACATTTCCCTTTATTTTTTGTTTTATATGAAAACTTCATTTCTTCCATTCCTGTCAATATTTTTTTCTCATTTCATCGGTACCTTTATATTTTCCCGAGATTTCACTACAGAGTATAATAAGTATGATGAAACAATCAATCAAACCCCCGCCCCCAACTGCTGTCACTCGCTTTCTCTCTTTCTCCCTCGCCGTACACACACAGAGGCAGTAAGTGAGTTCGTTAAACAGACGGATCCTAAAACATCCAAACGACAAACAGTAAATGGAAGTGCAGCGACGATTTCTTCTTCCCCTCGCTCGTTTTTTTTCTCCCGCTCTCCTGAAGAGAGTGTGAGAAAGAGAAGAAGCCGCGGGAGAGGTTAGACACACATCCCTTTTCGCCTTTTCAACGTGTGTCTTGTCGTCCTCTCGACGAGGACTCGCGGGCGAGCGCGTTCTACCGATGTCCATTAGTGGAGTTTGCGCGGCGGCGCCTCTGATCTTTCTCTCAGATCACATGTACAAGCGGCCACACATTTACGCGTCGCGTACGAGGATCGTACGAGACACGTAGCCGTACACGAAGCAAATAAGCGGTTACCAATTTTTCGCCTCTCAACTGTATTTACAACCCTCCCCCCTCAACCACTTCGCGATCACGCTTCGATCCTTTCCATTCGGATTCCCTGGGTGTCCGTACGTATATTTATCATAAAATATTATATATATATATATATATATATATATAGTTATGTGTGTATGCGGACTCGAATATACGACGGTACACCGGACTTGCGTAATCGAATTAATTAAATCGAGTTCCAACGACGGATCGTTTGGTATTCAACGAGCGAATCGCAATTAACGCCGCTTCGTCGTCGCATGTTCCGAGCTGTATTTAGACAAATATACGCACGATATATCCGTATATTATATCTATGTGTGTATATATATATACACACATATACATGCATTTCGAATACTCGTTTGGAGTATGTTGAATTTGTGCGGGAAAGGGACAGTTTCAAATTATATCATCGGCACAAAGAAGTAAAAGTTGGTATAGTCATATATAGGGTGTCCCAGAACTGAATGCGTTCCTTAAAATGGGGGTTTGGGGGTGAACATCTGAGTCGATTGATATAAGCATGTGTGGGTCTCAGATCAACCCCTGAATTATTATTAATTTTTAAAGGCGGGCCAATCAGGTACGGCCGCCTTTAAAAATGAATAATAATTCAGGGATTCATCTGAGACCGACACATGCCTATATAAATCGACTCAGAATTTCATCTCCAACCCCCCTGTTGAACGCATTCAGTCCTGGGACACCCTGTATACATATAAATTGAAAAAAACGTATATGTATATACAATTTGAACTGTATAGATTATGTTTTGTATACAATACAATATATAACTTGTAGATTAGACCGACACTGATGGATGGGTTCGGTTTTCGTTGTGGTCGGTGTTCGGTTGTGGTGGTACACCGAGTTAAGGATGTTGAGTCCCTATGAAACATGTTAATGTTAATTGTTCAATAAATAGCTTCTTAATCGTCATGAAATTTTTACACGACCTCCTGAATACTTCATGTAAAAACATACCAAATTTTCCGAATTCTATCATCATTACTTCAACCTCCTTAAGGGTTGAAATAAAAAATGATAAGAAAATTCTGAAAATTTGGTATGTTTTTGTATGAAGTATTTAAGAGGTCGTGTTGAAAATTCACGACGATTAGGAAGCTCGTTATTAAAAAATTAACATTTTGATAAGAACAATTTTTAAAAGAAATAAAAAAAAATGTATCAATAAACTTCGTTTTGTTTCCGTTGCTTTCAGTATATTGTAGATATTATAAAATTGAGAGGTCAAAAAAAAACTTATTGCAAAGTTACATCAGTTTTCATAAAACAACATTTAATTTGTGAATGTTAATTGTTCAATAACGAGCTTCCTAATTGTCGTGAAATTTTTACATGACCTCTGAAATACTTCATACAAAAACATTCCAAATTTTCAGAATTTTATCATCATTTGCGATTTGGGACTCAACATCCTTAAGCAGTGCTATGCATGGCCAATACTCGGAGCGGTAACCGCTTAGCCGTGCACCGACTGGCGCATAAACCAGTGAACGGAAGGTCCATGCTTCTGTGCATCAGAGAATCAGAAGAACATGGGGCCGTCTATACCGCCACGGGTTTTGCGCAGTTTCCTTGTACCCCCGGCAAATTCGGCATAGTGTAGCTTAAGACGGCTGTAGACGCAGCGAAAGTTAGGTTAGATTAATGAAGCGCGAGTAAGGGAGTGATAGGAAAAGGTTCAATTGGGAAGGGTTATACGTAAAAACCCGCATTCCTGATTCCAACGTATTCACGCAAAGGTGTAGGTTATGCAGTCGGGACTTCATTGACAGCTCAATACATTAAATGAAAAAAATTAACTTGTAGATTAACTATTGGATCGATGGATTTTAGATTTGATTTAGTGAATGAATATAGAATTTGATGGATTGACTCGACCAAATTGTCGATGCATTCATTATTTTGTATATTATATATACAAACAAAATTGCAATATCTGTATATACATTTTTTAAATTAATTTTTTTCATTCATACGTGTATGTGTATCTGTTGAAATTTATATAATCTTTTATTGATGAATAAATAATTGATCATATATAATAATAATTTGAAATTCATATGATATATAATTCACTAAATTCACTGGATAATACAGAGACGAAGTTACGAAATTCATTACCGTAAAATCCGTATCGAACGATTTATAACTTAGCTAAAATTTCCGTTCGTGTCTCTTAATCGAAATAAATCGAAATGTAAATGAATCGGCAATTGAATTCGTATTCAATTCAAGAATTCAAAGAGTGCAATGCCGTGGCACGTAGGAAAAAAAACATCTCGTCTCTTTCTCTGAGATTCTTCGCAATGTCGGCCCACCGGAAGTGAACAATTTTTTTTCTGCTACGTCTTGCCAATCATCCATTAGTATACACCGAAAATGATACGGCAGCAAATACGAAACACGTGTTATCTATTTGTAGGTATATATACATATAAATAGCCATCGGCACGTAATGCACCAAATGTTCGGTTGCCTTCGTCTGTGCTCGTGGAACGTTCTCCCAGAATATCGTCGCAAGATTCCTCTTTCTACCTGCTCAGTAAACGCATACGTGTATATATATCTACATATTATATATACACGTATGCGTGTTTATATAATATGTGGATGTATATAGAAATATATATATATATATATATATTTCTATATATATTCACGAGTTATATAATCAAGGGTCATTCATATCGAAATAATCGTTCGCTCCTCCGATCTCCACACATTATAACGGATGTCGGGGCAATAAAAAACAAAAAAAAACAACGCAGCGATGTCGAATTATAGTGTGTCGTATCACGCAACTATTGCTCGCTCACACGTCTTCGTTTCCTGTTTATCAACTTTCCTACCCACCTGAGTGTCAGACGTCTTTTTTTTTCTTCATTCTTTTTCATCGTTCTCACGATCAAGCTTCGTGAAAAAGGGACTTTTTTTAGTTCGATCCATGGATGGTGAGTATTCGGTGCCTGCGCTTATTGCACTAATGATATTTAGGAGCATGCGGCCGGGGGGGGGGGGGGGCTAAAAGATCGGCACTCTTTCATCGAATATAAAGGAGCAGTCGAGCGCGTGTGCATGAGAGTAAGAAAAGAGAGAGAAAGAGAGAGAGAGAGAGAGAGAGAGAGAGAGAGAGAGAGAGAGAGAGAGGGAGAGAGAGAGAGAGCCAGAAATCCAGGAAAGCACCATGAATTCCATGTAGCAAGCCTTATTCTGTTGGCGCCATGCGCCAACTGACAGAAAAGCCGCGCTACTCTGAGGGAGAGAGTGAGAAAGAGAGAGAAAGAGTGGGAGAGAGAGAGCGAACATCTTAGAAAAACCAAAACAGAAAGGGACAGTCAGAGAAGGAGACTGAGTGAGAAAAATTGTGAAACATAAGGAAAGAAGGGTGAGCCTCGCGACGACTAAATCGCGAGAGAGAGTGAGCCAGCGAAAGAAAGAGTAGTCTCATTATGTTGCGGTAATTAGCCGAATCCAACGGGTGTTTTCAATTTACTCAAAGACGCCGCTTGCACCAACGTTGTTCACATAATGCCATTTCATTCCCCTCCTCTCTCTCTCACTCTCTCTCTCTCTCTCTCTCTCTCTCTCTCTCTCTCCCTCTTTCTCTTTCTCTCTCTCTCAGGTATGTGAGCGCTTATGGCGCCGTGAACTTTGCACTCGCTAACATTCGGCCTCCTTTTGTTTGTAGATTTTCTTTTATTTCTTGAATCTTCTTCACTCTCCTTGACTCAAACTCCTCTTAGTGTAGGAAGAAAAATTCACTTGTAACGCGCGCGACGCTGCAAGATAAAGAAATGGCAACATATATAAAAAGGGAAAGGAGTAGAGAAACTCTCGAGTCTCTTCCTCGCTCTCTCTCTCATGCGCTCGTGGAATAGGTGAAAAGAGCACCACGCTTGAAAAGAATTTCATCAGTACCTTTTCTCTTCCCGTCTTTCCCTGCTTTTTACATTCTCCCTTTCAACAGGTTTCTCATCTCAACTGACGTTTCCGCGCATCTCGAGGCCTATCTCGCCATTTTTATTCCTCACGACCAAGCGCCACGTCGCGGAAAAGTTTGCAAATCGTTTGGGCCACGCAGCCATCGATACTCGACGGTAAATCGATCGTGTATTGTCTCGTGATGCTGTGGACCGCGAGTGGGTCGATTGTCATTTTATATGTTCTCACCCGAAGGTCGTGTATATATACAGGGTTAGGCACTAACTGTTGCCACCTTGAACATCTCTGTAATTATCGACGTCACAAAAAAATATTTGAAACAAAAGTTGTACCGTACGAAAGGGGTCATCAAATGCGACCATTTTTTTTTATTTCAGTGGAGGCGCTGTCGCACAGTAAAGGTCACCTCCACTTTTTTAAATGGGACGGTACATTTTTTTCAACTATCTTGTAGAGCATCGAACACTGCATAAAAAACATTTAGGGGCCAAAGTCGTTCAAGGTCATTTAAGATCAAAAAGTGACATGAACTTTATTTTTATGGGAAATTACCTTTATTCACAGTAGATGTTCAAAGTGATTGCTATTGGAATCAATGCAGTATTGCAATCTCCTCATCACGAATTTCTTATCAGTTCGGCACTTATCGTCGAAGTCTTGCCATTGACTTGTATGTAAACAACGGCACCAAACCTACAATGTACACGGAACATTGTACAATGTTTCGCCCAAACAAACCCAAGATAACGATAGTAAGAATGGTGAGACTAGTATTAATGAATCAAGCGAATGTAAATGATGTATTCTTTTCAAGAGCAAACTGATATGCTTCTAATTTACGGAGAATGACAGAAAAATGCAGTGAGAGCTAGAGACTCATACGCTGAAAGATTTCCTGAACGTTCTTATCCTACATGCCGTACATTTCAAATTGTGTACACTAAACTGAGGACAACTGGATCCTTAACCCGTCGGGAAAGTAACCGACAAAAGCGAGTTACTAACGAAGAAACGGAATTTGGTGTTCTTGCCGCCGTTCATCGAGACCCTTGTGCGAGTTCTCGTCAAATTGCGAGGGAATCTGGCGTAAGCCAAAGAAGTATTCTACGTGTTCTACATCGTCATAAATATCATCCTTACCGCATCAGTCTCCACCAGGAATTAACTGGTACGGATTTCATGAATCGCACTGAATTCTGCCGATAGGCTCAACGCCAGATTCAGAGAGATGACTCATTTATTGATTGGATAAAAATAAAGTTCATGTCACTTTTCGATCTTGAATGACCTTGAACGACTTTGACCCCCTAATGTTTTTTATGCAGTTTTTGATGCACTACAAGATAGTTGAAAAAAAATGTACCGTCCCATTAAAAAAAGTGGAGGTGACCTTTACTGTGCGACAGCGCCTCCACTGAGATAAAAAAAAATGGTCGCATTTAATGACCCCTTTCGTACGGTACAACTTTTGTTTCAAACATTTTTTTGTGACGTCGATAATTACAGAGATATTCGAGGTGGTAACAGTTAGTGCCTCACCCTGTATATACTGAGAGCACTGTATGGTATTCTCAACCATATTTTAACTATGTTTTATATTTCCCTGAGAGGACGATATTATTTTATAATCATAGCTGCTACAAAACGTATAGAACTGCTAATTGATATTTTAGCAATTGCATGAATTATGCACATATGTTAACCGCAACCACCGATCTTACAAACATACGGTTATTCTTCAATGCTATACAATATAGTAAGTTTTCATAGAGTGGATAATCCATGATACTCTCGAAAATTCACTTTCCTAAGATGCTAATAGTGAACTTAAATGTATATACATTGATTAGAAATGTTGCTTGTGATTTGCGTCGATGTTTATAGTGATTTGAACCATATTATAAGATACGATTTGCTATATGCGTATTTGGTATGTTATTCAAGTATGGGTGCAAGGCATCACTGCTCGTCTACTAAATGTATAGAATATTTCATAAATTCAAAATAAAATAAAATACGCAACTGAGAGTTCTACCTCGATGGTTTTTTTTTAATTATAATTCGTCATTCCCTGACGTCCTGTAATAATTTCTTTCGAAGAAAATATTTCACCCAATCGAAATCGAACTTAGAACCTAACTGCCTATCTTCTGCCTAACCTACGCACCCTGCCCCTACGTTATGGAGAACTTTTGGCATCTTCGGCAGATATATGGCATAAGAGACAAAAGTAATTCCGGCTGTACTTCCGAATAGCTGTTCTCTGCGATTTAGGTAAAATTTTCAACAGATCTTTTTTTTTAAATATAATCTACTGTTTAAATGGATTTTTGGCAATTCACAATACTTTTGTACCATATAATAGTGATTTATACCATATGATATGGCACGACCTGCTAAATACATAGTAATGTGTGTTCTACAAGAACAGAAGGTGAACCACAAGAAGTGTAGAACTGATATCCTATTTTTGCAATGCAACAAAGACACTATGTAACAGCTTGTGGGACATGCGTGGTTCTTGATACTATTAAGCTATGGTTGCTCGAACTGCAAATGATCACGTCTTCGCTATAAGTAAACTTGACTATGATTTTTTTCGAATAGTCACTTTTCGTAAGATCTTCTAACAAATTACACTCGGAAAACCTTAATCTTAACCATATGAATTGTACAGACTTGAAAAAAATAGTAGAAGTTTGGCTAAACAAAACTCAACGTACAGTATAGAACATCAGTATTTGTAGGCCGATTTTGTTATAACACTGAATTAACCATATCTATGTTGTCAAGCCTTTCAAATTAGTGAATGATCATTTCGGGGGTAATGGATAGTCAAACATGCCACCTAATTCCATGTTCGGGTATACTTTTCGCTTATAGTCTTGTTAACCATATTATGATTGCAGTGTCCATAAACTATAACAAATTTTACTATCCCCTCTTTTACCATGCGAGTTTGTTATAAATACCATGTTCTTTTCTCTCAGCATATATATACAGCGAGAGAAAGAGGGAGAGAGAGAGAGAGAGAGAGAGAGAGAGAGAGGGGGGGAGGTAGAGAGAGAGAGAGAGCGAACGGGAGCGAGTGGGGACATAGGCTCGCAGCGTCGAGGGTGTCGGCGAGAGACAAAGAGCGTCCGGAGAAGGGGGTGGGAGATTATTAGAAGAGTCCCCCAATGGGACGATTGTCCTCCGGGTACTACTATCGTCACCCGGAGGTGGCTCTGATAGAAATTATGATTGGTTAGATTGATCGTGCTTGTGAATTGGTCCGGGCGGCCTTCCGAGATAATACGCGCGCGCGCGCGCGCGCGTGTGCGTGTGCGTGTGTGTGTGTGTGTGTGTGCGCGCGCGTGTGTGTGTGTGTGTGTGTGTGTGTGTGTGTGTGTGTGTGTGTGTGTGTGTGTGTGTGTGTGTGTGTGTGTGTGTGTGTGTGTGTGTGTGTGTGTGTGTGTGTGTGTGTGTGTGTGTGTGTGTGTGTGTGTGTGTGTGTGTGTGTGTGTGTGTGTGTGTGTGTGTTGGAGGGAGAGAGAGAAAGATATGAGCTTGAGTACCAGAGATATGGCGACGGTTGCGAGGGAACGAATGCGCAGGCGAAAGAGCGGACGTGGCGAGTAGTCCGGCGTTAAGCAGGAAGCCGTCCCGCCGAAGCGGACCCATTAGCATCCCTTCTTTGGACCCGCTCATCTCTCTCTCTCTCTCTCTCTCTGTGTGTGTGTGTGTGTGTGTGTGTGTGTCTGTGTGTGGTGTGTGTCGCGCAACGCCCGCGAACTTTGTGCATACGTTTTATAATTTCAATTCATTTTTCCCTGTGACTCCCGCTCCCTCTCGCCCTGTCGCTCTTTCTCTTTATCTCTCTCTCTCTCTCTCTCTCTCTCTCTCTCTCTCTCGCTCTCTTCTGAAACTTCATTACGATATCCGCTCTCGGTGAAGATGCCGATCCTCATCATCATTACGAGAGAGTAGTTAACGAATGGCCAAGGCACGACGCACGCACCAGCATATCCTCGAAATATGCTCTTTGATTGCTCGTTATTGGTCTACGAGGCACGCAGGGGGAGGAGGGGGCAGGCAAATCTGGGAGGCAGAATTGGTACGGGACTGTTACGAGCCTTGCTGTACATGAAATAAGTTGGTTAAGGATGTTGAGTCCCTATGAAGCATGTTAATGTTAATTGTTCAATGAATAGCTTCTTAATCGTCATGAAATTTTTACACGACCTCCTGAATACTTCATGTAAAAACATACCAAATTTTCCGAATTCTATCATCATTACTTCAACCTCTTTAAGGGTTGAAATAAAAAATGATAAGAAAATTCTGAAAATTTGGTATGTTTTTGTATGAAGCATTTAAGAGGTCGTGTTAAAATTTCACGACGATTAGGAAGCTCGTTATTAAAAAATTAACATTTTGTTAAGAACAATTTTTAAAAGAAATAAAAAAATGTATCAATAAACTTCGTTTTGTTTCCGTTGCTTTCAGTATATTGTAGATATTACAAAATTGAGAGGTCATTGTCGTGAAATTTTTACACGACCTCTGAAATACTTCATACAAAAACATACCAAATTTTCAGAATTTTATCATCGTTTGCCATTTGGGACTCAACATCCTTAAAATTCTTTTTTTCGTCTAGCGGCAATTGCTATACAAATGGGGAAAGGTGATTTTGAGAAATTTATTTTCAAGTACCATCTGATGTCCAAAATCAAGGTTTGATAACATTTTTTTTCAAGTCTTCGAAACAGCCAACGTCCCTGAAAGCCCACATTACATAGATCTAACGGGCTCAAATATTCTTTCCTTATGAATATATATATATATATATATACACATTTAGAAATTCTCGAATGAACAAGACGAAGATAAACGCAGGACCCCGCAGGAGCCCCGCAGTCGCGGTGAGAAGGAGCAGCACGAGTTTCGCTCACTATTCGCTCTCGGGGCCATCGCGGATATAATGTAGCCAGCTGTAGGTATAGGCAGAGCCGTAATCACATGTTTGTTTAAACTCCGAAACCCCTCATCCGAAACGAGGCAGCGTCTCTCTCTCTCTTGTTTGGTCTGCCTCTTTCGCCTCCTTTTTCTCCTAGAACCTTTCCCCTTTGCCACCCTCGATGGCCGCTGGCGGCTGACCACCCCGAGCACACGGAACCCACGAAACAAAGGTATATATGGATTGTGTTTGTGTGGGTATAATTTTTCCCTCTTCCTCTTCTGTCTGGCTCTCTTCGTCGCACTTTTTCTCATTGGCCCTTAAGCCTCTCTCTCTCTCTCTCTCTCGCTCTCTCTCTCTTCCTCTCCCTCTCGCCCTCTTTCTCTTTCGCACCACACGCACTCTTGGTCTCATTGCAGCCGTGAGGTGATGGATGGACCCGGACCAAGCCGAAAAACCGACTGCACACGCCGGGATGGAACATATTAATGGAGCGAGGAGATTTTACGCGCTTTAAACTTCCATAAAATCTCCGTATTTCACGCATGTGCCCTTCGCTCCCTGATCTTCTCTCTCTCTCTCTCTCTCTCTCGCTTTCTCTCTCGCTCTCGCTCTCTCGCTCTCGCTCTGGCTCTCTCCAACTCTGGGATACGCATTTACGCATACCCCGTCTCGTAACCGATTCATACATCATCTCACCTCTCTTCAAAAGGAATATTCTCCCCTCCCCTTTGCCGACCCTAGGGCCTATTTAGCCGAACCGATCCCAAGGAAACAATTCTCAAGAAATATTGTCTTTCCACATATATCCGTGTATACATGTATGTACACTAGGCGCAAAAATTTAAAGATCTAGAAAAAATCCACAATTTTTTTGTGGTAAAAAAATAGATCCTTTATTTGATTTTTCACTAAAGTGACAACTTTATCCGAACAGTTCAAGTGGTCACTTATGATTATGGTGTAAATAATCGATAGACTAAGGGTATTTACACCATAATCATAAGTTGTGTGAAAAATCGTGAAAACGCAATTTTCTACCATTTACAAATCGAATTGATTGCATACATTTTTTTTCATCATATAACAATGCAAAGAACTTATAAAGGATACTTGGGAGTTCCCAAGACCATGATTTTAGTTTTCTGTACCATCCATTAGTATACGAGTTATGATCTAAAAAAAAAAGACTCGGTTCGCTTTGGACAACCCATAACTGGGAGACAAATTATTGTACAGCGGGCAGCAAGAATTTCAATTTAAAAAAAAACTCAACCTCAGAAAGCTTTCAGATGGAGAAATCGAAAAAAAATATTTAGGTCCGCCGATTCTTTCAGAAATCAAAAAAAAAATTCGATTTTTTTTCCTCTGATTTTCTTCTATTTTCTCGCAATACGGTCTACTATTCAGCATGTCGAATGATATGACTAAAAACTAGAAACTTTAAACTTCAATATGCTTTGTTTTCCATTATTCTACGAATATTTTTCGCTACGTTACAGCCTGTTAAAAAACGCAATAGCACTCAAACTATTGATCATATCCAAAAATGTTTCAGACAAAAGTTTCAGTGTTCGAGAAGGCCGTCATACTGGACCACCCTATTTTGTTTATCGGTGGAGGCGCTGAAGTTACGTCAAGGTCAACTCCACTTTTTTAAATGGAACGATGTATTTTTTTTTCGATTACATTATTACCGATTTTAAGACGAATTCAGCGACGTGCAACACAAGGTCATCAAAAAAAAATACGTGGTTCCATTAAAAAAAGTGGAGTTGATTCTGTGCTAAAGACGACTTCAATTGAAATAAATACCAGAACTTTTTGACTGCTAACGAAAAAATCATACTTCCACTGCGGGTGATACCTTTCAAATGTTTACATATAATCACGTATTTTTGGGAATTTTTTCAGATTTTTAAATCGAAGCGTCTTTTTTCGGAAAATAATTATTTTTTGACTAAGAGTTGTTTCGAAAAATGTAAAAAAAAATTCGGGGACCTTTTAGAGTCAATGAAATCAGATAAAAAAATTAATCGAATTGGCGGGGGTCAGGGAAAAAGTCCACCGGATTCACGTGCAATACCTCACATATATTTTAGCGTGGCTGCAATTTTCCGTCAAATCTGAATTTCCAAAGTCCCTTGTAAAAACATAATCAAGATACATAGAACAAAATATGTGCAAAGTTTTAAGGCGCTCGGAAAATTTTTCAATAGTGCCTGTGACGGTTGGAATTTTCAATACAAACATACATGTGTTTTGCAAAGTTATTACTTAATTATTTCTCATGCTTAGGATATTGGTGAGAAACATCTGAAACTTGCCACTCATATTGTGCACATACGAGGAATGAGACCAAATTTTTACAGATTTTTCCCGCAATAATTGTCATTATACTACTTTTGCAATAACAACCTCTCTATCATTTTCCGATTTTCGTTCATCAAAGACTATTTATTGATATTCTAATGCAATTGTCGATTTGACTATAGACTGCGCGCACAAACGAAAAAGTTCGATTTGTATAAAAAGTGTTTGTACAATCGTTTTGATTTTCGTTAAGGGACCGTTCACAATTCCATTCGCAAATGCTGCTCCCGATCATGATTCGGATTTTTCAACACAAATATATGATTACCGGAAAGTCAATTCCCTTATAAGCAAAGTTGCTCTCATAAAATGTCGAATCATCTTCGGTATTTGTACGCTGAAAGGGCTGCTATTGCATTGTTTGATTCCGCTGATACAAAAAAATGGCAACAAATTACCGACGAGTTGCCTGAACATGAAAATCAAACGGACATTCTTAAATGATATGAAATTTCTCGATCAGACGTTGCTTATTTGATGGGTGAAAACATTGATTTTTTTATAAGCCTGAAATCAGTAACGTTTTCAGAATATTCCAGATCAATTGCAGCTTCCTATGTAACGACGTGTCGAAGTGACATTTGGACAAAAATTATTAATTGGCTTCGCAAATGGCAAAAAAATTAAGGGTCGTTAATGACGTCGCGGAAAGAGGAATCAAGCTCATTACTGAATATAATAGTAAATTGACGTGCGACGAGGAACAGAAACAATTCATTGTACAATTTGTCCATGAATACCAGATGATGTATCCAAATGTAAACAAAAGAACTCTAAGCCAACTGCTCCACTAATAAAATTTAACTTTAGCACTTTATGTACGAATTTTAATTTACAAATCATATTTATTCGATAATTATAGTATTCATTGCGATAATTTATTTCAGTGCAACGAATTTGTGGCTCAGGTTTGATTCGAAGTCAAAATATAATTTTAAGAAGTTTTTATACTTCTATTACAAATAAAACTTTTCTATTATGTTTACGTTTTTGTCAGGTCAAAAGTTGCATTGAGGCATCAATAATAAATAGTCTTTGATGAATGATACTCAACAAATCGCAAACGAGGTTATCATTGTAAAGCAAAATAATGACAAATATTGCAAAAATTTGTAAAAATTCGGTCATATGCCTCATGATGTGTACAATAGGTGTGCCAAGTTTCAGATTTTTGCCACCAATATCCTAAGCATGAGAAATAATTAAGTGATAACTTGGCAAAACACATCTATTTTTGTATTCAAAAGTCAACCCCTTACAGGCACCATTAAAAATATTGCAAGCGCCTTAAAACTTTGCACATAATTTTTTTTATATATCTTGATTATGTTTTAACAAGGGAACTTCGAAAATTCAAATTTGACCCAAATTGCAGCACCCTAATATATATGTGTGTGTGTGGGTGTGTAGGGGATTTAGAAAAGTTGATCACATGTATACAGGGTGAGGCACTAATTGTTGCCACCTTGAATATCTCTGTAATTATCGACGTCACAAAAAAATGGTTGAAACAAAAGTTCTACCGTACGAAAGCAGTCATCAAATGCGACCATTTTTTTTTATCTCAGTGGAGGCGCTGTCGCACAGTAAAGGTCACCTCCACTTTTTTAAATGGGACGGTACATTTTTTTCAACTATCTTGTAGAGCATCGAACACTGCATAAAAAACATTTAGGGGTCAAAGTCGTCCAAGGTCATTTAAGATCAAAAAGTGACATGAACTTTATTTTTATGTGAAATAACCTTTATTCACAGTAGATGTTCAAAGTGATTGCTATTGGAATCAATGCAGTATTGCAATCTCCTCATCACGAATGTCTTATCACTTCGGCACTTATCACCGAAGTCTTGCCATTGTCTTGTATGTAAACAACGGCACCAAACCTACAATGTACACGGAACATTGTACAATGTTTCGCCCAAACAAACCCAAGATAACGATAGTAAGAATGGTGAGACTAGTATTCATGAATCAAGCGAATGTAAATGATGTATTCTTTTGAAGAGCAAACTTATATGCTTCTAATATACGGAGAATGTCAGAGAAATGCAGTGAGAGCTAGAGACGCTGAAAGATTTCCTGAACGTTCTCATCCTACACGCCGTACATTTCAAATTTTGTACACTAAACTGAGGACAACTGGATCCTTAAGCCGTCGGGAAAGTAACCGACAAAAGCGAGTTACTAACGAAGAAATGAAAATTGGTGTTCTTGCCGCTGTTCATCGAGACCCTTGTGCGAGTTCTCGTCAAATTGCGACGGAATCTGGCGTAAGCCAAAGAAGTATTCTATGTGTTCTACATCGTCATAAATATCATCCTTACCACATCAGTCTCCACCAGGAATTAACTGGTACGGATTTCATGAATCGAACTGAGTTCTGCCGATGGGCTCAACGCCAGATTCAGAGGTGACTCATTTATTAATCGGATTTTATTTACTGATGAGGCAACATTTACGAATCATGGAAATATTGAGTTGAATAACATGCATTTGTGGTCAACTGAAAATCCACATTGGCTACGGCAAGTTGCACACCAACGACCGTGGTCGGTTAATGTATGGTGTGGGATTATTGGGGATAGAATCATAGGCCCTAATTTCATCGAAGGGAATCTCAATGGTAGGAAGTACACCACATTCCTTCACGAAACATTAGATCATTGGAGGAAATACCTTCAGAAACAAGAAACAGAATGTGGTATCAACACGATGGGTGCCCGGCACGTTTTTCGATGATAGCTAGAAATGAATTGCCAAAGAGATTTCCAAATCGTTGGATTGGACGCGGAGGAGCTGTATCGTGGCCGGCTCGCTCGCCAGACTTGACGGCTCTGGATTTTTTCTTGTGGGGATACTTGAAAGATCTTGTTTATAAAGAACGTCCAACTACGCCGGATGATATGCGTGAGAGAATTCTTCGAGCCTGTGATTCGATAAGTGCCGAAGTGATAAGAAATTCTACACAATCCGTGATGAGGAGATTGCATTACTGCATTGATTCCAATGGCTATCACTTTGAACATCTACTGTGAATAAAGGTAATTTCACGTAAAAATAAAGTTTGTCACTTTTTGATCTTAAATGGCCTTGAACGACTTTGACCCCTAAATATTTTTTATGCAGTTTTCGATGCTCTACAAGATAGTTGGAAAAAATGTACCGTCCCATTTTAAAAAGTGGAGGTGACCTTCACTGTGCGACAGCGCCTCCACTGAGATAAAAAAAATGGTCGCATTTGATGACTGCTTTCGTACGGTAGAACTTTTCTTTCAACCATTTTTTTGTGACGTCGATAATTACAGAGATATTCAAGGTGGCAACAGTCAGTGCCTCACCCTGTATTTACAAAAAGTCAATAAAAAATGACTATATTATAAAAAAATGACTTAAATGTGGTCAAAGATGATAAAATTTCGCACCATCGATAGCGATCCTCATTTGACTAAATAATTCATACAGAATTGATATTGTTTGAAGAAAATCATATATATATATATATATATATATATATATATATATATATATATATATATATATATATATATGTTTGTCCAGAATGAATATTGGCTCATTAATGAATATTAATTACATTTGTTCCTGTGTACCAACGTATATTTTTACGTATTACCCTTCCCAATTGAACCCTTTCCTATCACTCCCTGCTCGCACATCGCTAATCTGATCTAACTTCCGTAGCGTGCACATCCGTCTTACGCGACGCTATATCTACCTGTAGGAAACCGGTATCGGCATAGACAGCCCCATATTATTCTGATTCTCTAGTGCACATATTTTTACTCAAGTACCCGAGTGGAAAATGTAACTCATCACCGCCTCGCCACAAGCTAGAATTGAATTTTTGTATTAACGTTGTTTACATCACTGCACAGTATTTCGGTGAGCTTGATGATGTACTAATTACAAATAGGGTATTTTTACTGTAAATAAATTAAATATATTAATTTGAATTATATTAATAACGCCTACGTGTGAGGTGGTTTCGATCCCGGGACTCTGGATTGGGGGATTGCGACGAGGTCCACTGAGCCAATCCTAATTTCTTAATTATGATATTTCGTATCGGGTACATACTCGCATGTGGCAATGCACAAAGTTAGGTTATTAAGAAGTAGGCGTAGTGACAATGTATGCAAATAACATTATCGAATTAACATGATAATTTCTTTCTTATTGAAAGCGATTTGCGTGTGGAGTTACATAACCTCAAATTAAATTTGTGTACTTATTTTGGCTAATGGCAAATTAATAGTTTTGTCATTATATAAGTTATAATGTTATAACGATGTAAATGTATGGTCAGTAAGGAAGTGAAAAAATTGTAGCGGTCGCTAGCGCATGCTGTTCTCTCTTTTATATTCGTAATGCTATCTCTATCTCCGGTTGGCTAGGCAGGTACGATGTAGGGGCTGCGTGGAATTTTGATCATAATGAAGCGACATCTATAACCACGATCGGCGGGACGGCGACTAGCCGAGGAACACATTGCCGCCATTACGGGGTCTTGGCTAGTTCATGGCGATGTACCCAACTGAATTTTGTTTCCTATTCGTAACGCCATCTATAACTCGAGTTCGCGGGGTAGGTGTGACGTAGACACTAGGTGGAATTTTGACCATAACGCAGCGACATCTCCTACCACAATCGGCTAGATAGTGACTAGCCAAAGAACCCATAGCCGCCATTACGTAGCATCGGCTAGTTCACGGCGAGATAGCCACGGGATTTTTTTTTGCATTCGCAACAATATCCGTGCCTCACGTTAGCTAACCTGCCGTGAGCTGATCGTTAGACGGTACTACATGTATTTCACATAACCTTACTTTGTCGTTCGCAACTAGCGTTGGCTAGTTCATCACGTTCGAGTCAATAGGTGGCACGTTTATGGTAATACAGCGACATCTGCAGTAACGATCGCTTAGACAGTGGCTAGACCAGGGTTAGGTAACAAAATGTTCACAATATTACTAGCTCACAGTGAGACAGCCACTAGGTAGTTCGTCTGATATCAATTGGGCGAACCAGTTACTAGCATGTAACTCAGACAGGCTAGCGCAATTTCTGCTCGGGTATCTACACCCAATGACTCAGAAGTATTGGCCTTGCGCTCACTGGTTCCTGCGCCAGCCGGTGCACGGCTAAGTGATCACCACTCCGAGTATTGGCAACGCACAGCCCTCCTTAACTCATTGTACCGCCGGTGCCGAACCCCGACCGCCCATCCACCAGTGTCGGTTGAATTAATATATATTAATCGAATACAATCATTCTGAACTAATTTTTGACGTTTTCGCCAAACGAATTTCACTATTGATAACGCAACGTTTTTTCATGTGTGTGCGGATTCAAATATCTTTCTCTTTTCTTTACACATTATGTTGTTTTCGGCTTTGTGTATGAGATTTGATTGACCAAGTGTGTCAATCTCCCTCCCTCTTCCTCCCCCTCTTCCTCTTATGCTCTCGATGAACTACACGGCCAAAATTTGCGCGATGTTTTGCCCAAGGAAGTGAAGTGAAGTTATCACAACAGTTCAGGGAGGTGAAGAGGTTTGGCGTCGAAGAAGCTTGGGAGGTTGTGTTCCTCCACCTTTTCGTATAAAGAGACGCGCGTGCGCACGAATCTCACAGGCGGGAGAAATCCCAGGGCCACGATGGTCACTACTGGATATCGGGTCGGGAGTTCCTGTGAGTTTGTATGTGTGAGTGGGAGAGAGGGTCGATAGAGAGGAACAACGAAAGGAAGAGTGAGAATTTGAGGGACAGAAAGAGAGACAGAGAGACAGAGAGAGAGAGAGAGAGAGAGCGCCAGCGAGGTCGAGAGGAAGGCGGAGCAGCTCGGCGCCATGTCGCGGGGGGTCCGGGTGCACGATCGGGCAGAAACGATCGTCCGTACTAAGCCACATACAAACCCATCCAAGTACATACGCTCTACAGTACTTCGCAAGGAAGCTGCTGATGGCACGTCCAAACTCATACATATACATACCCGCCATTTATATAGACATACACGTAATGGTACCTCGGTAAAATGGTAAGGCAACATCCTCTCATTGGGAGATGCGCTCCTCGTGAGATCGCCCAAGTTCCCTAGCACGCAATTGCTTCCACGATGATTAACGTCCTCAGAAGCGATCGCCCTTCTTCGAACCCCTTTGCCCACTTCCACCCCGAAACTCTCACACGTATAGCCGAATTGGATGCGAGACCATGTTACTTGTGTCACACGGATCACGATCCTCTGCGTTTTCGTATTTTCCTTGCCTATACTTTGCTTGGTATAAAAAATCAATTACTTCGATGCCGAGAAATATTGGGAGTGGATGAACATTATTTTTTTGACGCATTTGTGCAATGTACTTGGAACGGACAAAGAGAGGGAGAGCGAGAGAGAGAGAGAGAGAGAGAGAGCGAGAGAGAGAGAGAGAGAGAGAGAGGGAGACCGTTTGATTGTCTATTATTTAGGCCCTAGTTGTTCAACGTTGGAGCACAGGTGGTTGAAGCAAGATTGAATCAAGTTCAGCTTTCCTCTACACACCATGTCAAATGATAGCCTCTTATGTACCAAACTAGAGATACACAAGGGCGTCGCCAAGGGGGGCGGGGCAGGGGTGGCAGCCGCCCCCCTAGATATTTGAATGCATGTATACAAGGGTCTAAAATGTTTAAAATTCGTATTTTCCCCACCCTCCCTTCCCCATCTTGCCCCCCCCCCCCTTCGGCCCATAAGCTGGCGACGACCTTGGAGATATAGAGCTGAAAATAATATTAATAACCATAATAATAACAGTACAGAAATAATAATTTATATAATAAATTTATATAATATAAGACATTTGTTGTTTTGCGAATAATAATAATAATAATAAATATAAAATTAAACTCAGGCGTTTGACATTATCATACTCATCGTGAGGATACAAAATACCAGGTGTAGAAGTATGAAACCGGAATATCCCTATAGATGGTGCTAGTTATCAGTTTAGGGACCGTAAGACCGCTTCTGTAGCGCCATCATCTCCCTCTAACAGCTGTCGAAGATTTTCAACACACAACAACCCAAGTTCCCCACACCGGTATATTTTTCTATAACCTTAAACATGTCGAGTTTTGTGCCTACGAACTACGATTTGCAGCAGCATTGGTTTTCTGTTATCATTTAAAGAAAACTGCTACAGAATCGCATCGAATGCTTGACGAAGCTTACGGTGAACACGCTCTTGGTAAAACACAGTTTTTCGAGTGGTTAAGGGGTTACCGCCACTTGCGATTTTGAAAAAATCGATTTTTTTTATTGCATTTTTTTGAAGTGTAAGTATCTGAGAATATGTCCCGAAAATTTCAAGTCGATCCGAACAAAATTGACTGAGATATGAGCGTTGAAAGAGAAGGATCCGTGAATTGAAGAACTGAAATTGAAAATTTAAACGCGTTTTTCTCAAAATGGCATTTCTGAAGTCGGTGACCAAGATTACTCGAACACTAATGAACCGATCTTCTTGAAATTTTGCAGGCTTATTTAATACATAAAAACGTAGTCTTTAATCGTTCGATTTTTTTTGTCGAAAAAAATGGCCGTTTTATAGCCAAAAAACGGCCGTTTTTTTCGTTAAAATCGAACCATTAACTTTGACTGTCCGCCATTTTGTGAAAAATGAATATTTTTTAGAATCCTTCGATGAAAGACTAGTTTATACTTATATTTGACTAAATCCATCCGCATTTTTTTTTTCAGATGATCCACTTCGCCGCAATGTTGGTCACCGCAAACCGTGTATATAAAAACATTATTTCGCTGACGGCCATTTGCCACTAAACAATGTAATATTTTTCAATAAAAAAATTACTGAAAGTTCTTCAAGATGTGTTCTATAAGATGGTATATTGATCGATTGAAAAAGTTTTGTAGTTTTCTTTAAAAAAAATTGATGAAAAAGGCCTTTTTTGCGCTACAAGTGGGGGTAACGCCTTAAACAAATTCAAAAGTCGTGATTTTGACGTAAGAAACGAAGAGCGTGGAAAACCACCGAAAAAGTTCGCAGACAACGAGTTGCAAGGCTTATTGGATGAAGATGATACTCAAAGTCAACAAGAACTCGCGGATCAATTGACTGCGACGCAGAAAGCCGTCTCCATTCGTTTTTATCATTTACAAATAACAGACGTATAATTTTTACAAAACAAATTCCGGTTTCATACTTCTACACCTGGTAAAGTTAATAATTCATCTGAACAAGAGAGAGAGAGGGGGGGGGGAGAGGACCAGCTAGTCTATGAAGATATGTTTATCGTAGGTTATATAGGTATACAGACAACCTATATATGAGGCAGTAGCCTAGAAGACACGCTCCCCTCCGGCCTTTCGCTCAATCCCAAACCTACACGGGGGAGCCCTCAACCTTCGTGAATTCCTTCCGTCTGAATTGATTCGTCGTGGACTAAGAACAGGCACCACCGCATTCTGGAATCGCGCACGTATCTCGTCGCAGCATCTCGCGCGAAGCGAAGATATAGCTCCAAGGGAAGAGAGATGAGAGAGAAAAAGAATTAGAGCGAAAGCGAATCGAATGAGGGGGAGCTCTGAAAGGAGAAACAACCCGCAGCTTCTACCCTGGCTACCTCGTTTTACAGCAGCTCATATATAGGGAGAAGCGCTCTTCTCGATCCCGGTGGTATGGAGAGTCAACGTATCTTCGATCGACAGAGGGAGAGGGGGAGAGAGAGAGAGAGAGAGTCGAAAATAGTCGCATTAAGACTCTCGCTAGAGATAAGACGAGCAAGACAGAGGCGTAGCGACAGCTTGGGAAAGAGAGATAAAGAGGCATTTATGTGTGTCTCGAGCGCTACCGTTAGAGCAGGTGACCGAGGTATTGCCCATCCTCGTAATGTTTTCTTTTCCTAAAAACTGGCATGCCGCGAACCGGCACCTGGAACCTCCGGAGGAAAACGCACGCGCTGGTGGCGCCTTGTTACGACCCGTGGGGACATTATGAGGCTGGTGGACCGATATCTTTGTTCGAGCTGTGTGCGTGCACATGTTCACAAATCCCCATGCCGACACATGGCGAGGGTTCAGAGTCTTCAAAATGGCCTTCGGATAAATATGGGCTTATTTATGTAAAGGTCATTTCAAGGCCCGACCTGGCCCCAAAATCAACGATCCGTTCGATAAAAATTTACTCCTCGAGTAAGGCGGCTGTGCCAACAGCCGATATTACACAGGTAAAATGGGCTCGAAATATCCTTTCTCCATATCTAGGTATAAGTGTGTTAGTATAAAAGCGATTTAATCGGTAGTTTTCGCTCCCGAAGAATGAACATAAATAAGATCTATCTCCTTGGTACACGAGAATCCTTTACCACAGTCCAGAATGGATGTAAAGTGGATGAGCCCAATATTGTTAACACACACACACATTCACATACACACATATATGCACACCAACTATATCCATATGTATATATATATATATATATATATATATGAAGAGGTATTGCGGATAAGCTCATGGTGGACGATTCCTTTCATGGTTGCCGCGAGAACGAAATAGATAGTGCTCTCCACGTTTCCCCCGGCCTGGTGACGGAAAAACCACTACTACACACTTCTATCACCGCCCCTTGCCTCAGCAAGGATTTGAACGCATACGATTTGAACGATTATATACACGCATATCAACACGAAGCTTCTCGTTCTGCTTGTTCAAGAAATACGACAATTTTATAGAAAAAATATAAACGAAAAATAAGAAATTCATATCACACCGAGGGAAAATAGTTTCGTGCCTTTTGTGAGGGACATAACGAGTATTGGGCGCAGGCATCTTCAGTAAAATTATCATAATGATGACGATGATGATGCGGTGAGAACAAAAATATGGAAATACAGAAAACAATACTAGCAGAAGAAAAATGCCTGGAGTGGGGAGAGAAGGGAGAGAAGGGAGAGAGAGAGAGAGAGAGAGAGAGAGAAAAGATTCTCTAGAACTCCCTATATAATATCGCCCAGAATTCCCCATATTCCCCAACATATAGGAAATTTGTCGCCGGTCCATCACACCGCCATTTGTCGGTGCTTATCAACAAGCATAATTCATTTACTTCTCGTCTTCTATATTTTACTTTGTTCCCACGATTTGGTTTTATATATATATATATGTACATTAAGTGAGTCGTGTGCGGCCATTGCTCGATCGCCACCCACGGCGAAGTGACTTCGCAGCCTCTTACATGGACGCGACCAGACAGCGAGACGTAGAAAGACGGGGAACATTATAGATAAAAGAAGTGACAGAGCGCGAGAAAGAGAGAGAGAGAGAGAGAGAGAGAGAGAGAGAGAGAGATCGCGGCACCCTGGAGAAATTCACCGACGTGAGGGACCTCGCGCGTCGACTCGACTCGCGTGCAAGAGGCTCCACAATCTCCGTGAGTATCTTCATCTTCCTCCGTCATCTGCCTTACTTACCTAACGCTAAAATTAAGTGTACCACTTAACTGTATCCACCCACGAGTCCTGCAACAGCGCTCTTTCGCGTTGTGAATCCTTCGCACTCGCGTCCTTTTCGCGCATTAATACTGACTCGTTACCGGAAACCCAAACGCACTGATCGTTCGTTCAGCGCACCATTCGTACATACGGGCGGTAGAACCCTTCTACACGAAATCTTCGAAGCCTCTTTCCGACATGTTTTATACTATCGATATACATATGACGAATATACGAGAACACACATACGAAAAATTATCATCTCTTGGTCTTCCAACGCGGGCACGCGCGCGCGACAGAGAGAGAGAGAGAGAGAGAGAGAGTCGTTATGGAAATTTGCCGAAGCATAATGACCCTGGCTAATGGGAGTAGCCGGGTGAAGAGGCAGTTGTTAAAACGAGACCCTTCACACATAAACTTGTACACATGCACGTATGTGCATATATATACGTTGCTATACATACTATGTGTATACCTAGGAGGTCCTAGAACTCTCGCACACTGTCTAGGGCAAACCTCGATCGGGCTTCCGAGCCTTGGAGTCTCGTATGCGGTGAGAGGAAGCGATCGAAACGGTAACGAGAATGTACTTCGTATAGCATGGGTTATGTGCCTTATATATATATATATATATGGGTTATGTGCCTTATATATATATATATATATATATATATATATAAGGCACATAACCCATGTCGACAGGACTTTCAACGAGTATCTCCCGTCAACGTCGGAGAGTATCGCGGATTCGTGAACAACCACGCGAGTAATGGCGGGACCTCGCGAGTACGTAGAGCTTTGTGTTTGATGGAGACGAGAGTGAGAGAGGGAGAGAGAGAGAGAGAGAGAGAGAGAGAGAGAGAGAGAGAGGCATATATAGAGCGATCGATCGCGGGTGCGCACTGCACACGAGGTCCAAAGGGTTATACACACACACACACACACACACACACACGCACACGCGCGCGCGCGTTTGTGTGTGTGGGTGTATTATCTCTAGAGTTCATTAAGAAGCGAAAGCAAAAAAACCAGCCGAAAGAGAAGAAAACCAAGAGTTCCAACTATTTGATTTACTTCCGCGCAGTATCGAGATTCTCGAACATTCACTATACCGGCTGGACGGTGAGGAAATGAAATGAAAAAATAAATTAAGTCGTAGGACGAGGGGCAGGCAAGAAACACTGTGGGATACTTATTAATTATCCTCGCGGTGAGGGGACAAGCGACGAGCCGGAGTCAACAGAAATTACTATCGTACAACGAAACGGAAATTTGTGTCCCGTACACGTGGAATAATTTATCGCGTCGAGAAGGTTTCTCATTTTTAATTGGGCCTTTGCTCCCAGTGTGAAAGAGCACACTCTCTTGTACACGTCACGACATATCCTCGGAGCGCAGATGCATTCCAATTTGCAAGCTCAAGCGATAAATGTTACATCGTAGACGCGATAATTGAAGTGCATCAGTGTTGAAAATTGTAACTCGCTATTTCGTACGGTAGAGGTTATTTTCACATTAAAGCATATGTCACATGAAGAAAATAAATTAAGGACGGGAGAAAAAGGTTCGGATCGATCGAGCCTAAGCAGTTTTTTAAGGGTTTTTGTTCACTAAATTGTTTGCCTCGCGCCGACTAATACAGTCATTAGGAATTCTCTTACAATTATATGTGCTGCATTGTCTAGGCTACATCGCTGGCTTTGCTACCCGTGTAGAAATGTGAGTCGGGAAAATGTACTGCCCCGGATCTGCCTTCCCTGGATAATATCAGGCTCTGGTAGGACCTTTCACCCGGGAATAGGTTCGCAATGTAACGGGTCTAAGGCTAAGTGCCGATCCGCCGTTCCCTTTCTGGGGAACTGATCTGCGGAATTCTGACCATAACGCAGCGACATCTACAGCCACAATCGGCTAGATAGTGACTAGCTAAAGAACCCATAGCCGCCATTACGTAGCATCGGCTAGTTCACGGCGAGATAGCCACGGGATTTTTTTTTGCATTCGCAACAATATCCGTGCCTCACGTTAGCTAACCTGCCGTGAGCTGATCGCTAGACGGTACTACATGTATTTCACATAAGTTTACTTTGTCGTTCGTAACTAGCGTTGGCTAGTTCATCACGTTCGAGTCAATAGGTAGCACGTTTATGGTAATACAGCGACATTCGCAGTAACGATCGCTTAGGCAGTGGCTGGACCAGGGCTAGGTAACAAAATGTTCACAATATTACTAGCTCACAGTGAGGCAGCCACTAGGTAGTTCGTATGATATCAATTGGGCGAACGAGTTACTAGCATGTAACTCAGACAGGCTAGCGCAATTTCTGCTCGGGTAGTTATCGTAATGCCGGTATTTATTTATGATAAGCATTGTTATCCTCGTCGATTATCATTGATGAAATAAATGCTTTTAATAGTGAATAAAATTACAAGAGATATATTAGTTTCATCCTAATCAATTATAAATATATTTGATGAGGTGAAAAGCCAAGTAGCTTTTCATTAGTTCTCAAAGACATGCTCCACTTTCCAGAACATGTAAATGTTCTGGCCGGGTAGACATTACACGAAGATGCGTACTTGCTCGCAATGTATCACGGCCAGAAGATTATAATTTCCATACACAAAGGGTAAGCCGAAATAAAATGATTTTGCGACCCTCCTGGTTTGTTCCATGAGAGGGCCCAGCCTGATAAATCGGACAAGGGAAGTCTGGTCAGCGCCCGACACAAAGTAAGGAATGCCCAGTCACATTTCTGCACGGGCTACACTATACTACACATGTTTGCTCTATTTTTTAAAATAATTCCTAATACTTGCAAACGTTTTGAAACTGTTGCGTGATCAACTCCTAATGGTTCTGCACGTCTACACAGAGAGACATGTATATTAACTTCAACCATATTTCAACCATATTTTGTATTACCCCGAGGGGACAATAATATTTTATAGTCATGGTTACTGCCGAAAATATAGTACTGCTTATGATATTTTAGCATTTGTGTTTACTATGCTTATATGTTAACCGCAATCAATAATCTTTCAAGCATACCTTGATTGTCAATGCTATATAATCTAGTAGGTTTTCATAAAATGGATGATTCCTTACACTATTAAAAAAGCGGTTTCTACCATATTGAATGGTATGTCTACTAAATGTACAATTTTAAACAAAACAATTGAGAGCAGCACTACCTGTATGATTGTTCATCATGATTTGTTATTCCCTGACCGCCTGAAATGATTCGTATCGAAGAAAATATTTTACCTAAATGGAGATTCGAACCTACGACCTACCTATCTATATTCACGCACGCTGCCACTATGCTACCGGGAACTTATGTTATTTTCATCGTCGATTTGGCATAACGGATAAAAGTAATTGCCTAGCTGCAATTCCGAACAGCTGTTACCTCTGACGTAGATAGAATTTTGCACAGATTGCCTTTTTGATGCTATATGTCACTGCTTAAATGGATTTTTGGCGCAGCCCAATAGTTTTCGAAATATCGACTTCTAAAAACTGATAAATAAATGCGCTAATACATCTATATCGATCACAGCGTGCCACTGCTGTCTCTACTTTATTGACACGTTCCACAAATGATTTACGTCTTCACTATAAGATTACCATAATGTTGTCCGTATAGTCACTTTTCGTAAGATCTTGTAACAGTTTATACTCAACAAGTGTTACTGTCAACCATATAAATAGTACAAACTTGCACTGAGAAAAATGTCCATAGTATTTATTTTAAAAAACGCCCATGATAAAAGTGGGCATAGTAAAATTCATATAGCTTATTGCTACCGCAATCATAATATGGTTAACACAATTATAAGCGTCTATCTAATCATGCCGTTTTAGTAGTGTGTTTTTTTTATCTAGTATCCCTGAAATAACTATTAACTACTGTGAAAGACTTTACAATACCGATATAGTTAATTGAGGTAATCTTTTTACAATAGTTAGTCGTTTTTTCGGGGATAATAGATAGTCGAGTACGCCACCAAAGTTGCATGTTTATATATATATTTCGCTTATAGTTGTGTTAACGATATTATGATTACGGTGCCAATAAACTATGTATAGTTTATTGGATTTTACTATCCCCTCTTTTGTCGTGGACGTCTTTCGTAAATTCCATGTCCTTTGCTCTCAGTGCAGCATTAGTATTTTTGCGCCGATTTTGTGATATAGCTGAACTAACCATGTCGATATTGGAAAGCATTTTACAATAGTGTATAGTAATTTCGGAGATACTAGATAGTCATACACGCCACCAAAGTCGCACGTTCACGTATACTTTTCGCTTATCGTTGTGTCAACCATATTATGATTGCGATGACAATAAACTATAGGGAATTCGACTGTACTCTCTTTTACCATGCGCGTTTTTTGTAAATACTAAGCACTTTTATCTCAGTGCAGCTAGCGTCTGACATGAGTCTTCATGAAGTAATGCCTCCAGTTCAACACATCAAAATCATTATTTTTTAAGCGTCCATACCAATCTCCATATGTTGTTGCCAACAGAGCATGGTTACCGTAAGTCTCAACAAGAATTCGGTGTGCATTGGATGCAGAGCAAAAAAAAGTAGTCTTTTAAACTTCCGCACAAATGCTCTATTTTTGCACGAAATTTGACGTGTTTAACACTATGAAAAAAGAGCTGTTTACACTTCGGCAAATTAACATACACTGAATTCCAAGCTTGCTCATAGTACTTCTTTGTAGATACGTTACCGTCTTAAACTACACGCACGCAGCTCTGGTAACGCCTTCTGCTGGAAAACAGCGAGAACTTATTGAACGTTCTAATATATAATTTATATTATAAATACGACCATTATACTATCCCTATACACGCATATACATATAGAAATATATTCTTATGTATGTGTATAAGATAGCAAGAGTGATCTCGATCTTCGAACCGATCTATAGGTACGAGTTAGTTGCACGAGAACTCGATGCACGTACAATATAAATGTACGTGCGTGAAGAGATGAGAGAGAGAGAGAGAGTTCGCTTCGGAGAAGATTGAGACGTCTCTCGCACACCTTTAGCGGTGTGCATGCGTGAAGGTATGCCGAATGCAACCTCACTTTTCTTTCCAGCGTTTTGCTACTGCCTTCTAGATACACACACACACACACACACACACACACACACACACACACACACACACACACACACACACACACACACACACACACACACACACACACACACACACACACACACACACACACACACACACACACACACACACACACACACACACACACACACACACACACACACACACACACACACACACACACACACACACACACACACACACACACACACACACACACACACACACACACACACACACACACACACACACACACACACACACACACACACACACACACACACACACACACACACACACACACACACACACACACACACACACACACACACACACACACACACACACACACACACACACACACACACACACACACACACACACACACACACACACACACACACACACACACACACACACACACACACACACACACACACACACACACACACACACACACACACACACACACACACACACACACACACACACACACACACACACACACACACACACACACACACACACACACACACACACACACACACACACACACACACACACACACACACACACACACACACACACACACACACACACACACACACACACACACACACACACACACACACACACACACACACACACACACACACACACACACACACACACACACACACACACACACACACACACACACACACACACACACACACACACACACACACACACACACACACACACACACACACACACACACACACACACACACACACACACACACACACACACACACACACACACACACACACACACACACACACACACACACACACACACACACACACACACACACACACACACACACACACACACACACACACACACACACACACACACACACACACACACACACACACACACACACACACACACACACACACACACACACACACACACACACACACACACACACACACACACACACACACACACACACACACACACACACACACACACACACACACACACACACACACACACACACACACACACACACACACACACACACACACACACACACACACACACACACACACACACACACACACACACACACACACACACACACACACACACACACACACACACACACACACACACACACACACACACACACACACACACACACACACACACACACACACACACACACACACACACACACACACACACACACACACACACACACACACACACACACACACACACACACACACACACACACACACACACACACACACACACACACACACACACACACACACACACACACACACACACACACACACACACACACACACACACACACACACACACACACACACACACACACACACACACACACACACACACACACACACACACACACACACACACACACACACACACACACACACACACACACACACACACACACACACACACACACACACACACACACACACACACACACACACACACACACACACACACACACACACACACACACACACACACACACACACACACACACACACACACACACACACACACACACACACACACACACACACACACACACACACACACACACACACACACACACACACACACACACACACACACACACACACACACACACACACACACACACACACACACACACACACACACACACACACACACACACACACACACACACACACACACACACACACACACACACACACACACACACACACACACACACACACACACACACACACACACACACACACACACACACACACACACACACACACACACACACACACACACACACACACACACACACACACACACACACACACACACACACACACACACACACACACACACACACACACACACACACACACACACACACACACACACACACACACACACACACACACACACACACACACACACACACACACACACACACACACACACACACACACACACACACACACACACACACACACACACACACACACACACACACACACACACACACACACACACACACACACACACACACACACACACACACACACACACACACACACACACACACACACACACACACACACACACACACACACACACACACACACACACACACACACACACACACACACACACACACACACACACACACACACACACACACACACACACACACACACACACACACACACACACACACACACACACACACACACACACACACACACACACACACACACACACACACACACACACACACACACACACACACACACACACACACACACACACACACACACACACACACACACACACACACACACACACACACACACACACACACACACACACACACACACACACACACACACACACACACACACACACACACACACACACACACACACACACACACACACACACACACACACACACACACACACACACACACACACACACACACACACACACACACACACACACACACACACACACACACACACACACACACACACACACACACACACACACACACACACACACACACACACACACACACACACACACACACACACACACACACACACACACACACACACACACACACACACACACACACACACACACACACACACACACACACACACACACACACACACACACACACACACACACACACACACACACACACACACACACACACACACACACACACACACACACACACACACACACACACACACACACACACACACACACACACACACACACACACACACACACACACACACACACACACACACACACACACACACACACACACACACACACACACACACACACACACACACACACACACACACACACACACACACACACACACACACACACACACACACACACACACACACACACACACACACACACACACACACACACACACACACACACACACACACACACACACACACACACACACACACACACACACACACACACACACACACACACACACACACACACACACACACACACACACACACACACACACACACACACACACACACACACACACACACACACACACACACACACACACACACACACACACACACACACACACACACACACACACACACACACACACACACACACACACACACACACACACACACACACACACACACACACACACACACACACACACACACACACACACACACACACACACACACACACACACACACACACACACACACACACACACACACACACACACACACACACACACACACACACACACACACACACACACACACACACACACACACACACACACACACACACACACACACACACACACACACACACACACACACACACACACACACACACACACACACACACACACACACACACACACACACACACACACACACACACACACACACACACACACACACACACACACACACACACACACACACACACACACACACACACACACACACACACACACACACACACACACACACACACACACACACACACACACACACACACACACACACACACACACACACACACACACACACACACACACACACACACACACACACACACACACACACACACACACACACACACACACACACACACACACACACACACACACACACACACACACACACACACACACACACACACACACACACACACACACACACACACACACACACACACACACACACACACACACACACACACACACACACACACACACACACACACACACACACACACACACACACACACACACACACACACACACACACACACACACACACACACACACACACACACACACACACACACACACACACACACACACACACACACACACACACACACACACACACACACACACACACACACACACACACACACACACACACACACACACACACACACACACACACACACACACACACACACACACACACACACACACACACACACACACACACACACACACACACACACACACACACACACACACACACACACACACACACACACACACACACACACACACACACACACACACACACACACACACACACACACACACACACACACACACACACACACACACACACACACACACACACGCCTTCACTGACTTCTAGTTCGCCAAAGATTTTTCAAACCTATTCCATAAATGTATTATGCTCTCAGAGTAGATATACATATATATTTCTGTGGTTACCTTTTCCTTTTTTCTTTTAAATAACCTATTGCGTAACGCGAGAGATAGTTTTAGGGATTACATAACACGGCGGCGACGATAAATGGATCGGAGTATTGGATGCGATCGAAGGGATCTCTCTGTGTGTGTGTGTGTGTAGATTTAAGTGGAGGTTAATACATATCAGCGAGCACCCTCGATATACATCCATCGAACGATCCCCCAGAGAGGCTCACGGACCTTATAATCCTCGGAGGATCTGCAGGATGGAGGAGATATATATCCCTCGCTGATTTCGACGCGATCCTAGTGAAACGGTTGCTACAGAGCTATCACTCGATTGAATGGGCGATCTTTTCTTTTGGATTAGACTTACTCTTCTTTTTGGACTTCGGTTAAAAAATGTTCCATTGCATTTTTTTTAACCATTCTTTTTATTTCTTTTGGACAACTTTTGTGTCTTCCAAGACTTTTTTTTCTCTGAACTTTATCTTTTTCGAATTTGTTGTTTCGAAAAGTTGTTTTTGAAATCCTCGTTTCTTCAAAGAATGTTTTTTTTTTGCAAGAACTCTCTTTTGGCAGTGGCGAATTTTCGAATAAATGGCAAGAATTCGACATCGAGGGAGCTATTTCTTTGTTTTTCGAAGCGGCGAGTGAACCTTTGGAATTTCGTCCAATCTGAGGGCTCGATCGCGGCGTAATCCTCGCGACCCTTTGAGGACCCTTTTTGGCCACGTTACAATAAATCCCCGTCGAAAAAAAATGAATTCGTCCCAGATCTCGGCGCATAGATAAGGAGGAAGCAAGAGGAAAATTGGGGAGAGCAGAGTCCTCAAGTTTTCGGAGCGTCACACATGACGAAGCCCGTGAAAAATTGATGAATAGAGAGCGCGCGCCGCATAATTCTTCCGTTCCGAGGGTGCCGACTATTTCAGGGAGAGAGCGAGAGAGGGGGAAGGGGAGAGAGAGAGAGAGTGTACGGAAATTCTGTCGAAACAATGTCTACCTGAGCAAGTCAAGTTCGGAGCTGCCTAGTTGGGGAAACCGAAAAGAGAAAGAGGCGGAGAAGCGTCATTGTCGTTTTTCAAGCCCGGTGAATAAGTCATGGAAAACCGAGCGGGACCGAGGGCCTCTTTTTCAAACGTCAAAATACTAAAGCGAGCCACAATTTTCCATGAAATTGATGGTTATAACTATACGGCGCCATGGGGCCAAACGTCACTGGGTTAAACCGTACCAGAAGAGAAAGAGCGAGGGAGAGAGACTTAGTATCGGTTATGAATGAGTTTTCGGCCTTCGATATTTCCTCACTCCTCGTACCTTTCACGTATCCCAAGATGAAATTCATCTGTTTTGCTTAAATTAAGAAAAGTACGAATTTATTAGTTTTTTCTTTATTCTCCACAATGCAGGTGGAAATAAATCTTCGCATCGAATTATTTCGACACTGCGCCGCATAAATAATACTTTTCGAACCTTCCCAAATCCCAAACGACCCCAAGCGGCAATTCACTTCCACAGATTAGAATACTTCATCTGAGCCTCAATTGTGATGATGAAAATCCACCGAATGGGCCGTAGAAAGCCAGACGGATAAACCCAAACGAGGAGAAACCACCAAAAGTGCCGAAGAAAGCCGAGCAAACAAACTTGAAAGTAAAGGAACTTGCACAAATGAAAAAAAAAACTAGATCAGCTACAATTCCGATTGTCAAAATCCACCAAATGTGCCATAGCAAGCCAACTGAACAAGCCCACAGAAATCTAAATGAAATGGCTCGAAATTGCCAATGCCAGCCAGACGTTTACCATCTCGAGGAAAGCCAAACGAAGGCCCGCCATAACCGATCATCCGACCGGTCATTCCGTTCTCCAATTTGCCAGCGCTCGTTTCGTCTCCCTACATCTGGTAAGATTGATGTGCGCGAGTTGGCGAAATGAATGAAAAAGGTCGTCAACCTCGCAAGGGCCACCGGGGAGTCCTTAATCTCCACCTGTGCGCGGTTAATTGACCGGGCGCGATCGCGTTTTCGAGTCTTGGGCGCGACTACTCCTAACAAGCCAACCGCTCGGCCTGCGGCACGATAAACACTCGGACGTTTTCCCCGTTTAACGAAATACGCGTTCCTTCGGCAACGTAACGACCAACACATGTTTCGACAAACATGTCTGCTCGACGGGACGTGCAACTGCGGCGAGAAATATATCGCGACACGCGCGCCCGCGCTACACCCACGGAACTGTTTGCGGGTCACGCGACCAAAACGACAACTGTACGACGTGCATCGTATGTCGCCCAGTCCTAGCCCCTCTACACGCGTACAACCCTCGAATTTACAAATGGCCAGCTACACAATCCGACCCAAGGACCGACTATCGGTTCGGCTCAATTCGTGACGCGATAAATCGACACGAGTAACAAGACTGCTGCGCTGTTTCTCTCCTTTCGCGGCTCCCAGTCCAACCGAGGGAAAAAGCAACGGTGGAATGGGGTTATTCAGGTTTGTTTGGGTTTAGAATGAAACCTGGGCCGTTTTCGTCGTTTTATCGTGCAGAAATTGTCGTAGGGATGCAATCGGATTTCCATACTTGCTCCTACTTACTGATGGGGATTCTATGGGTAATCCCATTGGATCCCTACACTGAAACTTCACACTCGTACACTGAGAAAACAATATATTTCTATGTACCAGGATTTGTTAACTATTAACAAATGGTAAAGTTGGATATGGCGAAATAAATACCTTCTTACAGTTAATGAATCATTCATTTGAGCCTCTGAATTGTGACAAATAAAGATTTGGTAATAGTTAAGAAATGGGTACTTCAATGGAACATACCTGTTCTTAACAACCAATAGATATACAGTTGGTCTAATCCAATACTTCGTATTGATACACTATAAATACTTGTTTCCTATAACTGAGGCGTTTATTCAATGAGAACAGTGGAAAAGTTGTCCCAGATGTAAAGGATAGTTGGATAAACGATATTTTATATTCGCACAAAACAGAATTCGGGTATAGTTACCAAATTAAGATTTGGACAAAGTCATTCATTGATTGTCGGCAGATGAATGTGCAGTTGAATCGATGTAGCAGTATAGTGCTAGTAGGCATTACAAGGAACAACTCTCATAGAAAATGAGAGTTGTTCTTAGAGAGTTCTTAGAGAGACTAATGCATAATTTAATATTCTATATATATATATTTTAGAAAGTTTTTTATAGATTTGGCAGATCGCACAAAACAGGCAAATCGTTAATTGATGCATCGGCGCAGAGAATAAATTCACGTTTTCACTGTCACAAACTGATATAAGTAAGTGGACATGCGGTCACACAGTATCCAGTGTACCTCAATCGTATCTACGTCGCGGCTGCGCACGAAAGACCTTGTGCGACAAAGGCCTATGGTAGCGTACAAAGTAAATGGTCGTGCCAAATGTACGATACTTATCTTAAGTACAGATTTGTTAACTATTAACAAATCATTATTTGAAACGCGTCGTCGATTTTTTAACAGTTATTTGCTAGCTATTGACAGGGCTATATTTGATTTGCCTGAAGATTTTTTAATTATTACCAAATATTCATTTTGTAACAAGTGTACGACTGTTATCTCAAAGAACTACTGGGCCAACATCCTAAATACAGATTCATTAGCGGTTAATAAATCCTTATTTGTGTTAAATAGAGAAGTTGTCGCGTCAACTGTGTGACTCTTGGCTCGAATGCGGCCGAATTAGTCGTTTCGAATGAATGTCAGTTAATTGTTGTGATATGTTCATTTGCATTGAACCCAGGATAGTCGTGGCAACTATACGTTAACGGCCCGAAATCTAAATATATTAATTGCGAACAACTCTCTACTCCTTTGAACTATATTATTATGTCACAACTTCAACGCCTTATTCGATTGCCATAAACATCTACTGAGTTAAGAGAGATAAAAGTGATCAAATAAATCATTCTTTTCAAAGAAATACTATGGCTGTAAAATGTTGTCACGAGAACACCAATATTTATTAACGACTAACAAATTATGTAACAGTTAATGAATATTTGAATAAAAGTGCCAACTAAATGTATTTCTTTACTATAAATAAACTGTTTTCTCAGTGTACATGGAATTCTAATCGGGATTGTCCATTGGAATCCCATATACAAATTCAATGTGATTCGTAAAAGATTCCCACATTATGAATCCCATGATTCTTGATGGGTTCCATCGCATTCTGTACGTTGAATTACATAAACAAAATATATGGATATGCGACATGAGTGGTTCTTAAAAAACGTATAAACCTCGTCTTAAGGCAGGATTCTACTTTGAAACTTTGAAAAGGCTAAATTGGATGAAAACACCCACCTGGAACACGTCGAAGGCATATTATATGGCCCAGGCATCGCTGATTGAGGGTAAGATAATTTTTTCTACGATTTATCACTCACCAAAACTTTAAACGCGTTTTTCTCGAAACGACATTTTCAAGTACCGTGGTCGTGATAACTCAAAAAGTACTGAACCGATCCTTATGAAATTTGGAACACATATTCTATATGTGTGTACCAACCGACCTAACTACAATCAACTTAAAATTTTGATTAGAACTATTTTTTTATCGCAAAAAAAGACCCAAAAACCGCATTTTTTTTTTTTCGTATTTTAGCCGCCATTTTGTTAATTTTGCACGTATATAAAATATTCTAGTTAGGTCGGTTCCTGAAGACATACTGAACATGAAACTATTTGATTTTTTTGTTTCAGACCATCCGTCGGGAAGATTTCACGACCACGGCAACGGTACCTGCTTTTCGAGGCGTTGGCTTTAAACATATTTTACGTGTACAAAAAATGAATAAACTACATTTAAACATTTTTTTTATGTACTTAAAGAGTGTATTTATTGAACAGTTTAAACCCCATATCGATATCTTTAATAGTATTCTCAGAAAAAATTCACGAAAATAGCATTTTTTTCATGGTTTCAAAGTAGAATCCTGCCTTAAAGAAGGACAAATCGCTTTAAGGCTGTTATGGGGTTGAGTCAACGTGTTACCAGCAAGCTGAATTTTTCTCTGGACCTTTGTAATCTCTTTGCTGATCATCCTGGGCAGTTTGAATACGATTTACAGTACCGTTTGTTAGAGAGAAAAAAATCGCCAACTCCACGTATTTCGTGGGCTAATTACGCTTAGAGGAAAACTCCCGATCATTTTTCAGTACGTTATTAATATCTGCTAAGTGAATGTTACCACGGAGCTGAAAAAATAGGTACGGCTCGACTAATTATCGGACTAATCCCTTGGTACCGCGAAAATGAGGATTCACAGAACCGTTATAAAACTATTAACGTTCTTGATAGGGAATTTGTGCGAAAATCAAGCACACAAAATATTAGACTGTGCAATCATCGCAATGTCGTAGACGGCTCAAATGCCACGTATCTTATCGGTATTCGGTAACTATGCCCGAGAACCTTAGACTACCTGGTGAGGATAATTAACAACGAATATTATTGGTACTTATTTTCTTAATTAGTAGTAATTATTTAATATTAAATTGATAACTATGTTCACAAATTATACATTTCTAGACGTTTCTAGTAAAAAGAATAGAATAACGCGGATTTTTTTTCGTTGATACATTTGTTTCTACAATATCGGAAAATTATTAATGTTTTTTCATTTCTTTGAGATTATAGATAGCTTTAGTACACACTTTTTCTTTCCAGCGAAATTTTTTCACTCGGACCGATATTCATTTTTGACAGCTCCTTGGGCCGATATTGAGGTTACGAACGGGGGGCATATGTCTCTAACTTCGTGACACTCATGCCAATCTGTGCATTATGATGTAACACGATTTACAACGTTGCCAATTCGTTTCGCGTTGAGGAGGTACCATCATTACTACGAACCCAACTTTCGGATTTGAAATTTTTATATGATTTTGACGAATAATTTATACGCCTATTGCCAAAATTTGAGCTATTTTGACCGTTTAGGTTTTTCGCAATAAAACTACAAATTCGAGCACTTTGAGTTACCGAAGCACGTCGTCTTATGGAGACGGTCAACGGGAAGTGCGGTGATGGTGGTTTCTCTGCTCACGTATCCAACTAAACCCGTTGGAAAACTGAAATTCGATAGACTAGATATGATAGATATTGTATAAAATAAGAAAATCAATCTTCACCGCGTATTTAAAGCACTACATTACATGAAAGTTTCAATTTCCGGTTGAAACGTCGCGAGTAACAGCTTATGCGTTTGGCGAGCATAACCCAGCTTTGTTTTGAAATTAATTTGAATAGAAGCAGCCACGAAATATGCAAAGAACAATTTATGGAGTTGTATCATTTGTCACGTATCAATAATATGTATAATTATATTCTGCCTTCCATGCTAATTCTGCTGAGGTAATTCAAGCCTATTTTAAGAGGTTTACGGCTGATTTTTTTTGTCTTTTCAGTCCGTTTTGATGGTGGATATGATAATATTATTATTACGAAGATTACTACCGAGTCGTTGACAATCTAATTTTTCAGTTTTTATTTGTTCACGTGCAATAAATTCACAATTTACCACAACATTTGGCACACTATAATCGATAATACGAATAATCAACATAAGTAAAATCAGAGCAGCTTCGGGTAAAATAAATTTAGACTCTTTTTTGACCCCGTGGAAGTGATCGTACCTCCTTAATTGAGCGAGAAACAGATATGGAAAATAATCATACAAATGATGAAAACACTTAATTTAGTCCCCGAATGTTCGAAAATGTATATTTTTACCAATAGATTTAGAAAAATAGTTTGTAAACGCACGTTTAACATGACGATAATTTAAAAGCTAACAGTTGGTAACAGTCAATGGGCTCCGTGCATAAGCACAGGGCGCTCCCCTCGCACTTCACCCCCGACGGCTAAACCCCATTACAACCTTAAAAAGTGTATCACAAAAATCGATTTTAATTACATCGCTGAAAATCCACTTTAATTATCCATTGTCATTCATTTTACTGCACTTTGACATAATGTTACCGCACGCCTACACCCTTACGAAGCGTGCAGGTTTTATTCCGTCTCGGCGAGTTTTTTTCGTCACTTTTCACTTATATTCGATTCAAACCTGGGAAGAATTCTCGTGGGTATCTTAATCATCGAATCGAATTCGAATCCTAAAGAATTTTCATATTATCGAACAGAATCCAATACAGTTGATGGATTCCGTTGCATTGTGTTGAATGTTCTAAACCAAATGTATAGATATGCAAAACGAGTCTATGTTAATGAAATTAAATCTCATCTCAAAGATTATGACGCGCTTGAAAAAGTAAATCTTAAAAATTGATTCGAATCAGATGACTAAAGATCCACTTTGATTATCGTTTGTCATTTATTTTACGGCACTTTGACATCATACCAGCACAGACGTACATGCACACGAAGCGTGCAGGTTATGTTTCAACGTACGGAATTTTATCTCGTGACTTTTCACATATATTCAATTCGAACGTGGAAAGAAATCTCGAGGTGTTTATCGACGAACAGTGCAGAATCCAATTGGATCCCAATGAGCACTCCCTGTGTTCGGGGTCCCCAAAAAATCCCTATCGAAATGTGTATGCATCTTGGCCAGTGTTGAAAAAAAACAGTTTCATTTTTAAGAGAACAAAACGTCATGTTTTATTTTTATTTTTATTTAAAAAAAAACATGTTTTCAATCAGTTGAACCCAAACGTTTTTTATGAAGTGTTTGAAACAGGTTTTAACCATGTTTAAAACCATATGAGGTGTAATCTGAAGTACAGCTGATATCACTATGAAATTATTAGTGATATATTACATATGTTAAATCATTTGAAGCCGTTCACATAATGTTCCTTACTTGTTTACTAAAGTACTAACAATACGACTGATGTACGGGGATTCCCCGAACATTCAACTTTTGTGAAGACAGTGCTGCCGTGGTCGCGGAGCACGAAGTTTTATTTGTACATTACAAAGTATATTATCTTGACTTTGTATTGTTTCACTTTCATTACATTTTAAGTTATGATCCGCTGCAATGCAAAAAAAATCATTCAAAACGAAGAATCGAGTATGCCTATTCCGTTTTCAAATGACGTTCACGCCCGAGAGCACACGAGTACTCGAAGGACAATGATTATAAGGAACAAAAATTAAGAAGATGACATGCACACCAACATGCCATATTGGAGAGAAAAGGTTTACAATCTGTGAAGACGGCGGTCACCGTATCTGTGCGAGCGTGATGGCAACATTTTTATACGTGAGTGACAAAGGCAAGTAATGACGTATCAATGCACGAAATTATTTCTGCTCCGCGATCGCGCTTTAGTGAAGAATTTTCGTATAATATATCTAAATCGAATCGATCGATTTAAACTAAACTTAAATCCATTTTGGTTGATATAAATAAATAAAAAAACACTAATGTTCTTAGTATCGTGTTTAAAAAATGTCTGAAGCAATGTATTTTAAACATTGTTTTATTCGAGACTGTATTTTGGTGCGTAATTTAAACACTGTTTTAAACAGTAGTTCTAATCAATTGTTTTAAACAATGCCAACCCTGATCTTGGCACTCGCCACCAAATTTCTGCACGGAGACGAACGGATATTTTTATTTGAAGAATCCAACAAATTCAACTTCAGGCTAGCAAATAAAAAATTCTTCAAATAAATCAAATAAATAATTCTATCCACTTGGATTCCCGTGTGGGCTCTCCACGTGAGGCGTCCACATTAAATTCCTATAGGGATGTGGTAGGATCTGTGAATTCCCGAACAAATTCCTGCATGGATCGCTGCACTCTCAATAGAGAGAAGGAAAAATCATTGGAAAAATTAGTTTTTCGGGTTTGAAATCGGGCTCGTTAAATTTGCCTTGTTTTTTGCGCTGTTACGGGCCGTGGAGGGAAAAATAAACGACTAAGTGTGTTTGTTTGGATATGGATGGATGCTAATTGAATTGTTCAAAATTAGGTTACGATCCCGGCGGTACTTGGTCAAAAAAATGTAAACTTTGCTCGCTTTTCGTGATGAAAATCACCGAAAATTAAATTTCAGAATTAAATACACCGATAAATTGAATTATTGGAAATAAAAATCTCCAAAATTCAATCATTCCCACTTAAAGTCAAAAAAATCATGTATTCCGAATGAAATCCCTAAAACCGAATCGTTCGGAATAAAATTCACTATATATGTAATTAATTTTGATTAAATCGCCAATATTGTATCCTCTTGAATAAAAGTCTCCAAAAGTTGAATTATTTCGCACGAAACTCCCCAAAATTGAATTATTCGGAGTAAAATTTACGAAATATTCAATAACTTTTAATGAAAATGCCCATAATTGATCAATTATTTGGCACGAAAATCCGCGAAATTGAATCTTCCTGAATGAAACTCCACACGGAGAAAAATACGCCCTCAAATTCTAACACTGGTTGCCAGAATTCTAATATTCAGTGCTAGAAAAGTATAGCAGTTTACTGCCAGTTCGGAATTCTAAGACTTGTTATAGAAGTGTAAAAAGGCGTCTCACACCGTATAGTAAAAATGATGCGTGCATATTACATTTGAAACTATTCTCGCATTGGCGCGAGTCCTATATGCTGTATAGTAAAAATAATGCGTGCTTTGTAAAATACCAACCTTTATTACACGCTATATTTTCATATGGATTTTACTATACGTATAGCATGAATCTTCGTGTATGTATGGATTTCACTATACGCATAGCATAAATCTTCGGCGTATAGCAAAAAATATTACGAAGTTATTAGTTAAATGTGACTCTGTATACCGTACTTTTTGTAGAATACTGGAAACTAATTGTTCCAATCACGTGGGCAAAATATTTTTTGAATACTACAAAGAATCACAATATTCCGAACAAAATGTATTATTTGTATCAGTTTACGTGCCATATCGTAGGTTAAAATTTAAATTTCTTCATTATTACTATACCATAATGACAATTTTTATCTTCCATTCGATAATTTTTTATATTTAATGATATTTTTTTTAGAAGCATAGTACTAATTCTAAACTTCGAGGCCCCTGTTTTGTCCGTGCACAGAACTGAATTATTCGGAATAAAGTTCACGAAAAATTCAATTACTCTCATAACAGTCACTTTGGAGTAAAATTTCCCGAGTTTGAATATCTAAAAAAGTTCAACTAATCGTCGAGAAAATGCCCAAAAAGGAATCAACCATCTGGAATAAAGCCTCAAAATTGAATTTGGAAATAAAAATGACCGAAAAATGAATAAATTCGCGTATATACATACATCTAATCGGAACGAGGAAGACTGGAAGAATGGCAAAGTTCGATGAGCACATGTGAGCGCGTCATTGCACATATGGGACGAATTGAGAGGAGAGAAGACGCGGTCGCGGCGGATTTTCTGTGAGTTGTCGCCCCGGGTTAGCAGGAACAAACGGCGAATGAGATAGCGCGAGACGCGCGGTCTTGTCAGTCTCACGCTTCGCTAGGTGAGCCCCGTCGATCCGAGCACACGTCACCGCGGCCTTTTATCCGCAATAAATATCGGCTGTGTGTGTGTGTGTGTGTGTGTGTGTGTGTGTGTGTGTGTGTGTGTGTGTGTGTGTGTGTGTGTGTGCGTGTGTGTGCATATATTTTTCTTACTTGCATGGAGGCGCGCGAGCATCGTCTCGTTTCGCGTCTCGCGCTCAAACAAGCGAAGCCAATTCCTTTCGCTCTTATTCATAACTACACTAGTGACAATCGAGCCACGGCGAAAAATCGGCCGAACCCGCTGGGCTATCCGCAATCGGCAAATGGCGGTACGCTGGACCACAAAACGATTTTTTTCGCACTCGTGCGACCTCAAAAAACGTTCCTAGATACGAGAAAGGAATATCTCGCGGGATATTTCAACTTGTTAATTTATTTTTATTTTTCCGTTCATTCGAATATGTTTTGCTTTTGAGTCAATATCGAGTGGGAAAACTGTTTACATGAAATTTTTGCAACGTTCGAGCTCGCAATACTGTTCTTTCTCATCGAATAGAGTTTCATTGACTTTTTTCTTAGTTTACGTAATTTTGAAAAATATTCCATTCGTTGATGTTCTTCGGGCTCTTAATACGATTTTTTTTAAATCTTGCCATTTTTTTACGCATTCTTCACGTACGTGCTATGATTTTTCTTGCTGTTTCACTGGTTATTTTGTAAATAATTTTTTAACCGCGTTTTATTCCAATTGTGGAATCTGACGGTCAACTTTCATCGGCACAGCCAAATTTGCATTGCGATCATGGGGATGCGTTGCGTAACTGGCGAATGCGCAAGCGCGCGCGGCCGCCCCAACGTTTCTAGGCTTCGCATTAATTGAATTTTCCAACTGTCAGATGCACCCCGCGTTTGTGCAGTTCACTCTGCGTTTTCGCTGCCCGAATATTTTTCATTGTACCTTTCAAGCGTAATTTTTGGCATTGCACGCGCTTGTGTGCGAGAAAATTTTTCGATTATTTCCGTGACGTTCGAAACAATTTTAACAAGGGAATGTAATTAGGCATCGTTTGAATATATACTTATCCAAGCAATATGATAATCGGAAAAGTTGAGTAGCCAGAATCAGGCAAGAGCAATGAGGTCCGACCGAGCCGAAAATAAAATAAGTAAATTATTTAAGACCAAGCAAAAAATGGACAAACATTTGATTAAATAGTGACTAAGATAATAGTACTAAAAAATGTTCAATATTTAATATGTTGAAATAGGTATATTAAAACGAGATTCAAAAATCAAATAAAATCATTACTATAATAACAATATTTTTAACTTAACCGACACGGAGCGGTGACCGCTTAGGCGTGCACCGGCTTGCGCTTCAACCAGTGAAGGAACCGGAAGGCCAATACTTCTGAGACCTTGAGGGTATATTAAGATGGCACAAACTTGAGCTCTATTTTTTTTCCTTTTTCTCACCATCCAATTATCTGCTTTAAAGAGAGAAAAAATTGTCGCGAAAGCTGCAAGCGGTCAACCAATATTTGGCGGTCGCTCAAACCTCCAAAAAATTCTGATCTTCATTAAAAAATCAATATTCCTTTATTCCATTTCTTACCCATGAATGTTACGTTTTATAATTTTTCAATTAACCTCGCGGAAGCTCTAGCCGGCCAATGAATATTTAGTGGTCGCTCAAGCGCTTCGATGTTTCTACATTTGCGAAACAATTAATCCTTTTTTCTTTAGAAACAGTTTTCCGCACATCGTAATGTGTCCCACAGTTGGTCTCGTTAGTCAAAATGCGGTCCAATCGTACATCATAATACATAATAACATACATATGCCCTAATTGGTGTATGTCACAAATTATTATAATAAATTATTCAGAAAATGCAACACTTCGCTGTTTATTTTGTTTTCATGCTACAAGAAATTATAGCGCATGCGAGATTTATCTTTCGGCAGAAATTGTAAATTTCGAAAACCTTGGGTGACCGCTAAATATTCATTGGCCGGCTAGAGCTTTCGCGAGGTTAATTTAAAAATTATAAATCGTAAAATTCATGGGTGAGAAGTGGACCAAAAAAAAATCGTTTTTTTAAATAAAAATTCGAATTTTTGGGAGACTCGAGCGACCTCTAAATATTTTTTTACCGCTCGCAGCTTCCATGACAATTTTTTTTTTTTCGAAGAAAGTAATTGTATGGCGCGAAAAGGGGGAAAAAACAGAGCCGAAATTTGTGCCGCCCTTGTGTAGAAGAAAACTCTATGCACCGAAGAATCAGAAGAATATGGGGCCGTCTGTACCGGTGCAGGTTTTTCACCCACAACAAATGCGGTATACTATAGCTAAGTGCGGGTGGAGTGATAAGGAAGGGTTCAATTGCGAACGGCAATACGTTAAGACCCGCAAAGATATACCTTGGAAACCAGAGAATAAAAATCAATAAAAATAACGTTTCAAATATTACAAATTTTACATTTTCAAATAATAATCTTAAAATAATATTCCGAAAATTAATAAATAGAAGCTTTCTTCTATTTATTGATTTTTGGAATATTGGAAGCCACGAATAAATGCTGTTCAGTATCTGAGACAAAAAAATTCGAGCCTGAAATCAGAGAATCTGCGAGAGCCAACAAGATAGAAAATGGCGGCGCGCCGTGTACCTCGGGCTCACGTATCGAGCGATGTGCGTTCTGGCCATATGTGCAAACACACACGCTACATATGTACGCTCGCACGAATGTATACAGTTAGTTTTGGCCCTCGACAGAAAAGGGTATTTAATTATTCGTCGTTTCAGTTCCGCAACGTGGTCCACCCACGCACACATACTCGCGTGCGCGCGCGTGTGTGTGTGTGTGTGTGTGTGTGTGTGCGTGCGCGCGTGCGCGTGTGTGGGAGAGAGAGAGAGATTTTGCCGCGGCATACCGCCGCCCCTCATCGTCCCTAAAATCCTCGAAGGTGTGACCAGACTCCGCAAAATGTGTTTATTCGCGTTAACGCCGTTTCGAGCGACGTGGCGGACCCGCGGCCGTCGTCGCGCGCCATGCTCTGCGCCCACCGAGTTTTCCCCACCAAACGCGAAACGTAAACCAGCAGTCGAATTTACGCGAGGGTGGCGGTGCACACACGAGCTTTTGCCAAAACACTGCGCGGGTAGAAAACAAACTTCTGTGCGATTATATAGCTTCGTGTGTACATGTATAGGTATAGGAAGAAGGAAGTGTGGGAGCATTGGCGGCTGCGGGAACGAAATGAACACGCCAGCTAATTAATATTTACCTACCGACAACATCACACCGCCGTGCTGCCGGCTCTGGACCAGTTTGCCTCTGTAGAAAACCCAGAGAGAGAGAGAGAGAGTGAGAGTGAGAGGGATAGAAAGAGAGAGGGGGAAAGTGGCAGTGGGAAAAAGAAAATACAAAAAAGGTCGCGCCGACTGTGTCGAGCATCCTCGAGGCAAATTTTCGTCCGTTTTTTTCGACGCTGCAGCCCTCGGCAATTTTCAGCGCATTGATAAATATTAAAAAATATGCACGTGAGTATTTAATTTTATTAATTTATTAATTTTATTTTATTAAGTTTTATCCATTATCTTTTTTTTTTGAAGAATTTTTCGGTGTTTTTTCTTCTTCGAATGACGCAAAAATGATGCGTTGAGCTGCAGTCGTAATTTGTACGCATTAAGAGCTGCTTCTCTATATAGATATAGGCAAAGAGGAAGCGACACAACTAAACGGTTAAAAACGAAATCCCAACAACGGGGCGCTGAAATAGAGAGATGGACAGAGGAAAAAGAAAGGGGCGAGTCGCGTGGAGCGGAGGGAGGCTCGAGGGAACCATATAAAAAAAATTTCGAGTTGGCCAGTCTGTGCTACAGGGGAGTCCGATTTCACTGTGGAGGCGATGCGACGGAAGCAAAAAAGCCGAAAAAAAAAAACGAAAAGAAAGAGAGTGGGAGAGACGAAGAAAGAACAAGGGAAATTAAATACAAGAACATTGCACGTAAAACTTGGTCATGGGATTTTTATTTTCTCCTTTTTATTTTTTACTTTTTTTTAATCGAGAAATAACGAGAGCTTCGCGGCTTGTCCTCGCGGTCTTCTCGTGAATCGTGTCGCGAGAATGCGCGAACGAATGCTTGATCCATCCCCACCACGAATAAAGCAAGACGCGTACGCATATGTACCCCTCTCGCCCCTCTACTTCTTCACGTTTCCTATATCTATATATATACATTCACATATATGCCTACATAAAGATGAATATATGTGTGTATATGTGTATACACATGTTGGGGACCTCCACCGCTTAATGCGCATTTTATGCGCCAAGCAGTGGGGGGACAGACGACCGCCTCCAGAAACGCCCTCTGGGTGGGCTCCCCTTGCAATATACACATATTCAATACCAAAGAATATACATATACACATATATCTAGAGAGAGATGATTTTGAAGACATTCGACGTTACGTGAAACCCAGAATCTTCAAAATCACTTGTATGTATATTAGGGTGGAACAAATTTGAGTTCTGTTTTGTTTTCCTTCTTCTCACCATCCAATTATCTTCTTTAAGGAGGTACGATCACTTCCACCGGGTCAAAAAAGAGTCTAAATTTAATTTACCCACAGCTCCTCAGATTGAGCGAACGAATAAAAACTGAGAAATTAGATTGTCAACGACTCGGTAGTAATCTTCGTAATAATATTAACGCAATAACATTCAAGGCTATTAAAATACTCGATAGACAGAATATAATTATACATATTATTGATACGTGATAAATGATAAAACTCCATAAATTGTTTGCATATTTTGTGGCGGCTTCTATTGGAATTAATTTAAAAACAAAGCTGGGTTATGTTCGCCAAACGCATGAGCTGTCACTCGCGACGTTGCTAAGTCTGTGGGTGCTATTTCATCGTTCTGACCATTTTAAACCGGAAATCGAAACTTTCTTGTAATGTAGTACTTTAACTACACGGTGAAGATTGATTTTCTTATTTTTTACAAGATCTATTATATGTAATCTATCGAATTGCAGTTTTCCAGCGGATTTAGTTGGATACGTGAGCAGAAAAACCACGATCACCGCACTTCCGGTTGACCGTTTCCGTAAGGCGACGTGCTTCGGTAACTCAAAGTGCTCGACTTTGCAGTTTTATTGCGAAAAAACTAAACGGTCAAAGTCGCTCAAATTTTGGCAATAGGCGCAAAAAGCATTCGTCAAAATCATATAAAAATTTCAAATTCAAAATTTGGATTCGTAGTAACGATCGTACCTCCTTAAAGAAAAAAAAAAAATTATCGCCGAAGCTGCGAGCGGTCGGAAAATATTTAGAGGTCGCTCATGCCTCCTAAAAATTCAAATTTTTGTTAAAAAATCGTTTTTCTTTCGTGCAGTTCTCACCCATGAATTTAGCGGTCGCGCAAGGTTTTCGAAATTTACAATTTCCGCCAAAAAATAAAGCTCGCATGTACTATAATTTTTTGTAGCATGAAAAGAAAATAAACAGCGAAGTGTTACGTTTTCTGAATAATTTATTATAATAATTTGTAACAAACACCAGTTAGACGATATATCTTATTGTGTATTATTACGTATTATTGTATTATGGCGTCGCTCGTCACAGAGTACAGCTACGATTGGTTCGCAGTTTGACTAACAAGACCAACTGTGGGACACATTACGATGCGCGGAAAACAGCTGCCATTTCAGTTTTACGAATAAAACGACCTCTAATTTTGTTTACGGACGAGAGCTTTAAAGAATTATTCTATGAGAACAAAAATTATAATTCTTGGGTCAGAAGTGTGAGGTAAATTTGAAAAATCTGTTTCTAAAGAAAAAAAGGATCAATTGTTTTAAAAACATTACAAGGTGTCAAATTTATGAATGAGAAAAGTAAAAAGAAAATGCCGAAAATTGGAAATTTCGATGCTCTTGAGCGACCACTGAATATTTATTGGCTGGCTAGAGCTCTCGCGAGGATAATTTAAAAATTATAAAGCGTAAAATTCATGGATGAAAAGTGAACGAAAAAAAAAAATCGAATTTTTAATAAAAATTTGAATTTTTGGAAGGCTTGAGCGACCGTTAAATATTATTTGACCGCTCGCAGCTTGAGCGACATGTTTTTTTTTCTTTGAAGCAGATAATTGGATGAGAAGAAGAAATAAAAATGGAGCTTAAATTTGTGCCACCCTAATGTATATACATTAGACTGATTGAAAAAGAAAAAAAAATTCCTTCTGGATTCTTGTGCTACTGTTGGGCACTAATAAAAGAAAATTTCCCTAAAAAAATGGGCGCGGTCACTCAATTTTTAGAGGTGGCTATCTCGACTTTTTGTTATTTTTTTTCATGATTTTACTTAATAAATATGATCATGGTATTAAATTATACCGGAAATAGAATAAATAAAGGAAATTGTATGTTTCACAGCTGTTTTGCGATGAAAAAAAGTATATCGCGTACACATTGAATCCCTAGAAAACGAAATCGAAAATATTATTATGAATCGGTAAATAAGTTGAGCCCGGACAATATTTCAAAGGCTGTTTAATAAAACATAATAACTTATTATTACGACGACTTGTTTTATCATCGATAATTTAACAAAAACTGATAATAATAATGAACTAAATGATAAAAATATTTATAAGCGTAGCATTTTGAAAATGTAAATACATGAATAAAAGCTTATAATTTAATTTTTCGTAAAAAGTGCGAAATGTTAATGCGTATAAATAAATCTACATGAATAACGAGAGTAGTATAGACGCCGTTATTGATCTACCTGGATTTGAATTGTAAATATTGCAATCTTTTCAAATTGTTACAGTTTATTTTTGTTACGAAATAGCTGCTAGATGTGATTTTTATCTGTAATCCGAAGCCATTTCTATGCTTAAATGCAATACGTCCATTTAAAAAAATTCAAATACAAAAAAGTCGAGATAGCCACCTCTAAAAATTGAGTGACCGCGCCCATTGTTTTTAGAGAAATTTTCTTTCATTAGTGCCCAACAATAGCACGAGAATCCATAAGGAAATTTTTTTGACTCCGTCTGATATACATACATACATTTATTTTATGCACGTGTACAAAAAAAAACATTTATTTTATGGAAAGAGGAAGCGCGCGAGAGAGAGAGAGAGAGAGACCAATAAAATTCAACAGCTCCCAGTTCGCACAAATTTGTACACGCCAAATATGGTACATACGCCTTTTTTACTTTTCTTTTCAATCTTCGGATCTTCGAGAACTCGCTTCGCAACTGCGGAGAATGTTCTCGTACGTATCCCGCACGCGGAGCACGAGTGTTGATGTTTTCCCATATTTATGGAAAGGTCTTCATACGAGTGTGAGTGCATCTGTGTATATATATATATATATATATATATATATATATCTATATGAGAAGGAGAGAGAGAAAGACAAATGCACATCACCCTGCACCTACGTACTGTGCACGCCTTATCAAACTCGGTACATATGCCTTGTAACCGCGCGTCGTGTCGTCGCCGACGACGATCAGGAGACTCGCGGTGAACCGAGAACGTGCGATAATATGGCCGCGATTTTTTGTGCGTTTTTTTGCAACTCCCCCGAGCGTTGAAATTCAACGAGACACGATGTATGAGGAATTTCACACGAGGCAGAACTATTTTCAAACCACAATATTTTGGCTTCGTTACTGTTGGATTTATTTACCGTCATTGTTAGTTTGAGAAGGGGTGGCGATTTAAGTTCACGCTCATTAACATTGGGTTTTCGGACGTTGGGGATGTTGCGGTGGCTTGACGAGAGTGGTTAGGCTCTTTTTAACGGCGGAACAAACTTGTGGATTGAGAAAAACGACCAGACCATCGATAAAAATGAAATTCGATCAGAATTTTGCTATTTTTCACACTTATTTTCCGTTTAAGTAAAAAAAAGTCAGATAATAAGCGAGGCCTTGAAAAAAATCAGAACATCGAAAAGTTTCTGTTCTTTTCAAATTATAGGACATTTTGCCAGGACATTCGGGCTGTGGCGAGAAGAAGGAAAAATTTGTCCCCTCGAACCTCTCCGGTCCATCTATTAGGCGAGAGCAATAAGAGCGAGAAGCGAAGGAGCACAAAAATGGAAGAGAAAAAAGTGAGGCGGAAAGCTCTGTATATAGCCGAAGGACAGAATTCCGCCATTACTTATTGAGATAGAGAGCGGAGTTGGCTCGAGAGCGCCGCTCGAGGAATCCATCACTTTGAGGCGAAACGCACGCGTTCGCCATCCCTTCCAACGTACAACAACCCGCACCCGTGCGAGCGAATGTGTGCACACATGTTGCCTTCAATGCTGCGGATGTGGAGCCGCACCACTGTACCGAAAGTTCGAGCGACTGAACGAGGGGTTGTTTATAAATGTTCGGGGGTTGTTGGACCAGACATTTCTACACATACGTATACGTGTGCCGCATGCACATACGTATGCACATTCACGTGTACAAAGGAGGGAGGAGGATCTCAATTGGACCATTCACGAGTGAAAGATAGATCGTCGGGGATCGTCTTACGTATATACGCACTGTACCGGCCCCGCTGTTCGATTCTATTAAGCCGAGCACAGTTAGGTGAGTCGTACAAGATCTCTTGGCCATTTTCCCATCAACCCCTATTTATTTGGACCACTTACATTTACGCAACGTTGGCTATCAGCACATCCGGCAGTGAGTTGGTTTGGATGCTTGATTTTTTTTTCCAACGAATCGTTCACTTTGGGGATCTGGCTGGACCTTGAAATGATCTTCGTACAAATGTCTTCAAAGTATGGGCCAATATGAAGGTATGTGTGGATCTGGGGGTAGGTAAAGTACAACAGCCCTGGGGCCAAACCCCCAAAGAGGCTTTTCCCGTGAGCTTCTAACGTTTTTATCCGGCTGCCTCTTTCTCTCTTTCTGCCCCCCCCCTCTCTCTCTCTCTCTTTCTTTCCATTTCGGGTACGCTGGAATTACGAAACGGGCAAACCTAATTCGAAGTAAGTATCTGAAGTTTTTTTCTGCTCCTCTCTTCTTCTTGTGAATCAAGTCATCACTCTCAGATGAGAGAAAGAGAGGGAGAGAGGGAGAGAGAGAGAGAGAGAAAGAAAGAGAGAGACATCTAAATTCAACGATTAGAAAAATCTTTCGCCGAACTTCATCTCGTTCCCCACCGACGCTCCACCCACTTCACATTTTCCAATTCTTTCCTGGCGATCCTCCAAAATTCCCACGTGTCGTGATCGAACGACGACAAAACGATCCGACTCGGCGAATACCCCTTTATTCGTTTTCTTTTTTTGCCGGCTCCGATCATCAATCATCCACCAATGAATTGTCCAAATAAAGCGACGAAAAAATTAAGAAAGGACATAAACGAAAAAAAGGACACGCGAGACGCGTTAACGAGACATATTTATTGTTCGAAAAATCCGAATATGCGACGCGAACCGGCGAGCCAAGGAATTCGGCGCTTTTGATCATTCAATTAGAACTTTCGAGGCAAGAAGAATAAGTGCGCCCCACGCACCCGCGGGGTTATGTGCTCGCCGAAAAGATCCTCCGAGAGAGAGAGAGGGGGGGGGCTGGGATTAATTAGCCGATGAAATATATTTCTGGGAGAGTTTACTCGCTTCGTCGCAACTCATTATATATGTGTGTGTATATATATATATATAAATATATACGCGTGCGCGCGCGCGCGCGTGTGCGTGCGTGTGTGTGTGTGTGTGTGTGTGTGTGCACGCTTGTTGGGATTGTATGTGTGTGTGTATATGAAAGCTAATATAACGAATATATAATGCATCGTGGTGAGAAGCAAACAAGTCGGCGATCTTTCCGAGGATCAAAGAGCCATCAACGTATCAGGAGAGCGTGATGATTCTGGTTTGGCGAGACGCAATTTTTTAAATCTCGGCAACGAATAGACAAACACGTCGGATATATAATTTTTCGATCCTCGTGTCCTTTTGCTGCGCTCTCTCTCCCCCCTTTCTCTCTTTCTCTCCTTCTCTCGCTCTACTCTCTCCGCAGGCTTCTCTTCTCTGAACGATATGATTAACGAGAGGCTCCGCTCAGATATTATTCGGCAGTAAATACCATAAAATTTGAATGTCGCTTCGATGAGAGGTCTTAAATGAGATAACGGTTCGAAGGAGTCCGTGCATGTGGAGGAGAATCGTTCGACGGACACGCTCTCGCTCTCTCTCTCTCTCTCTCTCTCTCTCTCTCTCTCTCTCTCTCTCTCTCTCTCTCTCTCTCTCACTTACACTCTCAAAAAAATCGTCTCTTGCTATGACAAAATCAGCGTTGTAATTTATAATTATACGTGATTGACCTCCGTATATGTCTACGCGATAATTTTCACAGAAACGATAAAGACGCGAGTATGACGGCGATAAGCCAATGAAGGAGGACCCTTATTTGTGGCGAGCGAGTGAGGAAAGGCACGTTGTGTGCTCACTGTCGTGGCTCTTGCGGCCTCTGCCATTGCCCATGGCAAGCAGCGTTCGCCTGGGTCAATAGTCGGGTGGGTGAACGCTCAACCGCGCATGGGTTTACACGCCGCGATCGTAGAAGACCGCAAGGATGTACCAAGGATCGTCAAAATCAAAAGAAAAAAAAACGAAAAACGAACTACTTGAGGATCATCCAACAGAATGATACCGATCATCTACTGTGAGGATAACGATCATTTGCTATGATGATAACGATCATCTGCTATGATGATAACGATAATTTGCTGTGATTATAATAATCATCTACAATGATGATAACGATCATTCGCTATGATGATAACGATTATTTACAATGATGATAACGATAATTTGCTATAATGATAACGATCATCTACAATGATGATAACGATAATTTACTATAATGATAACGATCATCTACAATGATGATAACGATCATTTGCTATGAAGATAACGATCATTTGCTATAGGGATAATGATCATTTGCTATGATGATAACGATAATCAAAATGATGATAACGATTATCCACTATGGTAATAACGATCATCTGCTATTATGATAACGATCATCTACATTGATGACAACGATCATCCACTATGATAATAACGATCATCTGCTATGATGATAACGATAATTTGCTATGATGGTAACGATCATCTACAATGATTATAACGATCATGCACTATGATAATAACGATCATCTGCTATGGTGATAACGATCATTTGCTATGATGATAACGATCATCTACGATGGTGATAACGATAATCCACTATGATAATAACGACCATCCCCTATGTCTATCCACATGCACCTTCTCACTATTCTACCTCGTCACGTCTACAAATGATAATAACGATCATCTGCTATGTTGATAACGATCATCTACAATGATGATAACGATCATCCACTATGATAATAACGATCATCTGCTATGATGATAACGATCATTTGCTATGATTACAACGATCATCTTCAATGATGATAACGATCATCCACTCTGATAATAACGATCATCTGCCATGATGATAACGATCATTTGATATGATGATTACGATCATCTACAATGATGATAACGATCATCCACTATGATGATAACGATCATCTCCTAGGTCTATCCATAGGTACCTTTTCACTACTCTACCTTTTCACGTCTACAAAGCTTCAATTTTAGGAACATGAACCGTTTGAAAATCCAACCCTTCTGAGATACGACGATAAGGAAGTCCAAGCTCGCGGCAGCTCCATATTTTCTCGAGTGGCGAGTCTTCCTCCGACAGCTCTGCGCATATCATCTTTCACACCTTTTCCAGCAGTTACTAATCGTTATTACTGGTGGTAGAGGAGGGTGGTAGATCGCTGGGGGAGCGGTGTTCGTTCTTCGTTCTCATACGATTCCCGACACGATGATGTCTTGATAGGGAACTCATCGTTAATCGCGCTCTTAATCCCGAAGCATAATATGGCGTGCAGGACGACCAGGATGTACCAGTGCTCGTTGTAACATTCGCACACGTACGTATGCACACACACGCACACACACACACACACGCACACACACGCGCGCGCGCGCGCACACACACACACACACACACACACACACACACACACACACACACACACACACACACACACACACACACACACACATGTATATATAGGTCGCATAGGTTCTCGCGTGAGGGCGTCACACGCGAGGTAGCGCTAAAGAGAGAGATGATAATCGAGGATACCCGAGGATCAAGAGCAACGTCGAAAACTCGTTAGTGCTCCGCTTCACACACACACGGACACATGCATATTACATGTGTTCCAGCCAACCGACTCGCGATTATCTCTAAACGTCGATGCTGTCCATTCTCGAGACCTGTATTATTATATTACACGTAATTTTTGCCTCTCCAGCCACGTATGTAACGTGTCTATACGGTGAAGGAAAGAGAAAAAAAAGCGCCTAGGAAAAAGCAGTCTCGTACTGAGAGCGATCGTGAGACGTGTGAATCTCGTTCGCAGCCGGAAGTCTTCGAGAAAAGACCCTCCGCGTAGCAGATGAAGGATCGAGCCTGCAAAAACCTTCAGGTTCTCCAGGCCGTTTTTTTTTCTACATCTGGATTCCAGAGGATATTCCAGATCTGAGATTCACCTGGGTGCCTTCGAATTACTCGTTTCGAGCCTCTGGCAATCTTCGCCCGGGAATTCCCAGACCGTGTCGATAAAGGACCCGAGGCCCACCTGAGGAAAGGACTTCCGGAAGCCGAAAAAAATGTGGAGGCTCCGAGCGCAGCGATGTTTATTGAAGTCACTTTGAGTTTGCCCAAAGCGGAGGAGATTTTCTCGCAGACGTAATCCAGGATAAAGTTAAGTGGTGGCTCTTTGGGAAAAAGGGACAGTGGGTCAACACTGTTTAGAATTTCCCATAAGAATTGAGAGATAGAGGAGACACTGCGGAAAATCCCTCAGAAAGAATAGGCAGAGAGAGGGTAATGTTGAAGGGTGCTGCGAAGTAGCGCTTCCTCTTCCGTCATCGCATCAATAAACACCACAAAGATTCCTGTGTACTTCGCATTCTTCGGTGTCTCGCTCAAATCCGCAAAACTCTGGGCTGCCGTCCAAGAGGCGAATGGAGGGGCGGCAAGGGAAGAAGGGGGAGCAAAAGGGTTCCTGGGTAATCTTTTTTTACGAATGAGAGCAGCAGCTGTACTTCCTTTTAAATAAAAATCTTACTCTGCCCCTCCGTTTGTTGTTCCGTCGGTCTGTATACGATACAGTGTCGTCCATTCCACATTCTACACGGGGGCATTTTCACCGGTGTACAACGCTCTAAGCTGCACTACCCGTCAATGTACACTCTGCGGTAATACTCGAGGCTTCTTCCGGTCCTCACTCGTCACTCTGCACACACACACGTGAATATGTACCTTTTACCTCACTCTCACCGTAGAGTACGTGTGTGTTTGCGATCCTCGACCCATCCTCGCTTATCGTGTTTGCACCTCGAGTGTGTTTGCCAACCTGCTGCGACCGAGTGCGCTTTCCAAGGTTTTTCCGGGCCCGGGCGCGGCAATTACCGAGGAGAAGCTCGCCAACTCGGCGCTAAGCTTTCTTTTCCTTGTAGGTTTACGTTGACAGAATCTGAGTCGTCGGAGGGCGGAACGACGTGACCATCAGGCAACGGGATGGCTACAGTTGTCGGTGCGAATGATTAAATATCTCCTGGAAGACCTGGGGCGTTTGTTGATCATCTTGCAGAGTTGATTGTCATCGTCATTGGTGGTTCTGTGGAATGTGGTGCGTGGCGTTCGGGCAATGGGCTGTCCCCAGTTTTTGGAACGAATAATTAGACAATTTCCGGAAGACCTGGACCGTTTATTGATCATCTTACAGTTGGTCATCATGGGACCCGAAAGTGTTGAATGTAGCTCTGAGCGTTCGAAGTGTTGAAGCTGGATAATTTCGATTGATGAGCTATTAGATCAGACTCCAGTGACTTTGAACGGAGGTGGAAGACCTGGACCGTTTATTGATCATCTTACAGTTGGTCATCATGGGACTCGAAAGTGTTGAAAGTGGCTCTGAGCGTTCGAAGTGTTGAAGCTGGATAATTTCGGTTGATGAGCTATTAGATCAGACTCCAGCGACTCTGAACGGACGTACGCTGATATTCTCTCTTCTCCGTGTTCCATTGAAACAATCGCTCTTATTAAGAAGGACACAACGAGGCGAAATATTGGCCAATGGACCAATCAGTGTTGCCGTGACCGAGTAACGAAAGCGAAAAACCATATCGTGCGACGCAACGCACCGAGGTGCATTTGTGGCACTTTCCAGCGGGAATCCAGGACCAGGAGTATCAGGATGATCGCGATAACCCTACTTGACTCGGGGATCTCGAGTTTCGGTCGATTCCCTCTCGTTTCCACAAAGATCTCAACGCGGCTAAGATCTCTGACGAAGTTGCGGTAAACCAAGGCGCCTAAACGTCACCGGCTCGTCCTGCGAAGGACCTCGTGTTAGATGAGCGCCGATGCGGGACAATAGAGAGCAAGAGAGAGGCTTTTTGGGCAAAGTAGGCTTGTGAATGGAACTATTGCGCCATCGCAGCCTCCCTAAGGTGATCTTCATCGTCCTGTACACGTCTCTTTCACTGACTAGCTTTCTCATACCCGAAAAAAGCACATACTCCGGCGACAGCGACCAGGTGGAAGCAAAATGAAAAAAAAAAAACGTGTCTCCGTCCAACGGGTCGATTAGCCGGTAAAAGGGGTTTTTTCTTCTTCTCTCTTTTTGAGGCACTCGGTGGGCATTTTCTGCGCTCGTGAGCAAACTCGATCGGGGAACGAGGGAACGCGGACGAGGTTTTTCACTCGCGAGACGCCGTATGAGCGGAGGCCCTCGAGGGCCGGGCCCGTGAAGGCGGAAGGCCACAAGCTCGTGCGGAATCGAACAAGACAAGCCGTCGACTGCTCTTGCTTGTCCACAGGCATTTCATTCTAAAGACTGATCCTACTAAATGTGACCGTCGACATTATCGTTCGCAAAGTGAGCCAAGAGTCCCCGGGCTAGCCAAAGATGGAGAGAGAGAAAGAGAGAGAGAGAGAGAGAGAGAGAGAGAGAGAGAGAGAGAGAGAGAGAGAGAGAGAGAGAGAGAAAGGGAGAGACAGAGAGAGAAGGTTGGATGGAAAGGAACGAGGGATGGGGGGTGGTGTGTCTCGCTCTACTAAGTAAAAGGGAAATGTGCACGGGAGTTGAGAGGATCGAGAAAAAAAATAGAGCACGAGACGAGGCGACCACAACGGAACCTCTTCTGTGGCCAGGGGAATAATCGTCGAGTGAGGCGAAGAAGGACAGAGAGATGAGAGGACCTACGTGAGCAAGCGAGACCAGGTAACTCGCTGCGTTCGAGCTACTGGGCCAAAGGGAACGAGCTAGGGTGATATTAGTAGTGGTGGTACCAGTATTAGCGAAGGCTAAGAAAAAAAGAGTGGCTTGACAAAGGTCGGTTGCTGCCACGCACACACTCCAAGCAGCAGCGCAGCTATTGACATCGAGGTTGGGGCAAAGGAGGACTAGATTTCACGAGCCAGCGATGCAGGATCCGTCAAAGGACGCCGACGGGGCCGCAAAGGGATTCGCGGGGACCTAGGGAGAAAGAAACCAACAGAGAAGGAGCAAAAGCGAGAGAGAGGGAGGGTTTGTGCGAGAGCTCAAACTCTCGTAGGGTTGCTGCGGTATATATGTCGCGGTGGGGGTGGGTTCTTCCATCGACTCCGTATGCGCACAACCGGCGAGAGATCGAGACTCGGGGAGACGTCTCCCTCACGGTGATTGAGAAAGAACACTTCGACGAAGAGACGGAGCACCGAAACACAAACAAAAAAAACAAAAAAACAAAACGGCGACAACAAAAAAACGCAGCATTCTTCTTGAGTAACCTAACAAAATGGACAAAGAGAAACGCAGTGTCCTAATATACTTGTTCCGAAAAAATTCACATCGTCGAAAATCTTCGCACGACGTGATACGATTGGTGACCGAACCGCCGAGCTAATTATTCCCGTGACGACGTGAGCACCGTTCGACGAAGACCACTTTCGGCCAGTCGTCGCGATCCAGTCGTTTCCCTGGCATGCGTGACCTGTTTCAGGAATCGCTACAGCTCTTGGTGGCTCTGCCTTCCAGGCGGCAATTTTTGTTCAAAAACTAAATTCAGCCGCTGGAACGACTGGGCGAAGAGTCGTCATTCTTCATCCGGTGCTCATCGTCATCGTCATCATCGTGATCATCATCAGGATATAACATTGTTAATAGAGACGACAAGCGAAAACTAGCAGGTAACTTAACGACTAGAGTAGTAAGTGATTGTTTGATTTTGCGTTACGTACAGTACTTACATAGCCGTGCTTGTCGCTCATGTTGTTGGTTAGCTTGAGCTTGTGAAAGCTCACGACCTTCTGCATCCACTGTTCACCGCTGCTCGGCGAGTCCGGGTGTATGTACATCCTCTTGGGCATTTCCGGATCCGCTTTACCCGCTACCATCCACCTACTACGTATCACCGACACAAAAACGTTAGGTCAATAGAGCCACGCGCGCGCGTTGCGTGCGTGCGTGCGTGCGTGTGTGTGTGTGCGTGTGCGTGTGCGTTTGTGTGCGGGTGTGTGTGTGTGTGTAGGTGTGGGTGTGGGTGGGTGGGTGTGTGTGCTTTTTATATTACAATGTCGACTGTAGTTTTGTGAAGCGAAGAGTGAAGAGGCTTGCGATCCCCATACAAGTCGAAATAATTGATCGAGGGTACGTCTTTGACGGAAGATTGTGAGAATGAGAACACCCAGACGAGACATCATCTCGTGTTCCGATGCGAAAAAACCAAAGAAAGAATTATTGCCAAGCGAGAGCCCCCCGGAACGATCGTTCGCGAAACAAATACAAGAGCGAAAAGACTTTACGATCTATCTCGCGTTATCGTTCTCGCTCCTTCTCCCACCGGTCCCTTTCTCTTACCCTGTGAAACACATCGAGAGGGAACCGAAAAACAAAATGGATTCTACATGAAAAAAAAAAACGACACCTCGTCTCACTCGCGGTTCTTCAACCTACTCTCCGTGTCTCTCGCGTTGCTCCAGAGAGGCCAGGGGGGCATACAGAAATTTGTGCTCGTATCGAATCATTGATGCATTATTTCGACGAGTATGAAGAATTGTTCGCAGCGCACGCTCCACACTTTTCTCTCGAAGAAAGTCGAAGTGAGAGAGACAGAGAGAACCTTCCTCTCTTTCTCTCGCCCTCGCGGCTTCTTCGTCACTCTCGCGTGTGCTAAAAAAAAATCGTCAGGATAATCACCTGTTGTGAAACTTATATCGGTAATCGTCCGTTGCAGCGATGTCCATCAGTAGTATGTAGCTAGCCTGTCTGTCTAACCCGGACACCCTCACTTTATAAGCGGGGAACATGCGTCTGCGAACAATTTGCAACAGCAAAGGGCAAAAAACACAGCCGATTAGTTTCATTTTTTTTTCTCGCGTTTAGCGATTGTAATTAACAATCGTAGAGTCATCGATCGAATTATGGACACAATTGCGTCGTTTTTCCCTCGGGCCCCCTTTCTCTTTGTTCGGGTGTGTAGCTTGCACATTCCTGTATTTATGTATATATATATATATATACATATTATGGTAATCGATTAACATTGGCTGGAAGTTCTTCACTCTTGGCTCTCACTTTCCCCACCGGGGTCTATCGTAAGAACCGTTGTTCTTGTAATTTCTACCTGTTGTGGAACTTATATCTGTAGTCGTCGGCAGCAACGATGTCAAGGAGCAGGATGTACTTGGCCTTAGCGTCCAGACCGGAAACCCGAAATTTCATCTGAGGAAACATCTGCCTAGACGCCCCATCACAGCACAACATTTACATACCGATTAGATTCTCGTCACTATTTCATTGCAGCTACGTAAAAATGTCATCGATGTCACTTGACGTGCTTCTAATGAGCCACGATACAATACACGATTATTAAGACAGAATAAAAGAGAAACATCGATCTACACGTGTACGAGCATGCACTGAACCGGGAAATTATTAATTGATTCGCGTATGTGGCATTGATCGATCAAACCAACGATTGATCCATTCGTCATCCACAGATGATCGTTGGGATCACTTCTCTGCAGCACGTGAGATAATCTCTACCACAGATTTGAGGTTTCGTCGAAGAAAAAAAAAACAGTTGACACTTCCGGTATTTATTTTCTCCTTCTGAACATCATTTGGGGAAAATGGCAGGAGAGGCCCCCGGTCTTTCACGCGGCAACCGCAAGATTCTGTCCAGCGGAGCATCTGCCTACTGTGCACTGGTTGATGCTCCACTTATTTGGATTAGATCGATGAATGGGAAGACCCCGGGGATCAGAGGGAGGATCGTTCGCACGATCATCGCCCTGGCTCAATGTCCGCGAAACATTATCCCCCCCCCCTCCCTCTCTCGACCTCTTCCTCTCTGCATTAACGCACTTTGGGGAGTCCCGAGGATCTTTGAGCCGGATTATCCGGTGTATCGGTGTCCGCGGAGGATTAAAAAAAAAAGAGAAAAAAAAGAAAGAAAAACAGGCGTGCACGCACATTTTGCCTCAGGTGTCGGAGCGTCGGTCGAGGCAAAGGACGAGAAGGCTACTCCGCGGTGTTTTGTCATTTATTATAACGACACCCGGCTGCTCTTCTCCACCGGTTACACGCTCTTATCTAGAGGGTCAATTTCCTCGACCCTATATAATTATCCCGAGAGTGTAAACGTGCCAGAAAAAAAGATGAAGATCATCGGGCCTGTATCGTAATTTTTCATCTCCCAGCGTGGCTTTTATTTCTCTCGTTTCCTTCCACTTATTAGAAAATCATAAACCGTCCGTCAAGGCTCTTGGGTCTTTGGTGCCTCACGCACCAAACGCGTTACGTTTTATGGGCACGCGCTTCTCCGGGGCCACTGCGAGGCAACTTTTGGCCAGGTAGAGGCGCCGATGCCGGATCGCGCATCTAGGGTCTTCTCGTTGTCTCCGTCACGACGAAGGGCCCTTTTTCCGCTCGTACCCTACACCACCGAACCTTTTTCGGTTCCCAGAGACTCGTGCGTTCTTTTTTTCTTTACGACTCGAGACGTGCGCTGTTGGAGGGAATGAGCGAGATATGACGAAGAGGAAAAATCGTTGAGATACTCTCGAAAGGAGATAAATTTGGGAAATTCCTTCGAGCTCGTGGAGAACGGGAATGCACACTGCTCCTCCTACTTGATTAGGCCACTCGTTATTCTCACTCAGCTCGGAGTTTGCTGCATCGCGGAGACACGTTTGCTATGAATCTCGTTGATTTCGAATTCACTGTCAGTATGCAGCGATAAAAGTTCACGGTGTCCAATCAAAACAACGGACACTGAGACCGCTGCTCGTTGTACTTTGAGGGGCTATACCAGTGTTACACTTAAAAAAAAAAATCCATTTCTTTTGCCTTTTTCGACAGTTTATACTTTCAAGAATATCCTGGAAAAATGTCAAGGCCGCATCTCTGATCCTCTCCGAATAGCAGCCTTCTAAAAAGCAACCTTCTAACCTTCTAAAGAGCAAAGATTTTTTTAATTTGCTGACATTTTAACTCAAAGAGCAGTTATCCGATTGTCTTTAAATTTGAACTGAGTACTCTTGACTACAATTACTCTACAATGATGTAGGATATTTTTGATTGGATGAAAGATAACGATTTGGGATTGAAAAAAACGACCATTTTATAGGCAAGAAAACAGACTTTTTTCATAACTACGCCATTTTGTTAGATTTCGATATTTTTCGAAAACCCAACGTCATTGTACGGGAAATACCTTCCAGTTGAACGAGATTTTTTCCTTTTTCGGCTTCGGCTACTCAATCGGCCGGAATCATGTCAGCAGTGGAGGAACTTTTTTTTGGCGCCTCCGAAGGCAGCATATAAGTCGCTTGGATCTTAATATTTTTCTATGAAAAAATTATGTAATATAGGTCAAATATATCCAAATATATTATTAATTTTCCGAAATATTTAAGGGGGGATTGTCTTTTTTTTCGCAAAATTTACCGCTTTTTGGGAATTTTTTTGTGAAGAAACTATACAATGGAAAACTTGTGAAACTTGGCATATAGTTTTATTGATCTGTTTACTACATACAAAAAAATTTTTAAACAATTTCATCAAAAAATCCGCCTCCCACCCCCCTCGACGCGCGATGGTCATTTTTTGATGGTGTGCACGATTTCTCAAAAACTATTCAACCGATTGCCTTCAAATTCGGACAAAATGCTCAGCTGACATCCTTTTATCGTTTGATGAAGCAAAAAAGCAATACGTTTAATAGTTTTTTATTTATAACAAAAAATCGATCAATTTTTTTCGAAAAATCGATACTTCAAGTTCAAAACGTCACCAAATCGTCAATTTTTTTTTCCCTTCATCGAACGATAGCTATATGTGTCTAAAGTAAAATGCTTTTTGGGTTTTTGTTGCAAGATGAACGTGAAGGCTGTAATCGTGCACACCATCAAAAAAGGACCATCGCGCGTCGAGGGGGGTGGGAGGCGGATTTTTTGATGAAATTGTTTAAAAATTTTTTTGTATGTAGTAAACAGATCAATAAAACTATATGCCAAGTTTCACAAGTTTTCCGTTGTATACTTCCTTCACAAAAAAATTCCCAAAAAGCGGTAAATTTTGCGAAAAAAAAGACAATCCCCCCTTAATTGAGTAGTTTTCTTCCAAGAAAATCGCGAAAGTCGCCCAAATTTTCAGCTTTCACACTGGTATAGCCCTTTAAATATCGGGGTTTTGTGAATATCGTTTTTGGAATGTGCTCTCAAAAATTTGAGCTCTCTCATAAGAGCGCGTTCGAATTTATCTAGATTTCGAGGTTCCGAAAATTTAAGTCAAGGAAGTTAATCGTTTTCTTTTTTTTTCCTCTCGGATTCTCTTTTTACAGAAAGCCGGTGTGAAAAGACATATTTTTTAAAGATCTTAGCTTCTCTTAAATCGTTTAGATTTGAGATAATTAGTACAATAAAGCTTAAATAAAATAAATTCAAGCGAATAAAAGATATTTGGAATTCTCCTCACACTTTTTAACGTCCATTCTGCAATACGTGTTAATTTTTTTATAGAATTTCCTTTGGTATTTTATTCGAGTACTTTCTTTTTTACCGAATAATTATAAGTAGCTTCGTTTTTTTCAAAAAACTTTCCCTTTAAAAAACCTGCTTTTTCCACTAAAATTGTTCTATAGTGAAAAATATTGTGAAAAAATCTTGTCGAAAATGAAGGTCGAAAATAGTAATTGTTTTTTTCTCTCTTTATTAGATTTTGCAAGTGGTACTCATTCATTTTCTTTAGTATTTTGTGGACTATTTGCACGGCGTTGAAGTTTGCATCGTTGGAATGCAACGAAAATTCATCTTTATTTTTTCATTTCTTTTTTTAAACTACTTTCTGAACTCTTTTTTGCAGGTTTTGGTTGTGGATCTCTAGTGATGATATTTTTAAAAGTTTCTGTCATTTTTGTAGGCTAAACGAGTCATAACAAAATCGAGTAGTATGACAAAAATGTATTTTCGTTGCGTTCCAACGATACAAACTTCAGTACCATACTATATGCTCCGAGTACTTTCTTCATTACTGAACAATTAAAAGTATATGAAAAAATACATCAGTAATTGCTTTTGTCCCCCAAAATTTCGGCAATTCTACATTTTTTAGAAAAAGCTCGAGCGTCATATCGAAAGTTAAAATTCAGAACATTTATTCATTTTTTTCAGTTTTATTATATTTTGCAATACTTATTTAGCTTTTTTCAATATTCTTTTGAATACTTTCTTCATTACTGAGTAATTATAAATATGTCCGAAAATATATTTGTAATTGTACATTTTCCTCCCAAATTTGGTCAGTTCTACAATAAAAAAAAAAAAAAAAACCTTTGGGCTCTTTTTCGTGCGGATGAACGCGCGTCGCGGTATAGTCACGCAGGGAATTCGAACGTTGCCGCTCGGCCAGTCGCACTTCCGGGACATCCCGTACGGATTCCACACACGCATACACGCACCGTGTATATCATTCTCCCGGCGCATTTTTCGGATCTCCGCTTTCCGCATATATACATGGCCGCTGTTGGCAGGTGAAGAAAAGATCGCTTCCACGAAACTCGAAGATTCTCGTTTATATTTGTGTGTGTGTACATTTATATATCTCTATCTAAAGGATTTAAAATCATGTCGTGCGCCTTTTGTACAATTATAGAGAATAATTTTAATTTATCCATAAAAATACGATCGTAATCAATTTTTAAAAACTCCATGGTCTTTAGAGACATCAAAAATTATTGCAACAATTTTAATGTATTAGGATCATTGCTTTATAAATGAATTTGTAAATGAATTTTGAAGGACAGAAGAAAAAAATTAAAATTAATCTGTACATCTAATATATATATATATATATATATATATATATATATATATATATATATATATATATATATATATATATATCAATCGCGGATCAATTGAATGTGACGCAGACAGCCGTCTCCATTCGTTCTTATCATTTTCAAACAACAGACGTGTAATGTTTACAAAAAAATTCCGGTTTCATACTTCTACACCTGGTATATATAATATTTCAATTGATCGATTTCCCTCTCGTTCTCTATCACCACGAATTTCTATCTTGTGTCACGTGCTGTATTCGTTTGTTCGTTTTTTTTTTTTATGTCTGACAGACACTAATTTTCATCTTTACGGCTCCATATTTCTGCCGTTACGCGAGCGCGAGATTCAAGCTCGCGCGCCTCCGCGTGTTTTCCAAGCGATCTTTTATATCGGAATCTCGTGGCGATTATTCATCGAGTTGTGATGGTGGATACACACCGTTAAGTGGAAGAGAGATAGAGCGAGTGAGTGTGTGAGAGCAAGAGAGCAAGAGAGCGACAGAGCGAGAGAGCGAGAGAGAGAGAGAGAGAGAGAGAGAGAGAGAGAGAGAGAATGAAATAAGGTACGCGTCAACCCCCATCAGCCAAGTTTTATGTCCGGGAGCCGGCGAGCGCGGGAGTAAAAGGCGCAAGCGTTAAAATGACCGTCTCGACTTTGCGATATATATGCATTGAAATCCCATATATATATCCACGTGAGAAGGTAAGGTACATACATAGTTGCGTTTTATAAGTGAAGGATATAATATAAACGGCCGGACAGCGAAAGCGGCTTCGAGTGCGCGACCGCGAGACGTTTTGCGGCCCCGAGAGATCCGCGATCGTTTCTCCACGTCCGAGCGCGAGCTTTGCCGATAAATCGACGCCCGTTCGTTATTTACGACGCGTCATTAAGTATCAAGAAAGATAGATAGATAGAAATAGGGGAAGAGAGAGGGAGATAGGGATAGGGAGGGAACAAGATCGAAAGGGAGAAAAAAGAGGTGACCGAATGTCGTATAAAGAATTCCGCAACCCGGTAGCATCGCGGCTTAATTTATTTTATCGCGCCGTGTAAGCAGCTCTCTCGTACCCGCTTCTCGCACTCTACGTCCAACTACACCCTATCCCTCCGGACCCTGCTTCTCTTCCGCCTCAATCGTCTCGCTCCATCTTTCGCTCTCCGTCCGTCTCTCTTTGATTCGCCCTTTATTATCTAGTTTTATTTTACAGCCGGCATATTTCACTTCGTG